>BLBF01000163.1:0-28075 GCA_015471245.1 Laticauda colubrina | reverse complement strand
CATCAGCAGAGTAAGCACCAGCAGAAGCACCACTACCAGAAGCAGCATCAGCAGAAGTCCCAGCACCAGGAGGAGTGCCAGCAGAAGCTCCAGCACCAGAAGAGCAAGCCCGAGCAGCAGAAGCCCTATCAGAAGCCGAGTCAGGGCCAGGGGGTGGGATGGTGGCCCTGTCCCTCTTGCCAGGGCTGGCAGCAGATGGCTGAGGCTTTCTCTTCTTCCCCATGGTTGTTGGGTTGTTGGCTTGCTGGCTGGCTGGCTGGCTGGCTGGCTGGCTGGAGAGCTGTGTCTGGAAGCAGGTCTTTCCTCTGAATGGTGACCTGCTTAGGAGCTGCTTCCCTTTATATCCGCGGGGCTGACGCAATGCATCCTCCCCGCATGCACAGTGAATGCTGTGCATCCGCTAGGCTTCCACTAGACTTCCGCTAGGCTTCCGCTCTGCATCCGCTTTATCCGCTCGGCTTCTGCTCTGCATCCACTCTTTCCGCTGCCCATCTACTTCGCTGTGCTCCCCCAGAAGCCCTGTGGATGTGCCATCTGCTCCCATCCGCTTCCATCTGCTAGGCTTCTGTGGAGCATCCGCTTTCCATCCCCTCTACATCCTCCCCCCGTCCGTTCCTTTCCATTTTTTTCCACTCTGGTTTTGCAAATTCGGGGCACTTTTGAGAGCGGATAACAACGGAGGGAACATTTTCTCGTCTGCTGTGTCCTTTTTACAAATGTTTTGCATCTGTCGGCCAATGTGACAGGGCCTTGAGGTATTTTGATGAGCTATACAAACAAGATGAAATTTTGGAAGAAAAGATAATACAATTTTTAGAGGAAAATGGTTTGAATTCAATTTCAGAAGAACAAATAGAAACAATAAATGGAGAAATAACACCAACGGAGCTTAAAAGAGCAATAAAAAAAGCAAAAAAACAACAAAACTATGGGACCCTAGTGAAATATTCAAAGAGATGTATGAAACATTTGAATTAATATTATAAGAGATCTACAGTGAGGCCTTACTAAAAGTGAAATTACCAAAGTCCCAGTCTGAGATATATATCACCCTAATTCTGAAGGAGGGTACCGATCAACAAGAAATCTCAAATTATAGACCAATTTCCTTACTGAATACAGACAACAAAATATTTTTGACAATTATGGCAGAAGACTGAAACCAATCCAAAGTGAAATTATTTATTCCGATCAGAATGGCTTTTTACCAAACAGAAAAATTAAAAATAATATTAGAATAGTTTTGAATTAAATAGAATACTACAAAGAACATCTGGAAAAACAGGCAACACTGATTTTCTTAGATGCAGAAAAAGCTTTCAACAACCTTAATTGGGAATTCATACTGAAACAAATAATGAGAATGAATTTCAGAACTAATAGAGTAAGAACATTATGAGTGATATATTTCAGACAAAAGCAAGTATATTGATGAATGGTGAACGTACAGATAATTTTGAGAGATGCAAAGGAGTGAGACAAGGATGTCCACTATCACCTCTGCTTTTTATTCTATCATTAGAGGTACTTCTTACCACAGTCAGACAAAACTCAGGAATTAAAGGTAGAAAAATTAGTAATGAAGAATACAAGGTCCAGGCCTTTGTAGATGACTTTGTATTCATTGTGGAAGATCCAATGGATTGTGGACCAATATTATTACGAGATAGAAAAATTTGGGGGAATGGCAGGATTAAAAATGAATAAAAATAAAATAATTAAAAAATAAAATATTTAGGAATATGGCTATCTTCCAGGTGCTCATCACTAAAAGAAGATAATTATAGTAAATTAATCAGACAAATTAGGAAAGAATTAGTAACATGGGCAAAACTACAATTATCAATACTCAGCACAGTAGCAATATTAAAAATGAATACTCTACCTAAATTAATGTATCTGTTTCAAATGATCCCAATAAAATTAGGGAAGGTCTTCCTTAACAAATGAAATGAAATAATAAAAACAATTCATCTAGCTGGCTAAGAAACCATGCATCAAATTAAAATTGATGCAAGACAGTAAAAGAAGAGGTGGTTTTGGACTACACGACTGGGAACTTTACTACCGAGCAGCATTATCGAATCGGATAAAGGATTGGGTTAAACTAAGTGATAAATGAATATTAATGATAGAAGATCATAACCTCAATGATGGTTGGCACACATATTTATGGGAGAAAAAGGGTAAAAAAACAAGCTTATTTTAATAGATATCAGATAAGAGATTCGTTACTACAAACATGGTGAAAAATAAAAAAGAAACACTACACAAGAATACCTCATTATTGTCAACAATGGAGGCCATGATATATCCCAACAGACTAGATTTAGGCAAAATGATAAAATACAAGGATTTATTAGATGCTCAAGGGAGATTAAAATCAAACCAAGAATTAACTCATAAAATATTTCTATGGCCTTTTTAGAGTTGCCAACAGAAAGGGAGGGGGAAAGAGGTTTGAAAGAGCAGAAATCGAAAATGCATTCCATACATAGTTTTTCAAAGATAGTAACTAGGTGACTGAGCTTTCTGCCACGCAAATATTTAACTAGAGAACATGATTGATGACTCTTGGCTGTGGACGTGTCTCATTGGAGAATATGAATTATGATACATCCAGGGTGTGGGAGAAAAACCAGGGTCAAGGGTGACAAATGAATGATGTGTCTCAGAGTCGGCTTCACCCAGGCAGGGTCGGACATATTAATTCCCAATGAATCCTTTTGAAATGTGGAAGTTTGGCTCGAGACTCATGATTTAATTGGGGTAACTGCCAGAATTCTGACAGCAAGAATAACCCTTTACCATTTCAGGCAAATGGTTGCACTTTTGTCATACATTTTCTTACAAACTTCCTATGCTGGAGCATTCATAACTTCTGGAGGCAAACCATTCCAATGATTAATGATTCCAACTGTTAGGAAATTTCTCCTTAATTCCAGGTTGCTTTTCTCCTTCCTTAGTTTCCATCCGTTCCTTCTTGTCCTGCCTTCCGGTGCTTTGGAAAATAGGTCAATTCCTTCTTTGTGGCAACCTCTTTGATACTGGAAGAACGCAATTATGTCTCCCCTAGTACTTCTTTGTGTAAGAAAGAGGTCAATATCTTTCTTATACAATTGACATCCAAATATTTATCGTATTTATTTATATATCAAACCTCTTAAGCACCCACCTCCCTCACATAATAGATGTGTTTTGTCAATCTCTGGAGTCTGACAAATACAAGTCTGTTTATTATAAGGGTCTTCGTTAAATCTTCCATATTGAACCGTTTTGTCAAGCTGCTCAAATGTCTTAAGATATTTCCACATTGAAATACTCGCCAATTTATAATGGCTCATCCATTTCAGTGTGCCATCCTTACAGAGCACAGCTATATTTTTCTCTACTTCAAGATCTGAATTTATTCTGCAACAATGTTTTTGGCTTGTTCTCCTGTAACACAAGAGATCAGAAGACTACATCTCCTAATTGTGATGACCCAGGGTGTGACACAAAGGCAACACATTCAAATAAGCAAGAAGAGTCCCTTTGTTATCTCCAACTGTGCCCCCAATGTCCAGGTTACCTTTAGCTGGAGAAAAACTCTCCCAGGAACAGTCTTTAAGTGGACGAAATTCATTCTGAAATCAAAGTACATACAAACTGAAACTAAAATTCCAAACAAACAAGCTGCAGTTGTTAATTTGACAGTGCAGGAGAAGGAAGACTTGAAAGCAAACATAGTTGGGAAGATGCCAGGAACACAGATAAGCCTCGACGATACCAAATAATTCACAATTTGCTCCCAAAAGTTGCTGTGTGCAGCTTTCCTTTTTAAACACTGTGTTCCCAGCTGCAACTGATGAAGGGAATGAGGGTCCATTCCTCCCCCATAAGCCATGCAGCCCACGTTGCTCCCTTCTCTGTTCTCCTTTCATGCCCTAGGATGAAAAGGGGGTAAGCTTGGGTCTTCCTATGAATTCCCTCTCCCTTGCTCTATCTCTCCCCTGCTCTGCCCAGCTGGAGTGTGCCCTTCCCCAGTTTCTTCCACACCCAACGGAGCCATACTCCCATGTCCTGTCAGCTGCTCGGCCGCCCGCTCCCAATCAGATCCCGACAGGGGCATGACACTAACATACTTTGTCAATTGTATAATTCAAGAAGTCTGTAACTGAATTTTTGTCTCTTCCAATAGACAGAATTTTGGGAGTTTTATGACGTTCCATAAATGTAACACCAATAATTTGGCACTGGGTCTAAGACAGAATCTTGAGTACCACATTGCATGCTTCCTTTTGTGTTGTTTTAGTTTCTTTGAGGACTACACACTACATGCTCTTGGTCAACCAAAACATTATCTAAAGTCTTCTTGTTCTTCAACAAGAAATAATTTGTGCATCTCTCCACTCTCAGCTCTAATCAAGAGGATCCTAGCATATTCAGTATTTAGCAACATTATCTAATAGACCAAGGGGTCTGTAGATTATGTATTATTCTGTTTTTAATATGTATTGGAATTATGTATTGGTATGTGAAGATGAACCTGCTAATAGAGAATGCACCACTATTAGGGATATATTTTTGAATATTTTATCTGGTTGGAAAATCCTCTCAAAGGTCTTTATTGCTCTTCAAGCCATTTTCATTAAGGATAAATAATAGTGAGCATATGGGCTAAAATGTTTACCATTGAAAATATCATTATTTTTGTTAACATTATATTCAAAGGATGATTTCCCATCTCTGCTATACCTTCCTTTTTAAAGAAGACCCTTTGTTTGAACATAGAGTCTCTGCTCACCTTCCCAAGCATGAAACAAGACTCAAAGCAATGATGAGGATTTTATGAGAGAATTACACTGTTTTGATCTTTGCCTCTTAAACACTGTAGATCCCAATTCCTCACCATTTCACCTAGTATGGCCACATTGAAAAGCAGTTCTTCAGTTTTAATACAAATTAAATGTACAAAAAGACATGCACACAAACTTGAGGGACTTTGTAGGGGCCTCCTAATGTTGACATCTGGATGGAGATATCATCCTTAGCTGTATTAACAAGACCCAAAAAGTGGTCCTTCCTTCCACAGCTGTAATTTTGAACAATGGCTTCTGTTGAGAGCATATCTAGCAAGGCATCTGAAGTCAGAAGTCTGTTCAAATAATTATCATGGATGTTGTAGCCAAGTGTGAGATTTTTCAGAAGCCCAGGAGTCTTGTTGACCACTTGAATATTAAAAATGTAGCGTACTTCTCTAAACTTATCAAAAGTAAAGTAACATAAAAGATTTATGTTATCATCATCATCATTACGATCAAAAGCAAAATACCATTTCAATTTAATTATCTTTGCCTTCTGATCACTGATAGGTTTCCATTGTTTTTCCTACCAGTTCTATGAGTAGTCCAATGCATGTGTTTACATGCCTAACAGATGCTTTTCACACCCTTTCAGAGCTCAAAGACCCACCCCTTTCGGAACACTGGTGAGTGAGCTGAGCTGTTTTTTATCTCAGCTGAGGCATGGCAATCTACTCTGCTGTGCAAATCAGCTAAACTAAAAAACAAAGGAATATATGAGAGCTCATGGTGAGGGCAGGTGGGCAATGCTAGTCAGAGGTGGTATTTGCTGGTTCTCTGAACTCGTAAAAATCTTCATTACTGGTACACCAGAAGTGGTCCAAACCATGTGAATACCACATCTGCTTCTGATGCTTAAGTTAATATTGATCCAAAACAAGAGTCAAATGATAGTTCTGTATCACCTTTTCTTTTTAATAAGTATTGGGAATGTTCCGTCCGGAAAGAAGCGCGTGAGACCGGGTTCCAAACAACAACTCTTTATTTCAAACCGCTAGGTAAAGAAATGGAACATAGCCCAAGCCACGGCAGCTCTTTATATAACAGTTAGCCTGCTGGCTTGTGGCCAATGATAGTTATTTAATTCTTCCCACCATTTGGCGGCTTCCCGGATTGGTTCCTAGCGAACCAATCCGTAAGTGGCCTTTTCAGCCAATCAGAATGAAGTACTTGGAACCTACAAAGTTCCATACAAAACACCCCTCTCCCTTTAGTTCAATCCAACATGGGTGACGTAGTCGCGCAGGTAGGTGGGCCTTTTTCTAGTTCCTGTTGACCTGCGCGGCTCAGTCTTGTTTTGTCTTCAAGCAGTTCGGTTGGAGTCACTGCTTCTCTCGATCTTCTCCATGGAACCTCCTGGAAGGGTGAGCCAGCCATGCCGCTCCCACCTGAGGTTGAGATGGCTCCGCTGCTCCTTCCTGGTTTGGCTGGGTTGGTTGAGCTGGCCTGGCTTCAACCTTCTAGGAAGGCCTCACTTCACTCTCCTGCTCCTGGACTTTTTTCTTGGGGTTCATCTAACCGTGAATACTCTTTTTGTTTGGTTAGATTGCCGTTTTGCAGAGTTTGTTGTCTTGTTATGGTAGGTTCGTCTCTCTCTTTTTTATTTATTTGTACTTCCCTCCCCTCCTTGGTTGTTTTTTCATCAGTTTTTTTTTTTTTTTGGTTCTGCGGCGGTTTTTCTTTCTAGGTTGCGGGAACGAAGCTGGTCTATGTGCCGTTTCCATTCCCTCCCATCATCTAGCATTAGCCAGTAGGACCGGGGGCCTGTGACTTGTGTGATAGTGGCTGGCAGCCATAGAGGGTTCCCAGTAAGGTTCTTGGCATAGAGTAGGTCACCGATTTTGAAGGTACGGTATTTGCTGGAGGAGTCAGGGGGCTTGTCCTATGTGTATGTGGGGTGTAACCTGTCCAGGTAGGACCATAGTTTCTCCCCATTAACAGTTCAGCTGGGCTTTTATTTGTAGTGCTACTAGGGGTAATATTTTCCAAGGTTAGGAGTCAGTTCAGTTTATCCTGCATGTCTCCCTTGTCCATTCTCTATAGGCCCTCCTTAGTATAACTAACCATGCGTTCAGCCCTGTCATTCGTAGCCGGATGGGCTGGCGCAGTTAAGGCGTGATGGATACCCTGGGCAGCCAGGTATTGTTCAAACTGCAAGGCAGTAAACTGCGCCCCTTGTCCAAAACCAGTACATTTGGTAGCCCATGCGTCGCAAACAGTTTGTTGAGTTGTTTCATGACAGCCTTGGTGGTTGTGGAAGCCATGAGGATGACTTCCAGCCAGTTCGAAAATACATCAACCACAATCAAAAAGGTGTTCCCCTTTGTTGGCCCAGCGAAGTCAATGTGCACCCTGGACCATGGACCCCAGGGAGTTTCCCAGTCCCGTATTGATGCCTGTGGGGGGGAGGCCTCACTTTCTGACAGGTGTGGCATGTTGCAACCCAGTGTTCAATGTCTTTGTCCAGCCCTGGCCACCAGACATAACTCCTGGCCAGGGCTTTCATCTTAACTATGCCTGGGTGACGCTGATGCAACATGCCTAGGACTTAGACAACATGCCTTGGTTTCTTGTAGGCTGCTTGGGATTATCACCCTGTCACCCCATAAGATGCACCCCTTTTCGATAGACAGCTCAGTCTGTCTAGTACGGAAAGGTTTAAAAGTCTCAGTTTTTTTATTTTCCTCCGGCCAGCCTTTACCTACCCAGTTCAGTATTCAAGCTGTCAAATGGTCTTTGGCTGTGGCTCTCGCGACATCAACTGCAGTCAGCGGTAGCTCCAGGCAGGTCTCAAGTTGAAATGTGGAGGTAGTTGGACCAGGGTCATCTTCTGTGATGGGCAACAGGTAATAGCTCAGGGTGTTGGCGTGTGAGATGGCTTTGCCAGGTCTGTGGAGTAGCGTGTAGGAGTAGGCAGCGAGGAATTCAGACCACCTCATCATTTTAGGAAACAGAATGTCCGGGGTTGGCTTGTTTCCTGCTAGGTTTGCAAGGAGAGGCTTGTGGTCAGTTATGATAGAAAAGGGTTTACCGTAAAGGTACTCATGGAATCGTTTGACCCCCGCAATGATTTTCCAGGGCTTCGTGATCAAGTTGGCTGTAATTGCGTTCCGCCTTGGAGAGCGTCTTTGAGTAAAAGGGGACCGGTGCCTCTCTGCCATCTGGAAGCTGGTGACTCAGGATGGCAATGACCCCAAAAGGTGAAGCATCGAAGGTGACCGTCAGAGGCAGGGTATTGCTAAACTGGATTAGAATGGTGTCTGACGTTAATAGGTCCTTAATACCTTGGAAGACTCTTTGTTCCCGGTGGCCCCATGTCCAAGTGGTTTTTTAATCTAGCAGTTGATGTAGGGGTTCTGCTATTGTCGCCTTATGGGGTAGGAACACATTGTAAACATTTATGAGGCCTAGGAACGCTGGAGATCAGTTTTGTTTTTTGGTCTGGGAGCGTCTTTGATAGCCTTCACCTTCTTTTCAGTTCAGAATGCCTTGCTCATCGATTAAATAGCCCCAAAATTCAACCCGGTTAGTGGCCAGTTCACATTTTTCCTTCTTAACTTTTAGGCCTGATTTTCTAAAGTGAGTTAAGACTTCTCTTAACCTGGTCTCTAGCTGGCTGGTGTTTTTTGGTGAGACCAGTATATCGTTGAAGTATGGGACGACACCTTTGATTCCATTTAATAGGCGTTCCATGAGGCTTTGGAAAATGCCTGGGACAATGCTAACACAGAATTGGAGGTGGTTACATTTGAATGCCCCTCTATGCGTTACTATCATTTGTGCCTCTGCTGTTATTGGATCAACAGGTAGCTGCTGATACACTTGTGCTAGGTCGAGTTTTGCGAATATTTTTCCTCCCCCTAGCGAGTGCAATAAATGTTGCACTACTGGCACTGGGTATGCACTTTGTTGGAGCGCATGGTTCAGCGTTGCCTGAAAATCCCCACAGATGCGCACTGACCCATCTGGCTTCACCGGTGTGATGGTACGGGTTTCCCACTTGGCGTGGTCAATTGGTTCTAAAACCCCTTGTGCTATCAACTTTTTCAGCTGTTCGTCAATTTTTGGTTTCAGCGCGAATGGAACGCGTCTGGACTTTAAATGAATGGGGGCTATTTTCGGGTCTAGGCTAAATGAAATTGGGGTCCCCTGGTACTTGCCTAGAGTCCTGTCAAAAAATCTTGGAATTCATGGAGTAGGTTCTCTTCCCAGTTGGTAGTCGCGATGCGGTTGATCCCCGTCATCCCAATTCCCAGAGGCACGAACCATTCGATTCCTAGCAGACTAGGGCAGTCACAGTCGACAATAGTCAGGGCAAGACTTCGGCGTGTTGTTTAAATTCAACAAAAAATGTCCAAGGCCAACTACTGGGATTCGATTTCCCTGATAGTCTTTTAGCACAAGTTTTTGTTTCTTTGGTTCTTTCTGCTTGATGTTCGGAATTAGGCGCCAGATGGTATTCCAGGATACCATCGATAGGAATGACCCTGAGTCGACCTCCATCTCACATGGTCTCCCCTCGATGCTCACCTCTATCCGAACCTTCTTTCACAATCACTGTAGAAGCAGCAGATGAGATCTAAGAGGCCAGAAATTTGAAAATTACACAGAGAAGCAACTTCTCTGGGGAGCCCAAACTTCTCCAGAGCTCCATTTCCAGAGGAGTAGCTGGAAAAAAGAAAATCATAGCTCCATCCCTGGTGGCACTGTTCTGTAGTGGTTGTGGGCCTTCCTGTCAGGTCTTGTCCAGAAAGTGACACTGGATGAAGGTAGTTCAACACATAGGTGACTTTTGTTGTTTTTCAATGTAGTAACTTGTCTCCAGAGACCATTGGGAAAGTTCATCCATCCAGAGCTATGGAGTTTGGTGATATCCCAGGTTGGTGGCATTCTCTTCCAATACCAATTAAATCATCAATACCTTGAACCCATCTAACTTTAAGAGTTGGGCCTGTTTGTGATTTCCTTTTATTTAGATATCCATTTATGAATCCTGATTGGAGCTGATTTTTAAATGAATTGTACCCGAGGTCCTCCTCCACCCCTCCCGACATATCAATTTTTGGATGAGAGTTGACGAAGAATAGGAAACTGACAGCCTAAAGACTGTCCATTTGCTTTATAGGGAGAAAGTTATAGAGTGGATTCAACTTTTTTATTTTTTTCTCTCTGTTGTCCTTCCGTATTTGTGTAACACACTGCGAAACTTTATATTCTGAAGGTTTTTTAAAATTTTACACACAAAGGCCTGTGCCTTCTACATTTGTTCCCAAAGTATGGTCCATGATGCCATTTGATTGCTTGTCATATCCTCCCAGAAACTGGTTCAATAGCAATAGCAATAGCACATATAAGAGATAATCAGAGTTGAAAGGGATCTTGTAGGTCATCTAGTCCAACCCCCCATCCAAGTGGGAGACCGGACACCATTTCTGACAAATGGCAGTCAAATCTCTTTTTCAAAGTCTCAAGTGATGGTGCTCCCACAACTTCCATGGGCAAGGTGTTCAATTGGTTGATTGTTCTCACTGTCAGAAAGTTTCTCCTTGTTTCCAGGTTAAATCTCTCCTTTTTCAGTTTCCATCCATTATTCCTTGTCTGGCCTACAGGCATTTGAGAAAATAGATTGACCCCTTCCTCCCTATGGCAGCCCCTCAAATATTGGAAGACTGCTATCAAGTTTCACCTGGTCCTTCCTTTTACTAGATTAACCAAGCCCAGTTCCTGTAACCATTCATCCTATGTTTTAGCCTCCAGTCCCCCAGTCATCCTGGTTGCTCTTCTCTGTACTTTTTCTAGAGTCTCAACATCTTTTCTATAGTGTGGTGACTAAAACTGGATGAAGCACTCCAGATGTGATCTTACTAAGGCTTTATAGAGTAGTATTAGTACCTCACTTGATCTTGATTGTATCTCTCTGTTAATTAGCTTTTTTGGCTGCTGCTGCACATTGCTGGCTCATATTTAGCTGGTTGTCCACTAACACTCCAAGATCCTTCTCACAGTTACTGCAATTGAGCCTGGTTTCACCCAGTCTATATGTGTCATTTTGGTTTTTCTTGCCAACATGGAGAACTTTACTTTTCTCTATACTGAATTTCATTTTGTTAGATACGACCCAATGTTCTAATCTGTCAAGATCCATCTTGATCTTGAACATTCTTCTTGGGTGTTAGCTATTCCTGCCCGCTAAGTATCATGTGAAAATTTGGAAAGTTCTCTTTCTATTCCCTCATTTAAGTCATTAATGAAGATATTGATGAATATTGGGCCTAAGACGGAACATTGTGGCACCCCACTGCTTACTTCCCTCCATGTAGACTTAGACCCATAAAGAACTAGTCATTAAGTGCAGTTTGTCAGCCAGTTGTGAGTCTATCTGGTGGTGGTGCTATCTATTCCACTTTTTACTAGCTTATTTATTGATTCTATTTATTTGTTTATTTATTTGATTTCTCAATCGCTTACAAGTTAATAGATTTAAGGATAAACATAGTTATGAATAGATGAAATTGATACATATAAGAAAAATAAAAAGAAACAATAAGACAGGGATGGTAAGAATGTTGGCATGCTTAGCCACGCCCCCTACAGATCTCTTAGGAAAGGAGTGGGGTCAATAGTCTCAGGTTAAAGATTTTGGGGTTTCGGGAAGAAACCACAGACTCAGGAAGAGTACTCCAGACATTGACCACTCTGTTGCTGAAGTCCTATTTCCTGCAATCAAGTTTGGTGCGGTTAACCTTGAGTTGGTATCTATTATGTACACATGTATTGTTATGGTTGAAGCTGAAGTATTCATTGACAGATAGGAAATTGCAAGGTATGATTTTTATATACTATACTTAGATAGGACCGAAGGTGGCGTAGTTGTAGGTTTTCTCTTCTTGTGAAATATTTCTGGACTTTCTCAACTGTGCTGATATCATACATGTAATGTGGGTTCCAGACTGATGAGCTGTATTTGAGTATTGGTCTAGCAAATGTTTTGTATGCTCGAGTTAGTTGTGTGATATTTGCAGAGAAAAAGCTACATAGGATTAGGTTAACAACTCTTCTTGGCTCTGTAGTTAAAGTGGGCTCTAGCACTTAGATCATTAGAGATGAGTAGTCCAAGGTCTAGAGTAGTCCAAACTCTGTCGAGTTTGGATCATCAACAAGGTCTTGACTATTCAGCTTGTATTTTATTTTCTGATTTTTTTCCCAATATGTAAGGCAAAGCATTTATTTGTTGAGATTTGAAGCTGCCATTTGTTTGACCATTCTGATATATAGTCGAGGTCTTTTTGAAGGATAGCAGTATTATCTGTGGTGTTGAATAGCTTTACATCATCAGTGAAGAGAACGCAGTTGCTCTTAATATGTTCACAGAGATTGTTTATTTAGAGTATGAAGAGAGTTGCCTTTGGGGACACCACTGTTGACAGGTACAGAATTTGAAAGGACGCTCCCAATTTTGACCATTTGTTGTCTTTTTGACAGGAATGCTTCTATCCAGTTATGCAGGTGTCCAGAGATAGCATTAGATTTTAGTTGTAGGTGTAGCTTGTCATGTACCACTGAACCATAGGCTTTACAGAAATCTTTGTACGGTGCATCTATTGCTTTGCCTGATCGTGCTTACTGAAAAGTAGGCTGTAGTCTACTTTGTCAAATGCCTTGCTGAAATCTAAATATATTATGTCTCCAGTATTTTGCTGGTCTACAAATTTAAGCCCATGTCACATTGTACCAACGGATGGAAAGAGGATGTAAAATGGAGAAAAACAATTACCATCCTTTGGTTAACGCAATCCATCCGTTCTGTACTCACTGCGTCCGTTTTTCTTCCTCTCTATCCGTCCAGCATCCGTCAACTGAGGTTCCATCCACTCAAGAAGTTTTGAGCTGCTCAAAACTTTTTGAGCGGAAAATGTATCCAATGTGTCCGTTCTGCATCCGCTACACATACGGGGAACATCCGTTCTGCATCCATCATCATCCGTTACGCATCCGCTACATCTGCTACGCATCCTCTGTGCATCCGCGCAACTCAAATCCACTCCAGCAGAAAGCGGAAACAGGGAAAAAGCTAAATGGACATGGAACGGACGTGCAGCATTAGTAGCATGGACAGAGAAAGGATGAAAGCGGATGCAGCTCGCAAACAAAGCATTTAAAATGGAAAAAACGTTCGCAGAGGGGACCTATCTCAGATATTAAGGATGTCTAGAGGATGCCTAGAGGATGCAAAAGGACACATAGGGGAAAACCTATATTGCCTATAAAATGGGGAAGCAACTCACCTGGATCTCACTTTCAGACCAGCAGCCCTTCTGTGCAGACCTCTGCAGCCTTCATCTGCCTCTTGCTCTTCCACAGCATCCAGTCATGTCCACCATGGATCGTAACACAGTCTTTTTGGTAGCCACCATCGTTCTGCAAAAGTGCGAAGCCATCTAAAGGCTATGTGAACTCTACTACAGGAAGAAAAGGAGGCGGCCAAGAAGCGTCTGGGTCCGAAGATGGATCAGGAGAAGAGCAGAGTACAGACTATACAACAAGCTGAGGGTGGAACTCAGGAACGAAGACCCTCGTGCATTCCAGAACTTCATGAGGATGCCTCCAGCCATGTTTGATGAAGTTGTGCAGTGCCTGACACCCAGGTTGACCAAGCAGAGCACCAACTTCCGGCCCAGCCTGGACCCTGGGCTCAAGGTGGCACTGACTCGGTGCCACCTGGCCTCAGGGACCACCTACAGGAGCATGCAGTATGGCTGGAGGGTGCCACACAACACCATCAGCATTGTGGTCAGAGAAGTGGTGCAGGCCATCATCGAAGAATACCTGGAGGAGCTCCTCCAGTGCCCCTCCACTGATGAAGGATGGAAGAAAGTTGCAGAGCAGTGGTATCAGAGGTGCAACTTCCCACACACCGTTGGAGCCATTGATGGCAAGCACGTGGCCTGCAAAGCGCCAGCCAAGTCGGGGTCCACTTACTTCAACTACAAGGGCTTCTTCAGCATCATCCTCTTCGCCATGGTCGATGCTGACTACAAGTTCATGTACATCGATGCTTCAGGCAACGGTTCAGCTTCAGATGCCCAGGTATACACCGCCAGTCACCTCAAGGAGGGGCTGGAACGCAACCTCATCATGGGCTTCCCAGATCCAGACACCCTGCCCAATGACACGCAAGATGTGCCCTACTTCATCATGAGGGATCAGGTCTTCTCCCTCAGAAACTATCTCATGAAGCCCTACAGTTCCAGACTCCTCACCCGTGAAGAAAGGATCTTCAACTACAGGCTGTCCAGGGCAAGACGGGTGGTGGAGAACGCCTTTGGCATCCTGGCCAACAGGTTCCAGGTACTTCTCACCACCATGCAGCATTGCCCAGAGACCACGAGGAGGATCGTGGAAGCTTGCTGCATCCTGCACAATCTTATGCACAGGCGCTACCCAGTGTTGCAGAACAGGCTCATGGACCTCCAACAAGGCAATGGGGACATGGAGCCTGGTGAATGGAGGCAAGGGCAAAACCTGACAGACACTCTGGATGTGCAAGGCCCCAACAGAGCCTCACATGAAGGGAAGAAGCAGCACAACCTCCTGAAACACTGGTGCAACTCCCCAGCTGGAGCAGTGGAGTGGCAAGACAGGATGGTAGATGATTAATGGATGCTTCCTTCAGCCTGTCTCATCACACTGATGAGATTGGGCCATGTATGTTGGGTGGGCTTACAATGAACAGGGCATTTAATAAAGAGTTTTGTTTATGTTGACAGGTGTGGATCAATGCTTACATAGTTATTGCTAATGAAGGGCCATCGGTGTGGCACCTGGGAGGGTGGACCATTGAGTCCTACTATACTTGCACTGGAGGTTTATCTATCCCACAGCTATCTTAACCCATCCCACAGGTATCCTAACCCATCCCACAGGTATCCCTGCCCATCCCACAGCTATCTCAACCCATCCCAAAGCCATCTTAACCCATCCCAAAGGTATCTCTGCCAACCCCACTGCTATCTTAACCCATCCCACAAGAATGCAAAGGCTAAACCATTTCTAAAAGTTTCCACCAATTCTTTATTTACAAAAATAAATGAGGCAAGTGTGTGAAGCAAAGATAATCTTTATTAATAACAAGCTGTAAAAGAAAAATGACCCAAGTCAAGTGTCCAAATAAAGTCAATTGGTAGCCACCTAGTCTCTGGCACTCTTCTCTGTCACTCAGAGGTGTGCCCAGTCTCAGGGGTGAAGGGTCCAGGTGCTGTGTAGGTGGGTGCTGCTGGAGTGCTGGTCCGAAGCACTACTGGGCTGCCTGGTCCTGAGAGGACAACAGGTGACGGTATGTTGAGGAAGCTCTCAGACAGCTGGCTCAGCCCCGTGATGTTGAGAGCTCCTTCCTCCATGCCCCTGGCCCTCACTCTGCTTCTGCACGGGCTCACTCTTCTGGGGCTGGGGCTTCTGTTGCTTCTGCTTCTGGAGGAACAGATGCTGCTGCTTATGCCGGTGGTGCTTCTGCTCATGCTTACTCTGCTGATGCTGCTTCTGGCGGTGGTGCTTCTGCTGGTGCTTACTCTGCTGATGCTGCTTCTGGCGGTGCTTCTCCTGGTGCTTACTCTGCTGAAGCTGCAGGGAGGGTGGCCCTGTCCCTCTTGCCAGGGCTGGCAGCAGATGGCTGAGGCTTTCTCTTCTTCCCCATGGTTGTGGGGTTGCTGGCTGGCAGGCAGGCCGGCAGCAAGGCTGGCAGGAGGGCAGGCAGGCAGGTAGGCTGGCAGGCAGGCAGGTAGGCTGGCAGGCATGCAGGCAGCAAGGCTGGCAGGCAGGCTGGCAGGCAGGCTGGCAGGCTTGGAGGCAGGCAGGCAGCAAGGCTGGCAGCAAGGCAGGCAGGCAGGGAGGCTGGCAGGGAGGCTGGCAGGCAGGCTGGCAGGCAGGCTGGCAGGAAGGCAGGCAGCAAGGCTGGAAGGCAGGCATGCAGGCAGGGCAGGCTGGCAAGGCAGTCCATGTGTCTGGAAGCAGGTCTTTCCTCTGAATGGTGACCTGCTTGGAGCTGCTTCCCTTTATATCCGCGGGGCTGACGCAATGCATCATCCCCGCATGCGCAGTGAACGCTTTGCATTCGCTAGGCATCCGCTAGGCATCCATTTGGCTTCCACTGTGCATCCGCTTCATCCGCTCGGTGTCCGCTCTGCATCTGCTCTTTCCATTCCACGTCCACTTTGCTGCACTCCCCCGGAAGCCTTGCAGATGTGCCATCTGCTCCCATCTGCTTCCATCCACTAGGCTTCCATGGAGCATCCCTTTCCATCCACCCTGCGTCCTCCCCTTGTCCGTTCCTTTCAGTGTTTTCCACTCTGGTTATGCAAATTTTTGCCCCTTTTGAGAGCAGATAACAACGGATGGAACATTTTTCTCGTCCGCTGTGTCCTTTTTACAAACCTTTTGCATCCATCAGCCAGTGTAACAGGGCCTTTTGTCAGTATGTTGAAGAATGAAATAAGATTGGTTTGGCATGATCTGTTCTTAACAGCCCCCTGCTGACTGTTAGTTATTACTTTACTTGTTTCGAGATGTTGGCAGATCTGTTTTTTATTTATCTTTTGCAGTATCTTCCTGGGTATTGATGTTAAGCTGATTGGTCTAGAGTTTCCTGGGTCTGTTTTTTCCCCCTTTTTTGAAGATGGCAACCACATCTCTTTTCCAGTACTCTGGTAGTTCTCCGGAGCTCCAGGATTTTTGAAAGATATGGTGCAGTGGTTCTGAGATGATCTCTGCCAGCTCCCTTAAAACTCTGGGTTGTAATCCATCAGGCCCTGGTGATTTGTGTTCATCAAGATCTATTTGGTCCTCTGTAAAGGCAGATAGACAAAGCATGCATACAAAGTCCTTTTATTGATTCATCAGGCATGCATATAATAACTCACAGTTATGATGAGATTGATCTCAATGTACAATTCTTTGCAAAGCTGCATTTGATGGTTTAAAACAATAGTAATCTTTCATCCCCAAAATGAAGGGACAAGGGGTTTAGGTAGCTTCATGCCGCAGGGTTCCAGGCAAGAGTGAAGAATCCTCTCCCAACCCACCAAGGATCAATTTCGTGAATAATCAGGATTATCGATATGGCCACATGACATATACTACATTTCCCAGGATACTTTAACTACATTTACCATGATGCATTCCCTTAAGGGGACAGGTCCCAATTCCTAATTAATTATGCCAATTCCCATTAATTAAACTGGCCGGACAGCACACTCCCTGCCTGGAATTATAAATTCCACCACTGACTAAAAAGCAACGAACTATATGATTAAGATTTACAGTAAACAGTACTAAAGCTGAAGAGCAATTAACTGTATCACTAAGATAAACAATAATAAAGTATCAAACAAAGCAAACCATGTGAGGGGGGAGGAGCTGGCATTGCGACGATATTGTATGCAAACTTGCAGGTCTGAGATTGCAGCTGATATCTTTACCCCTGGACGGTCCAAATGGACCTAAACCGTCCCGAAGAGATGGTGATAGTGAAGGGCGTGCCCTGTAGATCCCAGGGATATCGCAAAGTCCCTGGTTGATCCAGGAGAAGCCCTTTTGCCAGCGGCAGAGAGGCAGCTACCAAAGCTGCTGAAGTTGGGATAGCTCTGAACGGAAGAGGTTGAAAGAGAAAGTGTGTTGGTTTGGTGAGAATTGTTCTTTTATTATTCTAAGACTTCAAAGGACTTTAAAGAACACCCTAAGGGGAAAACAAATTCATAAAAGTTTTGACAGAACTGAATAAGCAGCAGTTTTTAAACAGAAGTGTCTAAGTTAGGCTTTGTTTTATGTTTTTTTTCTCTCATGGCTGGACTTCTATCGTGATTCTGCTTTTGAGAACTGGACTGGTTTTTTCTCTATATCTATTTTTTCTCTCTCTTTTTTGACTTTGTAATATTTTAGGTTAGAGGATCCCTTAAGTTATACTTGTTTTTTTTTTTTAACTAATATTACATTTTGTCCGTGAAAGGAGGGGGAGAGTGAGAGAAAAGAAACTTTGTAACAATGCCAACTAGAGGCTTGAAAATATCTTAAGGGCCTGTCACATTGGCCGACGGATGCAAAACGTTTGTAAAAAGGACACAGCGGATGAGAAAATGTTCCATCCATTGTTATCAGCTCTCAAAAGTGCCCTGAATTTGCATAAGCAGAGTGGACAACAACGGAAACGAATGGATGGGGGGAGGATGTAGAGGGGATGGAAAGTGGATGTTCCATGGAAGACTAGCAGATGGAAACAGATGGGAGCAGATGGGAGCAGATGGCACATTGGCAGGGCTTCTGGGGGAGCACAGCGAAGCGGACGCACAACGGAAAGAGTGGATGCAGAGCGGACTCCGAGCAGATGAAGTGGATGCAGAGCGGAAGCCTAGCGGAAGCCTAGCGGATGCACAGCATTCACTGCGCATGCAGGGAGGATGCATTGCGTCAGCCCCGCGGATAGAATGGGAAGCAGCTCGCAAGCAGGTCAACATTCAGAGGAAAGACCTGCTGTCAGACACAACTCCAGCCAGCCAGCCAGCCAGCCAGCCAGCCAACCAGCAAGCCAAACACTATGGGGAAGAAGAGAAAGCCTCTGCCATCTGTTGCCAGCCCTGGCAAGAGGGACAGGGCCACCATCCCACCCCCTGGCCCTGATTCTGCTTCTGCTGGGGCTTCTGCTACTCGGGCTTGCTCTTATGGTGCTGGAGTTTCTGCTGGCACTGCTCCTGGTGCTGGTGCTTCTGCTGGTGCTTACTCTGCTGGTGCTGCTCCTGATGCTGGGGCTTCTGCTGGTGCTTACTCTGCTGGCGCTGCTCCTGGTCCTGCTGGTCTTGCTGATGCTCCTGTCCTGGTCCTGCTGGTCCTGCTGGTGCTCCTGGTCCTGTTGGTGCTGCTGGTGCTCCTGGTGCTGCTGGTGCTGCTGGTCCTGCTTTTGTTGCTAATGTTGTTGCTGCTGCTGTTGCTGCTGCTGGTGGTGTTGTGGAGGAGCAGCCCCTACAACCTCGAAGCCCCTCTGATGAGAGCTCATATGGCCCTGCCAGAAGGAGGAAGAGGCAGACACATGAACGGGAGAGGAGGCAATACTCCATCAAAGAGGAACATGAGGAGGAGGTGCTGGAATGGCTGAGGGAGAATGAACATCTTTGGCAGAAGGGACACAGGCTCTATCGAGACACCAAAAGGAAGCAGGCTGCTTGGAGAGAGAAGGCGGAGAGCCTGGGCTACACTTCGGAGGTGCTCCTTGGCTGGTGGAAGCACATGCACACCTGGTACAGGAAGCTGCACCTCAAGAAATCTGGCCAGGCCACGGTCAAGCTGACGGACAGAGAGACCTACATCATGGCCAAGTGCAGCTTCTTGGAGGGTGAGATCTGCCACCGAGGAGCAGCCCCTCTCACAACCCTCTCTCTCAGGCAGTCTGCGGAGAGCCATTCCTCTTCTGACAAAGAGTCAGCTCCTGTGTCCAGGCAGGTATCTGTGGAGCGTCCCACGACGGAGAACCCCCCGATAGTTGTACTACCTGTGGTGGGGTGCATGGAGGACCCCCTGATGCAGTGGGAGCAAGGAGAGGGCACTTCCACCACAGGACAACCCGCATCCACCCCCAGCTCCACCTCCACAGAAAGGCAGAGAGGCAGACAGGAGGAGCAGAGCCACACTGTCCTGATGGAGATCAGGGACACCATCAGAAGCAGTGTAGATCTCCTCTCTCAGCTTGTACACACCGATGCCCCATCCTCCAACCACAAGCCCTTCCTCACCTACGTCAACCAGACCCTCATGAACATGTCAGAGCCACAGTGCCAGGTGGTAAAGGACAGGATCACCCATCTTCTTCACAACCTTCCAGACCAAGCTGAACCTGCTCCCACCCAGTCCAGGCCTGCTCCTCCACCTCAGGTGATGTCACTGCCCTTCCAGGGCTTTCCACAGGCCCTCCCCTACCAAGGCTATGGCTACCAGGAGGTCCAGCAGCACAGGCAGCCCTTCCAAGTCCAGGCACAGGTACATCGTACGCCACCAGTGCTACTGATGCCACTGATGCCACCAATGCCACCAACGCCACAGATGCCACCAACGCTACAGATGCCACCCACGCCACAGATGCCACCCACGCCACAGATGCCACCGACACCTCACCTCGCTCAGCTGCAGACCAGACATCCCCACTACACTGCTCATTCCCCCACCCCACAGCCAAGCCCAGCCTCAGAACATCTGTCATCGGTATTGGGTCTGACACCCCATGTCATGGAGGAAGGGGCTCTCAACATCATGGGACTGAGCCAGCTCTCTGAGAGCTTCCTCCACACACCGTCCCCTGTTGTCCTCTCGGGGCCAGGCACCCCAATGATGCCTCAGACCAGCACTCCAGCAGCAGCCAGCTCCATAGCACCTGAACCCTTCACCTCTGAAACTGGGCATGCCTCAGAGTGCCAAGAAGAGTGCCAGAGACTGGGTGGCTACCTGTTGACTTTATCTTTGCTTGGGACACTTGGGTCTTTTTGCTTTTACAGTTTGTTATTAATAAAGATTATCTTTGCTTCACACACTTGCTTCATTTATTTTTTCCAATAACGTCTTGGTGGAAACTTTTAGAAATGGTTTAAGCTTTTGCATGCTTGTGGGATGGGTTAAGATAGCAGTGGGATGGGCAGGGATACCTGTGGGGTGGGTAATAGCTGTGGAATGGGCAGTGATACCTGTGGGATGGGTAATAGCTGTGGGATGGGCAGGGATACCTTTGGGATCGGTAAGGATAGCTGTGGGACAGATAAACCTCCAGTGCAAGCATAGTGGGACTGTATGGTCCACCCTCCCAACTGCCACACCTTTGGCCCTTTATTATAAATAACAATGTAATCATTCATCCACACATTTCAACATAAACACAGCTCTTTATTAAATGCCCTGTTCATTGTAGGCCCACCCAACATACATGGCCCAATCTCATCAGTGTGATGAGAGAGGCTGAAGGAAGCATCCATTAATCATCTATCATCCTGTCTTGCCACTCCACTGCTCCAGCTGGGGAGTTGCACCAGTGTCTCAGGAGGTTGCGCTGCTTCTTCCCTTCACGTGAAGCTCTGTTGGGGCCTTGCACATCCAGAGTGTCTGTCAGGTTTTGCCCTTGCCTCCATTCACCAGGCTCCATGTCCCCATTGCCTTGTTGGAGGTCCACGAGCCTGTTCTGCAACACTGGGTAGCGCCTGTGCATAAGATTGTGCAGGATGCAGCAAGCTTCCATGATCCTCCTCATGGTCTCTGGGCAATGCTGCATGGTGGGGAGAAGTACCTGGGACCTGTTGGCCAGGATGCCAAAGGCGTCCTCCACCACCCGCCTTGCCCTGGACAGCCTGTAGTTGAAGATCCTCTCTTCACAGGTGAGGAGTCTGGAACTGCAGGGCTTCATGAGGTACGTTCTGAGGGAGAAGACCTCATCCCCCATGATGAAGTAGGGCACAACTTGCGTGTCGTTGGCCAGGGGGTCTGGATCTGGGAAGCCCATGATGAGGTTGTATTCCAGCCCCTCCTTGAGGTGACTGGCATTGTATACCTGGATATCTGAAGCTGACCCGTTGCCTGAAGCATTGATGTACATGAACTTGTAGTCAGCATCGACCATGGCGAAGAGCATGATGCTGAAGAAGCCCTTGTAGTTGAAATAAGTGGACACTGACTTGGCTGGAGCTTTGCAGGCCACGTGCTTCCCATCTATGTCTCCAACGGTGTGGGGGAAGTTCTACTTCTGAAACCCTGCTCTCCAGCTTTCTTCCAGCCTTCTTGAGTGGCGGAGCACTGGAGGAGCTCATCCAGGTATTCTTTGATGATGGCCTGCACCACTTCTCTGACCACAATGCTGATGGTGTTGTGTGGCACCCTCCAGCCATACTTCATGCTCCTGTAGGTGGTCCCTGAGGCCAGGTCGCACAGAGTCAGTTCCACCTTGAGCCCAGGGTCCAGGCTGGGCTGGAAGTTGGTGTTTGCCTTGGTCAACCTGGGTGTCAGGCACTGCACAACTTCATCAAACATGGCTGGAGGCATCCTCATGAAGTTCTGGAATTCACGAATTTCTTCATTCCTCAGCTCCACCATCAGCTTGTTGTACAGTCCGTGTTCTGCTCCTCTCCTGATCCATCTTCAGACCCAGATACTTCTTGGCCGCCTCCTTTTCTTCCCGTAGAACAGGTGAAAGATTCTGTAGATGGCTTTGCACTGTTGTAGAATGATAGTGGCTACCAAAAGGAGTGTGTGATGATCCATGGTGGAGATGACTGGATGATGTGGAATAGCAAGAGCAAGAGCAAGGTGGAAGAGTTCTGCACACCAGGGCTGCTGCACTGAAAGTGAGATCCAGTGCGTGAAGCAAATATAACCTTTATTAATAACAAACTGTAGGACTTTATTAAAAAAGCAAAATGAACCAAGTAAAGTGTCTTTAAGCAAAGATAAGGTGATCAGGTAACAGATAAGGTGATCAGTCTCTGGCACTCTTTTCAGTCACTCTGAGGCGTGCCCATGGTCTCAGATGTAAAGTGGCCAGGGACTGTGGAGGTGGCTGTGGCTGGAGTGCTTGTCTGAGGCGCCATTGGGGTGGCTGGCCCCGAGAGTACAACAGGAAATGGTGTGTGCAGGAATCTCTCAGAGAGCTGACTCAGTCCCGTGAGGTTGAGAGGCACTTCCTCAAGGACCTGGGATGTGAGGCCCAAAACTGATGACAGATGTTCTGAGGAAGGGCTTGGCTCTGGGGAGGAGGATGGAGGAGTGTAGTGGGGCTTTCTGGTCTGCAGCTGGGTCAGCTGAGGTGTCTGTGGCATCTGTGGTGTCTGAGGAACCTGGGTGTGGACTGGGAAGGGCTGCCTCTGCTGTGGAAAGTCCTGGTAGTGGTAGGCTTGGTAGGCGAGGGGATGGTCTTCGGAAATGGAGTACTGTTTCCTCTCCCCCTTCTCCTTGCTTGCCTCTTCCTCCCTCTGGCAGGGGCCTCAGTGCCTTCAGCAGCAAGGCTTTGAGGGCCTTGGGACTGGTCCACTACAACAGCAGCAGCAGGATAAGCACCAGCAGCAGCAGGAGAAGCACCAGCAGCACCAGCAGGAGAAGCTCCAGCAGCACCAGCAACACCAGCAGCACCAGCAGTAGCATCAGCAGGAGAAGCACCAGCAGCAGCAACACCGGGAGCAGCAGGAGCAGCAGCAGAAGCACCAGCAGCTTCAGAGTCAGCGCCAGGGGGTGGGATGGTGGTTCTGTCCTTCTTGCCAGGGCTGGCAGGAGTAGACACAAGCTTCCTCTTCTTCCCCATGGTTTTCTCTCAAGATGTCTCTGGCAGCAGGTCTTTCCTCTGAATGGTGACTGCTTGCGAGCTGCATCCTTTTATATCCATGGAGCTTACGCAATTCATCCTCCCCGCATCCTGAGTGAATGCTTTGCATCCGCTATGCATCCGCTATGCATCCTATAGGCGTCCATGATGCATCCGCTTTCATCCGCAATGCATCCGCTATGCATCCATTCCTTCCATGATGCATCCTCTTCACTGTTCTCCCCCGTAAGCCCTGCAGATGTGTCATCCGCTTCCATCCGCTTCCATCCACTAGGTTTCCTACGAACATCTGCTTTACATCCCCGCTACATCCTCTCCATGTCCGTTCATTTTGGTTGTTGTCTGCTCTGTTTATGCAAATTTGGGGCACTTTTGAGAGCGGATAACAACGGATGGAAATTTTGCTCATCCGCTGTGTCCTTTTTACATACGTTTTGCATCCATCGGCCAGTGTGACCTAGCCTTTATATAGGTGTGGTCTTACTAAGGCTTTATAGAGTGGTATTAGTACCTCACTTGATCTTGATTGTATCTCTCTGTTAATCAGATTTTTTTGCAGTGGCTGCACACTGCTGACTCATATTTAGCTGGTTGTCCACTAAGATTCTAAAATCCCCCTCACAGTTACTGCAGTAGAGCCTGGTTTCACCCAGTCTGTTTGTGTCCTTTTGGTTTTTCTTGCCAAGGTGTAGGACTTTACTTTTCTCTACATTGAATTTAACTTTGTTAGATATGGACCAGTGTTCTAGTCTGTCAAGATGCATCTGGACTATGAGGGAGATCAGGGCCCTTTCCTCCCCCATAGACCATGTCCTTCATGTTTCTCCCTTATCCACTCCTTCCTGCATATCCTAGGATAAAGAGGGGATGGCCCTGGATCTTCCTCTGTGCCCTTCCCCAGTTTCCTCCAAAACTTCCAGAGCCACACTCCCACTCCTCCTCTCTCTCGGAGTCACTTTCTAACAGGGGCATGATAGATTTTTTAGAAGGCAAATGAGAACATCAGGAATATGGCCTTGTGGCTCAGAGTGAACTGTGGGATGTTTTTTGAAAACATTCCCATAGGATCCTCTGAATTCAATCTTGTGAATTTTTTTATAAGCAAGACCATTTTTCTTCCCTGATAACAGAAGGGCAAGAAGCAACCTGATACATATGATGCTATTATTTATGAATATTCATAAATTCTGGTCACAATAAAGAGAGAAGCAACCTGGAATTAAGGAGATAAAATATTCAATTAAGGAGATTAGGATGATTTTAAAAAAGACCACAACCTTCATGGTATGATAGAACAATGTGGGACAGACAGTAACATGACAAAATCGAAACAGAATTCATGGCCACTCAGAAGGTAGTCCTCAATGGAACCATATCTAAATATGAGCCAGAAATGTGCTGCAGCGGCCAAAAAAAGCCAACACGGTTCTAGGATGCATGAGGAGAGGGATAGAATCAAGATCATGTGAAGTGTTAGTACTGCTTTATAATGGCTTGGAAAGACCACACTTGGAAAATTGCATCCATATTTGACCATCACAATGTAAACAAGATGTTGAGACTTGAAAGAGTGCAGAGAAGAGCAACAAAGATGATTAGCAGACTGGAGGCTAAGACATAGAAAGAACGGTTGCTGGAATTGGGTATGTCTAGTTTAATTCAAAGAAGTACTTGAGGTGACATGATAGCAATATTCCAATATCTGAGAGGATGCCAGAAAGAAGAGGAAATCAAGCTATTCTCCAAAGCACCCGAGGGCAGGACAAGAAGCAATGGATAAAAACTAATCAAGGAGAAAAGCAACTTAGAACTAAGAAATTTCCTGACAGTGAGAACAATTGATTGAATGAAAGAATGAGTGAGTGAGTGAATGAATGAACAAATGAATGCCTGAATTCTTTATTGGTCAAATGTGATTGGACACACAAGGAATTTGTATTTTATGCATATGTTCTCAGTGTACATCAAAAGAAAAGGTACATTTGTCAAGAATAAGGTACAGCAATTAATGATCATCTTGGGTACAAACAAGCAATCCTCCCTGTGGCAGCCCCTCAAATATTTGAAGACTGCTACCATGTCTCCCCTGGTCCTTCTCTTTACTTGACTAGCCAAGCCCAGTTTCTGTAACCATTCATCATATGTTTAGCCTCCAGCCCCCTAATCATCCTGGTTGCTCTTTTCTGTACTTTTTCTCGTCTCAATATCTTTTTATAGTATGGTGACAAAAACTGGATGCAGTACTCTAGGTGTGGTCTTCCTAAGGCTTTATAGACTGGTATTAGTACCTCACTTGATCTTGATTGCATCTCCCTTGATTGTATCTTGATTGTATCTTCTGAGATTATATCTTAGTTGTCCACGAAGACTCCAAGATCCCTCTCATAGTTACTGCTATTGAGCTGGTTTCACCCAGTCTCTATTTGTACTTTTGGTTTTTCTTGCATAAGTGTAAGATTCTACTTTTGTCTACATTGAATTTCATTTTGTTAGATATGGCCCAGGGTTCTACTCTGTCAGGATCCAGCTGGACTCTTTGTTCTGGATTTTTTAGGACTGTACAAAAGCAGAACATGGTTATGTATGAATTACCTCAACTTGTGATTGAGCATTTAGGGCCAATTTCATTTCTCCCTGACATCAATGGGACATTCAATTATCTTATTCTGTAGAAATTCTTATCTAAAAATCTTATCATGCTCTATGTTAACTATTTTCTTGTTTAACTTATTTATAATAACTTAGTTGACTAGTTGTTGAATCCAGATTATACTCCTCCTAATGTGATCTTGAGTCCAATATTGCAAGGCACAGCAACTGCAGATTAATGACGATACAACTAAAATAATGGAAATTTTAGGGCACCAACACCATATTTTTTTTTTATAAGCACAAGATTCCCATTGCACAAATATGTTTCAAAAACCTGATATCAGGCAGGCTAAAGGCTCAGGGCAGATATATCATCTTAAGAATTCAAAAGAGCTCAGTGAACATCTTGGATTTCTAAAAGATGAGGATGTGGAACAGAATCTTGCATCATACTTTTAATCATTTCAACTAAAATTGTTGGTCTGCTTAGGTATGGAGAGCAGCTTGGAGCGTTTTCTAAGTGTGGCTTGTTGGAAAATGCTGAGACTTAAAATCTCCCTGTCTCACATTTCTTCATTTCTTCTGGTTGTAAGCTGCTCCTTCATATTCAGGTCTGGCCTCAGAATGATTATGTAACATTTGGGGATGAAGATGCAGCCCAGCAGCCCAGCACTGGAGGCTAAGATGGAGAAGATCTGCACAGCCACCATGTATTTCCCTTTGGTGCTCAGGTAGGTGGGCACAAAAATCACGCAGACACTGCAGAAGACCAGCATGCTGAAGGTTATAAGCTTGGCTTCATTAAAAGCCCCAGGCAGGTTCCTGGCCAGGAAAGCCACTATGAAACAGATGGTGGCCAGGAAGTTCAGGTAGCTGAGGGTGATGTAGAACATGAGAACAGAGCCTTCATTGCATTGCAGGATGATCTCTCCAGGTTGAGAGTGAAAGTCAAATTCAGGGAATGGGGGAGAAGCCCCAAGCCAGATGGAGCAGAGGATAAATTGGACAGCAGAACAAGAAAGGATGATGGAATTGGCTAAGCTCCTTCCCAACCATCTCTTCACTCGGTTTCCTAGTTTTGTAGCCAGGAAAGCCAGGACCACTGTGATTGACTTGGCCAAGAGAGAAGAAATGGCAATTGAGAAAATGATGCTGAAAACCATCTGCCGGAAAAGGCAAGTGACTTTCCTTGGTTGACCAATGAAGAGAAAAGGAGACAAGAAGCAAACCAAAAGAGAGACCAGGAGGATAAAAGAAAGGTCACGATTGTTAGCTTTAACAATGGGACTTTCTAGGTATTGAAAGAATATAACTAAGACAAAACCTGAGGTTAAGAACAAGAATAGGGCAAAGACCAGAATGATGCCCAGATATTCCTCATACAATAGGAAGGATACAACTTTGGGTATACATTGAACTTGGTCTTCATTTGGATACTTATCCTCTGGATATTTCATGCATTGTTCCATATCTGAGAAAACAACAAAGCAATATTTCTTTAACCTTCTGACACAGCAGTTGATACCACAGTGATTTTCAAAGAAGCATTTGTTAAGAGTTGAACAAAAAAAATTCTGAAGAATATAATTTTCTATCTCTATGTCTGTTTCTCATCTCTCTCTAACACACACACTTGGCGATCTATCTATCCATCAATCAATCTATCTGTCTATTTACCATCATCTATCATCATTCATCCATCCATCTATTTTTCATCCATCCATCAGCTATCTACATCATTATCTGTCTGTCAGTCTGTCTGTCTGACTATCATCTATTGTCTATCTTCTATCATCATCTATCAATCATCCATCTATCTATCTATCTATCTATCTATCTATCTGTCTATGTATCTATCATCATCTGTCATTGTCCATCCATTAATTATCTTTCCACATAGCATCATCTATCTATCCTCATCCATCCATCTATCGTCTGTCTACCTATCTACCAACCTACTTACCTATCAGCCATCAATCATCTATCATCATCATCTACCTATCAACATCCAGCTATCCATCTATCCATCTCTATCCATCTATCTATCAGCTGTCTATTTAGATCTATTTATTGTTCTATCATCTCTATCTATCTATCTATCTATCTATC
Source organism: Laticauda colubrina (assembly GCA_015471245.1). NCBI lineage: Eukaryota > Metazoa > Chordata > Lepidosauria > Squamata > Elapidae > Laticauda > Laticauda colubrina. The sequence continues at coordinate 202 of BLBF01000163.1, read as the reverse complement.
TATCTATCTATCTATCATGTATCAGCTGTATCTATATTGCTAAGGAGTATCAAAATGGGGGAAGTTCTAAGAAATGAATAATTTCCTCTGTAAAGCGCATGTCCCTCTGTACCAAGGGATGCAAAGAGGATGTAAAATGATACAAAAAAAGCTTGCTGTTAAGCCTGGGTTCCCCAACCAGGGTTAGGTAGACAAGCTAAAC
>BLBF01000162.1:289807-310268 GCA_015471245.1 Laticauda colubrina | reverse complement strand
CATTACAAAACCTAGCTAAATACTTAGCAAAACAACTACAGCCCCATGCTGAAACCGCAGCTTCATATGTACAAAACTCATACCACTTCTTAGAAATGATCAAAGATCTACACGTAGAACAAGAAGATCTGCTTGTAAGTTTCGACGTGGTTTCACTATTCACTCAAGTCCCAATAAAAGAAACTCTTGAAATCATCAAAAATAAATACCAACCAGCTAAAGACCTCATGGAACTAACAGAACACTGCCTAACCAACACATATTTCATATACAAAGGACAAAGATACAAGCAAATTGAAGGAGCCCCTATGGGATCACCACTGTCACCCGTCATTGCAAACCTGTTCATGGAAGAATTCGAATCCAGAGCCCTGGCTAATGCCACCCACAAACCCAAACTATGGCTAAGATACATCGATGACACATTTGTGATTTGGCCCCATGGAAAAGAAAACCTAAACAATTTCCTAACACACCTAAACAACACACACCCCAAAATCAAGTTCACCATGGAAACGGAAATAAACAAACAACTACCATTCCTAGATGTACTAATCTACAAAAGAACAGATGGCACACTGGGACACACCATATACCAAAAGAAAACACACACCAACCGCTACCTCAACGCCCAATCCCACCACCACCCAGCACAGATAAATTCCGTAGCGAAAACACTAATTACCAGAACCAAATGCCTGGCAGACAAGACACATATAAAGACTGAACTATGCACCCTGACTGAAGTATTGACAGCCAATGGCTTCCACAAAAACAAAATCACCAACTTGATCCACAAAAACACACCAAGACATAACAGAGACCTAGAAGATCAACAGACCTATGGAACAGCTCTCTTGCTCTACATAAGAGGTACTACAGATAAAATTAGTAAGATACTACACAGGCATCACATCAAGACTGCCTTCAAAACAGACAAAAAAATAGCAGCCATCCTTAAAAACCCCAAAGACAAAATTGACCTGGAAAACCAAGAGACTGCACTCTCAAATAGAAAAATCTCCACACCACAAAACAGACAAACACCTGAGCACAGACAGACTCCCTCTGAAGCCTCCAACTCAAACAGCCCCCCACCAGGCACCCAGGTAAAACCGAGCATGCTAATGAATAGCAGCCGTCCTTTCACACGAAGCCCAGCTGCACTGAAAGCCTCCAACACAGGAACAGAGTGTTGCCTGCCAATCAAAGCCACAAAACAGACAGAAGAAACCGGAAACACCAACCAATCAAACTCCAAGTCCAGTGAACACAGACCCAGGCTCCTAGCCAATCAGAATGGACCAGCCTCGAATTTGAAACCAGGGGCTGTGAGACCCACATCCATACAGAAGCCTGATGATGGCAGGTGAGATTCTGCTATTTTTTTGTCTGTTTTGAAGGCAGCCTGTGTAGTATCTTACTGATTTTATCTGTGGTACCTCTTATGTAGGGCAGGACAGCTGTTCCATGGATCTGTTGATCTTCTAGGTCTCTGTTATGTCTTGGTGTGTTTTTGTGGATCAAGTTGGTGATTTTGTTTTTGTGGAAGCCATTGGCTGTCAATACTTCAGTCAGGGTGCATAGTTCAGTCTTTATATGTGTCCTGTCTGCCAGGCATTTGGTTCTGGTAATTAGGTAGTTAGCAGCCATCCTTAAAAACCCCAAAGACAAAATTGACCTGGAAAACCAAGGCATATACGAAATTCCCTGTACATCATGCCCGGCCACATACATTGGACAGACCAATAGAAGAATAAGTACCCGCCTAGATGAACACAAAAATGCAGTAAAAAAGCTGGAACACACCTCCTCACTAGTCCAACACATGAAAACCACAGGTCACAACATCAACTTCAATGGCACTAAAACCCTGGCCACTATAGAAAACCCCAGCCACAGAATCATCAGAGAAGCCATAGAGATTGAAAAAAGACCTGACAGCATGAATAGAAGAGATGATTCCACCAGACTGTCAATCATTTGGAAGCCTGCACTCTCAAATAGAAAGATGTCCATGCCACAAGCCAGGCAAACACCTGGGCAAAAACAGACTCCCTCTGATAGCTCCAACCTAACCCCCCCACCAGGCACCCAGGTGAAACCCAGCTTGCTAATGAATAGCAGCTTGCTAATGAAGAGCAGCTGTCCCTTCACACGGAGCCAAGCTGCACTAAAAGCCTCCAACACAAGAACAGAGTGTTGCCAGCCAATCAAAGCCACAAAACAGACAGAAGAAACCAGGAACACCAATCAATCAAACCCCAAGTCCAATGAACACAGGTCCAGGCTCCCAATCAATCAGAATGGACCAGCCTCAAATTTAAAACCAGGAGCTATAAGACCCATATCCATACAGAAGCCTGAGGATGGCAGATGAGATTCTGCTGAAACGTTGCTACAACTTTAACAGAACTACAATGACGTGGGATAATACCCAAAGGAAGCTGAACAGCACACATGTAAGTACCCGCGAAAACCTAAGAAAACATATATATATATATATATATATTTGTTTTTTTAAGTTAGTAAAATTGTAGTTCAGAATTGTAGTTCTGTTAAAGTTGTAGCAAAAAAAGTCATCGATGTTATCTTAGCCATAGTTTGGGTTTGTGGGTGGCATTAGCCAGGGCTCTGGATTCGAATTCTTCCATGAACAGGTTTGCAATGACGGGTGACAGTGGTGATCCCAACTTTAACAGAACTACAATGACGTGGGATAATACCCGAAGGAAGCTGAACAGCACACACACACACACACACACACACACACACACACACACACACACACATATATATATATATATATATATATAAATTTTTATATGAAATTTTTAAATGAAGACTCATATTGTTGGTGGCAATATAATGACTCTGTAAAACCACTTAGAGAGAGCTCTAAGGTATTTTGAAGTGGTATATAAGTCTAAAGCCCATGTCACACTGCACCAACGGATGGAAAGATGATGTAAAATGGAGAAAAACGCTTGCCATCCATTCGTTAACGCAATGCATCCATTCTGTACTCACTGCGTACATGGTTCATACTCTCTATCCATCCAGCATCCGTTTAGTGAGATTCCATCCGTTCAAAAAGTTTTGAGCTGCACAAAACTTTTTGAGCGGATGAAGTATCCAACACGTCCGTTCTACATCTGCTACGCATATGGGGAACATCCGTTATATGTCCGTTGTCATCTGTTGTGTGTCCGCTATATCTGAGAGGCATCCGCTGCACATGCGCACAACTCATATCCGCTCCAGCAGAAAACGGACACAGGGAGGAAGCGAAACAGATGTGGAACGGACACCCAGTGTTAATAGTACAGACATGGAAAGGATGAAAGCAGATGAAGGTCGCATATAAAGCATTAAAATGGAAAAAACTTTCATATAGGTGACGTATCTTGGATATTTAGTATGTCTGGAGGATGTCTAGAGGATGCGGAAGGACACCTAGCAGAAAACCTATATTTTCTATAAAAAGCGGGAGGAATCACCTGGATCTCACTTTCCGTCCAGCAGCCCTGCTGTGCAGACCTCTTCAGCCTTGATCTTGCTCTTGTTTTTCCACAGCATCCAGTCACCTCCATCATGGATCATCGCACACTCGTTTTGGTAGCCGCCATCATTCTAAAACAGTGTGAAGCCCTCTACAGGCTCTTTCACCTGTTCTACTCAAGGAAAAGGAGGCCTCCAAGAAGTGTGTGGATACGAAGATGGATCGCGAGAAGAGCCGAGTACGGACTGTATGACAGGCTGATGGTGGAGCTGAGGAATGAACCTACCTAATGAACCCCTACACTTCAATATACCTCACCCGTGAAGAGAGGATCTTCAACTACAGGCTGTCCAGGGCATGACGGATGGTGGAGAACACCTTTGGCATCTTGGCCAACAGGTTCCAGGTACTTCTCACCACCATGCAGCATTGCCCAGAGACTGTGAGGAGCATCGTGGAAGCTTGCTGCATCCTGCACAATCTCATGTGCACCCGCTACCCAGTGTTGCAGAACAGGCTCGTGGACCGACAACAAGGTAATGGGGACATGGAGCCTGGTGAATGGAGGCAAGGACAAAACCTGATAGACACTGTGGATATGCTAGGCCCCAACAGAGCTTCATGTGAAGGGGAGAAGCAGCGCAATCTCCTGAGACACTGGTGCAACTCCCCAGCAGGAGCAGTTGAGTGGCAAGACAGGATGGGAGATGCTTAATGGATGCTTCCTTTAGCCTGTCTTATCACACTGATGAGATTGTGCCATGTATGTGGAGTGGTCCTACAATGAACAGAGCATTTAATAAAGAGTTGTGTTTATGTTGAAATGTGTGGATGAATTATTAAATTGTTATGGATAATAAAGGGCCACAGGTGTGGCACCTGGGAGGGTGGACCATACAGTCCCACTATGCTTGCATTGGAGGTTTATCTATCCCACTGCTATCCTTACCCATCCCACAGCTATTACCCATCCCACAGGTATCCCTGCCCATCCCAGTGCTCTCCTTACCCATCCCACAAGCATGCAAAGGCTTAAACCATTTCTAAAAATTTCCACCAAGACTTTATTGACTAAAATAAATGAAGCAAGTGTGTGGAGCAAAGATAATCTTTATTAATAACAAACTGTAAAAGCAAAATGACCCAAGTAAAATGTCCCAAGCAAAGATAAAGTCAACAGGGAACAACCCAGTCTCTAGCACTCTTCTCAGTCACTCTGAGGCGTGCCCATAGTCTCAGGGGTGAAGGGTCCAGGTGCTGTGGAGGTGGCTGCTGCTGGAGTGCTGGTCTGAGGCACCATTGGGGTGCCTGGCCCCGAGAGGATAACCGGGGATGGTGTGTGGAGAAAGCTCTGAGAAAGCTGGCTCAGTCCCGTGATGTTGAGAGCCCCTTCATCCATGACATGGGGTGTCAGTCCCAAGACCAATGACAGATTGTCTGAGGCCGGGCTTAGCTGTGCGGTGGAGGAAGGAGGAGTGTAGTGGGGCTGTCTGGTCTGCAGCTGAGCGAGGTGAGGCATGGGTGGCATCTGTGGTGTGGGTGGCATTGTGGCATGGGTGGCATCTGTGGCATGGGTGGCATCTGTGGCGTGGGTGGCATCTGTGGCATGGGTGGCATGGGTGGCATCGGTGGCATTCGATGTACCTGTGCCTGGACTTGGAAGGGCTGCCTGTGCTGCTGGAGCTCCTGGTAGCCGTAGCCTTGGTACATGAGTGCCTATGGAAAGCCTTGGAAGGGCAGTGACATCACTTGGGGTGGAGGAGCAGACTTGGACTGGGTGAGAGCTGGTTCAGCTGAGCCTGGAGGGTGGTGCAGAAGACCTGTGATCCTCTCCTTGATCACCTGGTACTGGGATTCGGGCATTTCCATGAGGGTCTGGTTGACGTAGGTGAGAAAGAGCTTTCTGTTAGAGGATGGTATGTCGGACTGTACCAGCTGAGAGAGAAGATCTACACTGCTGTTGTTGTGTCCCTGATCTCCAAGAGGACAGTGTGGCTCTGTCCCTCCAGTCTGTCTCTCTACCTGCTTTCTGTGGAGGTGGAGCTGGGGGTGGGGTTGGCAGCGTCTGGTGGCAGCGGCTTCTTCTTGCTCCAATTGCATCAGGGGGTCCTCTATTTGCTCCGCCATGGGGAGTACAGCTGTTGGGGGGTCTCAGTCGGGGGGCGCTCCACAGATACCTGCCTGGACACAAGAGCTGTCTCCTGGCCAGAAGAGGACTGGCTCTCTTTGGGCTGCCTGAGAGTTAGGGTAGACAGAATTGCTGCTCCTTGGTGGCGGATCTCACCCTCCAAGAAGCTGCACTTGGCCATCACATAGGTTTTTTTTGTCGGTGAGCTTGCCCGTGGCCTGGCCAGACTTCTTTAGGTGCACCTTCCCATACCAGGGTGCATGTGCTTCCACCATCCGAGGAGGACATCCGAAGTGTAGCCCAGGCTCTCCACCTTCTCTCTCCAAGCTGCCTGCTTCCACTTGGTGTCTCGATATAGCCTGTGTCCTTTCTGCCAGAGGTACTCGTTCTCCCTCAGCCCTTCAAGCTCCTCATCCTCATGTTCCTCTGCAATGGAGTACTGTCCCCTCTCCCCCTTATCTCGTGAATGCCTCTTCCTCCCTCTGGCAGGGCCTTCTGGGCCCACTTCAGTAGGGCTTTGAGGTTTTAGGTGCTGGTCCACCACACCACCACCACCAGTAGCAGCAGCAGCACCAGCAGCACCAGCAGCACCAGCAGCACCAGCAGAGTCAGCACCAGCAGCACCAGTAGGATCAGCAGTAGCACGAGCAGCAGCAGCACCAGCAGAATCAGCACCAGCAGAAGCACCAGCACCAGGAGCAGCACCAGCAGAGTCAGCTCCAGCAGAAGCATCAGCACCAGGAGCAGCACTAGCAGAAGCACCAACACCAGCAGAATCAGCACCAGCGGCAGAAGCCCCAGCAGAAGCAGAGTCAGCGCCAGGGGGTGGGATGGTGGTCCTGTCCCTCTTGCCATGGCTGGCAGCAGATGGCAGAGGCTTCCGTTTCTTCCCCATGGTTTTTGGCTGAAGATGTGTCTGGCAGCAGGTTTTTCCTCTGAATGGTGACCTGCTTGCGAGCTGCCTCCTTTTATATCTGTGGGGCTGACGCAATGCATCCTCCCTGCATGTGCAGTGAATGCTTTGCATCCGCTATGCATCCTGTATACATCCGCTATGCATCCGCTAGGCGTCCATGATGCATCTGCATCATCCGCTAGGCATCCGCTCTGCATCTGTTCCTTCCGCTGCACGTCCATTTCAGTGTTCTCCCCCAGAAGCCCTGCGGATGTGCCATCCACTTCCATCTGCTAGGCTTCCTTTGAGCATCTGCTTAACATCCTGACTACATCCTCCCCCCGTCCATTCCTTTCCATTGTTGTCTGCTCTGTTTATGCAAATTTGGGGCACTTTTGAGAACGGATAACAATGGATGAAAAATTTGCTCGTCCACTGTTTCCTTTTTACATACGTTTTGCACCCGTTGGCCGATGTGACCTAGGTTTAAGTTTGCTATTACTATTCCAGACAACTGGCTGTCCAGTCTCTTCTTAAAAAACTCCAGTGAAGGAGTAATCACAACTTCTGAAGGCAAGGTATTCCAGTTGTTAATTGTTTTCACTGTTAGGTGTGAGTACACAGTAGCAAAACCATAATAATTTCTTTTTCATACTAAATAGCCTTACATGTGCATGAACTTTCCTTTCAACATTTGATGCTAGGTATGAATGCCTTAAAGTTTTGATTCATTGAAAGTTTTGATTCATTTTCATTTAAAGTTTTGATTCATTGACTCTTAGCTTGCCTTGATCAGTCTCTTGATCAGACTTTGGGTATAGACAGCATGAAACAAACTTGTAGAACTTTTGAACTCTACACTGACTGCTGACTTATTGCATGTGATAAAAGTAGTTTCTCCACATTGGCTCTTTAGTACAGGTAGTTTGGACACAAAAGCTCTAAAGAAGTCAGAATGCAACACCTGTTGCCTTTTTTACCCTTGGAGAAGTGTTCTACTTGGGCCAAATGATAGCTTTGGAGGTCACTTAATTTAATTCTAACACACAGCCATTTAGAATAATTGCTGTCAATCCCATGGGATTTATTTTCAACCCAGCTTGGTTTAGGAGCAGACCAATGATTTGGTGAGAAGAAAAATCGAATCCAGTTTCAAGCCAGGAGAAAGCTGCTGGAAATAAAATGGTGGCTGACTGCAAGGAAAAAAGGTTTATTTGGTTTCCAGAAACTTCAGTGATAGCAGCATGTTTCTGGGGTGGCTCACACTATCGCTGAGTGAGTGGATGGGTCTTTATAGGTTTCTGGAGTTTAATGTTTGAGATGCTCCAGGGGGTTGTGCAATGTAGTGAGCTTTGTGTCTTCTGCTGTTTTATTGGTAGTGGGTAAATCCTATTATGCCCTAAAGATCACTTCTTGCCCTTAGAATTAGGGGTGGGGAAATTAATAGATTTTAATTTCATCAGATCTGACTTTTAATCTCATCAGATCCAATCATTTTGTTGGTCCAATCTTCCTGATACAAATATCCATTTCAAAAGACCAGTCCTTTCTGCTTGAAGCTGTTTTCCTATGCAGGAAGACTGGGTCTGCTTTCTCCCTTTAAAACATGTTTCTCCATTTCTCCTTTGGAGAAATATAATATTCTGCCTCTTTTTAATATTAAGAATAAAGAATATTTTAATCTGGGGAGGGGGACTTCCTACAATCCTGTTGCTTCTTCTATGATGCTTTGTAATGACAACTACTTTTCATTCTTCACAGGAAGACCCATTTCAGAATTTCTTCATTTTGGATTATATCTTAATTCTATGGCTCCCTTGAAATGTGATTCAACAGCTCCTCCTTTGTTTACTTTTATTGATCTGAGACTGTTATCTGGAGCATTAAACAGTGTTTTTCTTAGCCTTTCTCTGATAGTAAATATTTGAAAAGAAATTATTCTTTTTTTTTGGCACTTTCAAAAAAGCAAAACTAAAAGCACTTCCGCAAATAAGATACTGTTTGCAAGAGTGACTGGCAATTAGCAAATAATTAAGTTCTGCTTTGCATTTTGGAACAGTGATTTTTTTTGTTTTTGCTTTTGAGTTTAACAGAGGTTATTTATTTTAAAAGATTTATATGGCTGCATATCTTGAAACAATTCTGGGTTAAGGCCCGGTCCCACTGGCCGATGGATGCAAAACTCATGCATAAAGGACACAGCAAATGAGCAAAATATTGGTGGTGGCTCTATCCATTGTCATCCTCTCCAAAAAGTGGTGAAAATTTGCATAAACAGAACAGAAAAAATAGAAAAGAATGGATGTGGGTAGGATGTAGCAGGGATGTTAAATGGATGTTCATAGGAAGCCTAGCGGATGAAAGCAGATGAAAGGGGATGATACCTCCGAAGGGGTTACGGGGGATTTGCAAAGCGGATGCATAGCGGATGAAGCAGATGCATCACGTACGCCTAAAGGAAAGAAAGGGGGTGCCACATGGATGTATATCGGATGCAAATCGTTCACTGCGCATCCTTTCTAATGATCCTTTCGTTAGCACATCCTTTCCGTGCTACTAATGATGTATACACCTTCCATGTACCTTTTTTTCCTCCCTCTTTCCATTTTCAGCTGCAGCAGATATGAGTTGCGAGGATGCCCAGAGGATGCGGAGAGGATTCAGCAGACATTTAACGGATGATAACGGACATAGAATGTTTGTTGATCATATGTCGTGGATTTACATTGTACATGGCGAAAAGTTCATCCGTTCACAAGTTTTGTGCAGCTCAAAACTTCTTGTGTGGATGAAATCGCAGTGGATGGATGCTCGACGGATAGAGTGTATGAAACACGTATGCAATGAGTACACAATGGATGCATAGCATTTTCCAATGGATGGCAAGCTTTTTTTAACATTTTACATCCTCTTTGTATTCGTAAGTGCAGTGGGACCAGGCCTTTTAAATCCCAGCAATAAAACTACAAAAATCATAAAAATATAAAAACCTGATGTTGGGCCCACCATCCAGAATCTTCCCACAACTCCCAAAGGAGCTTTCAACTGGATTTCATTTTTTCTTTGAAAATGTTTCTCTTCTTACCAAGAAGCTTCTTCAGTTCATAACTGAAGGACTTTCCTGAATGAGAAACGAAATGCTTTCAAAGAAAAGAAAACCAAGAAAGTCCAATTGCCTTTTGGAAAAAAAAGCATCTTTGAGACAACCATGAGCTGGATGATTGAGAATCTACATAAACAACTTTCTGTAATCTCCAAACAGACAGATTTTAATGGCTAAGAGGATATAGTAAGGTAAGGTTTCCCTTGCACATATGTACTAGTTGTTTCTAGGAGGCAGTGCTCATCTCCGTTACAAATCAAAGAGGCCGTGCTGTCCAGAATGCTGTTACTTTCCTACCAAAGTGGTCAATATTTTTCTACTTGCATTTTTTGCATGCTTTCGAAGTTGGGAGAAGCTGGGACAAGTAACAGGAGCTCACTCTGTTTTGTTGTGCTAGGGATTCGAACCGCCAAACTGCTGAACTTTCTGATAGACAAGTTCATCATCTTAGTCACTGAGCCACTGCCTCCTGAGACACCGAGGTGTCACTGAGACACTGAGGGTGTCATATCCCACCCCAATTTCAATGTATGGATAGCATCTTTGACTCCTCTTTCAAATCAATGGGCATTTGTAGTTTATGTGAGATTTTTGGGCTGTCCCTCCTGGATCACCACTTTTCTGCTAATATTCTGAATCATACTTTCTTCCCTTCCAAACTACTGTTAACTGTTCAGTCTAAAATATGAACCAGAAAAAAATCTGTTCTATGTTTTATCTAATGATGTCGTCACACTCGTGATGTTAACTGGCAATGGAAATTTACCCAGTTCGATGTTTTTCATACAACTTTCCGATCAGATATCTATTGACTTTTTCATCATCCAACCACAGGGTTATACAAGTCTAAGATTGAGTATAATTGCACATTTTTCAAAAATATGCTTTTCCAAAGCTACCAGAAGTGTGCTGATGTCAGTGGAAGAGGCAAATGAAAATTAAAAAAAATTACAAGTATTTTGTAGATTCTGTAATCTGTTTTTCAAACTCTAAAAGTATGCATTAAATTTTTGTTAGTTGCCTTTAGTGCTCAACAACTGCAGAATGGTAGGTTAGAAACAAGCAGATACTTCATTTGCTCAGAAATAAAGAACTTCAGAATAGGCACAGGATTTTTAAAAATTATTTATTAAATATATAGACCACCCATCTCACAATCTACAGCAACTCTGGGTGGTTTACAATGTAATAAAATTAGATTATCAGGGCTGTGTGTTCTCTGCAGTACTCTTCTCTCTATGAACTAATGATTGCATCTTGAAGGATCTCTCTGTTAAAGTACTGAAGTTTGCAGATGATACAAGAATCATTGGTCCCATTCGAGATGATAATGATGATGATGATGAATCTTCATACAGATGAGAGGTTGAACAATTGGCCCTGTGGTGTAGCCCAGGGCTGTCTTAACACAGGGCCTGATGGGCACTTTGTTCTTACCTAGGCTTCCCAAAATCATGAAGCCAACTCCTCGACCCAACAAAACCTCTTTTATTTATGTTACAGTGAATTCCCTCCAGCAAAGTCTCAGAAATCAGTCTTTCAAGAGATTGCATAACTACAGACCTTTATCCAGCTGGGAAAGTTGCCAGGCTGATATTTTCAAAATGCCACTCTGCAGCAGACAATACTTGGCAAGGAGTGAGGAACAGATCTTCACCCTAATGAATTGAACTAATTGTCTCCTGTAAACACCACTCTCTTTTTATTCCTCTTTATTCTCTATGGGAGGGCTATTCATCATCCATCTGTGACTTTCTCCTAAATTGGCACTTGTTCCTTAAATGTTCCCTTCTCTTGTCAGCTCTGTGCATTTGCACATTGGGAACAGGCTCCAGCTGTTCTTTTTCCTCACTGATCTCTGACTCTGAAGGTAGCTGATAGCTGTTGGAAGGCCCTGGCCCTTTCTCTGCTTCTGAAACAGAGCCCTCGTCTAAGCCTTCCCCAGACTCCAGGACTGGCCCATGTTCCTCCCCAACCTCCTTATTGTCTGAGTCTGCTGTCAGCTTCACTGGCCACTGGTGGGCTACAACACATTTGCCTGTGGGCCCCACGAGCATAGAAGCCCCATACTAATCTGTGTATGTTAACCCTTCAATCCACCTTGTATTATATAAATACTGCAACATATTTATTACATTTTACTGCATTTTTATTAATACCAATATGCAAATATATGTGTAGTAGAGTGGTGGATAATGACTGAGGGGGACACGGAACAACAGGCAGGAACCTTTATTTAGAAACAAAGGGGTTGCCGCGACTGCTGGGCTAACGAGCAGTCAGCTAGTGGCAACAGCTGATGCCGTTTGACAGTGCTTTATATAGCCGGCTGTCAAATGGCATCAACCAATCAGAATGGTCCGCACTTGTGCCAGGAACGCGGACCAGAGGGAGAACTTTGCAACAACACAACACTCCTTTCCCCCGGCAAGGAGCATGCGGAGTCCCGCAAGTAAGCTGGCTGTCTTCTCTGGCGGTCAGAACGTCGCAGAACAGGGGCTTCTGTTTGTTGGTCGAAGTCCTCTGCTTCAGGGGCCTCTTCGGAGCTGGTTACAGCTGGAGCCTTGTCCTCTGGAGCTGTTGAAGGGTCATCAGGCACTGGAACAGGTAAGTCCCTCCGTCCACGGCTCCCCCGGGTGTCCTCAGTCGGCAGCGGCAAGCTCTCATCGGCTGGTAGTAGACTCAGGTCAGTGGGTAGTAGACCGGGTCCATCAGCGGCCACTTTCCAATGCCTCCTCAGCTGGTCGATGTGTCTGCGCCAGGTACGACCATCTTCCAGCAGCACCCTATATGACTTAGGCCCTGTCACAGCTATGACCTGTCCTGGCACCCATAAGGGGTGGCCTGCATAATTGTGGGCATAAACCAGGTCATTTAAAGCAAACTCCCTAGGCTGGCTGTCAGACCCAAGAGGAGTCACTGGGGTATAGTAGGGGTGCAGCCTGTCCAGGACAATCCTCAAGCACCTACCCATAAGGAGTTCAGCTGGGGACTTATTGGTAGTGGCACAAGGAGTTGTATGCTGGTACAGCAAGAATCTGGACAATTTAGAGCACCAGTCACTTTGGCCAAATCTCCCTAGGGCTTCTTTCACTGACCTAACTGCCCTTTCAGCCATTCCGTTGCTAGCAGTGAAAAGGAGCTGTGAGGGCATGCCTGACCCCCGGTTGGCTAAATATAGTTCAAATTCGAAGGAGGTAAATTGTGGCCCATTATCTGACACTACTGTGTCAGGGATGCCACGTGTCACAAATAGCCTGGTTAGGGCCTTGGTAACTGCAAGGGTGGTTGTTGTGGGCAGCAAGGCCACATCAATCCATTTTGAGGAGGAGTCTACTACCACTAGAAATGTATGCCCCTGCATTGGGCCCTCCAGGTCAATGTGCAGCCTGGACCAAGGGGCTCCAGCATCCTCCCACTTCCCAGGGGATGCAGTTGGTGGGGCAGGTCTGGTTGTCTGACAAGGCTGACAAGTGCTAACCCAGCTGGAGATCCGGGCATCCATGCCAGGCCACCAGACATAACTACGGGCCAGGGCCTTCATTCTAACGATGCCCGGGTGGCCTTCATGCAGGAGCTTCAGAACTGAAGCCTGCAATGAGGAAGGAATGACCACCCTTGTTCCCCACAACAAACAACCCTGAAGGGATGACAGTTCCAGCTGGCATGTCTTGAAGGGCAGGAACTCAGGGGAATAAGGGACATCTGGCCACCGCCTTCCCACCCAGTCGAGGACTTGGGCAATTACCTTGTCCCTTGAGGAGTGGTAAGCAATGTCAGAGGCTGTAATGGGTAGATTGAGTTCGTTGAATTCGAAAACAGCATGGATTGGTGCAGGGTCTTCAACTGGAACCGGCAATGGGCAGCGGCTAAGAGCATCAGCGTGTGCGAGGTTTTTTCTGGGTCTATGGATCAGTTTGTATGAATAAGCAGCCAAAAACAGAGTCCATCTGGTCATCCTTGGGGATAGAATCTGAGGTGTTTGTTTATCAGCAGACAAAAGGCCTAGCAGAGGCTTGTGATCTGTGATTAGTTCAAAATGATGGCCAAAAAGGAATTCATGAAATTTCTTTACAGAAGCAACTGCAGCCAAAGCCCCTTTGTCTATCTGGCTGTAGTTGCGTTCAGCTGAAGAAAAGGTTCTGGAGAAGAAGGCAGTGGGTGCCTCAGAGCCATTTGGCAGTCTGTGACTAAGAACAGCCCCTATGCCAAAAGGGGAAGCATCTGCAGCAAGAACTAATGGAAGATGCTGGTTGAACTGAATTAAAACTGCTTTAGAGGTGATCAAGGATTTGACAGAGTGGAAAGCATGGGCTTCCTTAGGTCCCCAACGCCAGGGGGACTTTTTGTCCAAAAGTCTATGTAAATGTTCTGCGATTGAAGCTTTGTGAGGGAGGAATGCAGCATAGAAATTGAGAAGTCCTAAGAAGGCCTGGACCTCGGTTTTGTTGGTAGGAGTAGGTGCCTCATGGATGGCCCTGACTTTAGATTCTATAAGGTATATGCCAGAGGCATCAATTCTATAGCCCAGAAAATCAACTTGCTTAGTGGCAATGGTGCATTTGTCTTTCTTAAGTTTGAGGCCGTTTTGCCTGAATCGATCTAGAACTGACCTTACTCTTTGTAACAACTAAAGTTTGTCTGTGGCTGAAATTAAGATATCATCAAAATAGGGGACTACCCCTGGGAGATCTTGAAGTAGCCTCTCCATCAGGGACTGAAATATCTCAGGGGCTACACTCGTGCCGAACTGAAGGCATCTGCACCTAAAAGCTCCCCTGTGAGTTACTATTGTCTGCAATTCTGCTGTGTGGTCATCTACAGGGAATTGCTGGTATGCCTGGGATATATCCAGCTTTGCAAAAATAGACCCAGGTTCAAAAGAATGTAAAAGGTGCTGAATGATGGGAACTGGGTAAGCACTGATTTGGAGGTGTCTATTCAGGGAAATTTTGTAATCAGCACATATCCTAATGCTACCATCTTTTTTTAAGAGGAGTTACTATGGGGGTCTCCCATTTAGCAAAATCTACAGGTTCTAAGACTCCTTGTTTGATTAGTTTGTCAAGTTCCTTATCTAACTTAGGACGGATTGCAAAAGGCACTCTACGAGGTTTCAGGCATACAGGAGTTGCTTGAGGGTCTACACTAAATGATATGGGGGTGCCTGAGTAACATCCCAAATCTTCGCTGAATACATCAGCATAGTCTTTGAATAGGGAATCTACTTCAGCATTTAACACAGAGTGGATGCCTGTTATATTTAGGCCAACGGCAAGGAACCAATCTAAACCCAGGAAACTGGGGAGATCACCATCCACTATAACAAAAGGCAAGTGGCCTTTAAAAGTTTTGAATTGAACGAGGAACCTGCCTTTCCCAAGGACAGGAATATTCTTGCCTTGGTAATCTCGCAAAGTCAGGTGGCAGTCAAGGAGTTTCTTCTTTGGAAATCTGGGTAGAAGCTTCTTGAGGGTGTTCCATGAAATAATGGATAGAGCAGATCCTGTATCCAACTACATCTTGCAAGGTTTACCTTCTAAGGAGACAAAAATACTGATTTTGTTTGAGCTGTTGTTGGACTGGTTGAAGTGGTAACAGGTATAGCAGTCTTCCACTTGCCTTTGAAAGATGGGGTTTGGCTGAGGTCTCTGAGTAAAGGTTTTCCCAGCTTGGCAGACCCTTGCTAAGTGACCCTTCCTCTGGCAACTTAAACAGATGGCATTCCTGAACCTACAGGATGCTCTTAAGTAATTTCCTCCATAGCTTAAACAGATGGGTTGCTGCCAGGGAGAAAAACTAGCTTTTGACTTTGAGTCTTCTGGAAGGAGTCTCTGTTGTCTAAGATGATTTATAACAGCTGAATCCTCAGAGTCCTCATCAGGAGAAACCTCATCAAAATGGATTGTTGAATGTGTTTCCCTGGATTTCAGCTGCAGATTGAGCAGAAAGCTCAGCAACCTGAGACTCTTCTATGGCTATTGCTAGGGTTAGGTCCCTTTTGGCTAATAGCCGCCTTTGCAGCCTTAAGTCTTTAACCCCACACACTATTTGGTCTAGGAGCATATCCTCTAGATAATCCCTGAATCCACAATGTAAGGCAGCAGACCTCAGAGCAGCCATGTTCTCATCCTGAACTCGCCTCCTAAAGGCATGTCTCCTTGCAATTTGTGAGGGCTTGGGTGAATAGTGATTAGAGAGGATTTCTTGAAGCTCCCCCCAAGGGACTTCTCTGACAGGTCATGGGGCTATCAATGCTGTGGCAGTGTCAAACACTGCACCTCCACAAAAGCTTAAGAAATAGGACTTTTTTCTGTGGGCTGAAGCTTCAGTGAAGTCTATAGCATGCAGGAAGCAGTCGAAGAGGTTCCTATAGGATTCCCAAGTCTCTGCTGTTGGTTTAAATGGCAGGAAGACAGGGGTTGAAGACATCTCTTCTCAGCGATGACAGTCTATTTGGCTCGAAAGTTGAATTTCGCGCTTGTGAAATGGCGTCAGCGGCTTGTGACAGTCAGCTCGTAGTGGCTTCATCTCTTTGCTTAGTGACTCCGGCTCTTTAACAGTGACTGTGCTCAGCTGTGTTTTCCGGTCGCCTCTTATTTGTATCCTGCCCTTGTTGCCAGTGTAGTAGAGTGGTGGATAATGACTGAGGCGGACACGGAACAACAGGCAGGAATCTTTATTTAGAAGCAAAGGGGTTGCCGTGACTGCTGGGCTAACTAGCAGTCAGCTAGCGGCAACAGCTGATGCTGTTTGACAGCGCTTTATATAGCTGGCTGTCAAACGGCATCAACCAATCAGAATGGTCCGCGCTCCCGCCAGGAACGCGGACGAGAGGGAGAACTTTGCAACAACACAACAATATGTTTAATTTTATTGACCATGTAAGCACATGTCACACTGGCCAATGGATGCAAAAAGGACACAGCGGACAAGCAAAATGTTCCATCCGTTGTTTTCCGCTCTCAAAAGGGGCAAAAATTTGCATAACTGGAGCAGATAACACGGACGCGGGGAGGACGCAGGGCGGATGCAAAGCAGATGCGGAATGGAAGCCCAGCAGATGGAAGCGGATGGGAGTGGGTGGCACATCCACAGGGCTTCCGGGGGGCCTCAGCAAAGTGGACGCAGAACGGATACAGCGGATGCACAGCGGATGCCGAACGGATGAAGTGGATGCACAGCAGATGCACAATGGATGCACAGCGGAAGCCTAATGGATGCCTGGCGTTAATTGCGCGTGCGGGGAGGATGCCTTGCGTCAGCCCCGCAGATATAACGGAAGAAGCTCGGAAGCAGGTCGCCATTCAGAGGAAAGACCTGCTTCCAGACACATTGACTGCCTTGCCTGCCCTGCCTGCATGTCTGCCTGCCAGCCTTGCTGCCAGCCGGTCTGCCTGCGAGCCTTGCTGCCAGACGGTCTGCCTGTGAGCCTTGCTGCCTGCCTTCCTTCCAGCCTTCCTGCCAGCCTCCCTGCCAGCCTTTCTGCCATCCTTGGTTCCTGCCAGCCTCCCTACCAGCCAGCAAACCCACAACCATGCGGAAGCACAGCAAGCCTCAGCCATCTGCTGCCAGCCCTGGCAAGAGGGACAGGGATACCATCCCGCCCCCTTGCCCTCACTCTGGTTCTGCTGGGGCTTCTGCAGCATGGGCTCGCTCTTCTGGGGCTGGCGCTTCTGCTGCTTCTGCTTCTGGAGGAGCTGATGACAAGCACTCGAGCACCAGCCACCTCCACAGCACCTGGACCCTTCACCCCTGAGACTGAGCGACCCAGAGGAGTGCCAGAGACTCATTTTTGTTTTATAGCTTGTTGTTAATAAAGTATATTTTTGATTCACACACTTGTTTCATTTCTTTTTTTTAATAAAGTCTTGCTGGAAACTGTTAGAAATGGTTTAAGCCTTTGCTTGCTTGTGGGATGTGTAAGGATAGCTTTGGTATGAGTTAGGATACCTGTGGAATGGGTAATAGCTGTGGGATGGATTAGGATAGCTGTGGGATAGATAAACCTCCAGTGCAAGCATAGTGGGACTGTACGGTCCGCCCTCCCAGGTGCCACACCTACGGCCCTTTATTATCAATAATAATGTAATAATTATCCACACATGTCAACATAAACACAACTCTTTATTAAACGCCCTGTTCATTGTAGGCCAACCAAACCTACATGGCCCAATCTCATCTGTGTGATGAGACAGGCTGAAGGTAGCATCCATTAAGCATCTACCATCCTGTCTTGCCACTCCACTGCTCCAGCTGGGGAGTTGTCCCATTGTCTCAGGAGGTTACGCTGCTTCTTCGCTTCATTTGAGGCTCTGTTGGGGCCTTGCACATCCTCAGTGTCAATCAGGTTTCGCCCTTGCCTCCATTCCCCAGGCTCCATGACCCCATTGGCTTGTTGGAGGTCCACGAGCCTGTTCTGCAAGACTGGGTAGCGGGTGCACATGAGATTGTGCAGGATGCAACAAGCTCCCATGATCCTCCTCATGATCTGTGGGCAATGCTGCATGTTGGTGAGAAGTACCTGGAACCTGTTGGCCAGGTTGCAAAAGGCATTCTCTACCACCCGCGTTGCCCTGGACAGCCTGTAGTTGAAGATCCTCTCTTCATGGGTGAGGAGTCTGGAGGTGTAGGGCTTCATGAGGTAGGTTGTGAGGGAGAAGTCGTCATCCCCCACGATGAATTTGGGCACATCTTGTGTGTCGTTGGGCAGGGGTTCTGGATCTGGGAAGCCCACCATGAGGTTGCGTTCCAGCCCCTCCTTGAGGTGACTGGCGCTGTATACCTGGGCATCCGAAGATGAGCCGTTCCCTGAAGCATCGATGTACATGAACTTGTAGTCAGCATCGACCATGGCAAAGAGGATGATGCTGAAGAAGCCCTTGGAGTTGAAATAAGTGGACCCCAACTTGGCTGGAGATTTGCAGGCCACGTGCTTGCCATCTATGGCTCCAACGGTGTGTGGAAAGTTCCACTTCTGATACCACAGCTCTGCAACTTTCTTCCATCCTTCTTCAGTGGAGGGGTACTGGAGGAGCTCCTCCTTGTATTCTTTGATGATGGCCTGCACCACTTCTCTGACCACAATGCTGATGTTGTTTGATGGCACCCTCCAGCCGTTCTGCATGCTCCTGTAGGAGGTCCCTGAGGCCAGGTGGCGCAGAGTGAGTGTCACCTTGAGCCCAGGTTCCAGGCTGGCCCGCAAGCTGGTGTTTGCCTTGGTCAACCTGGGTGTCAGGCGCTGCACAACTTTGTCAAACATGGCTGGAGGCATCCTCTTGAAGTTCTGGAATGCCCGAGTGTCTTCGCTCCTGAGCTCCACCATCAGCTTGTTGTACAGTCCGTCCTCCGCTCTACTGGCGAACCATCTTCGGACCCAGACTCTTTTTGGGTGGCTCCTTTTCTTCTCGCATTAGTGTTCACAGAGCCTGCAGATGGCTTCGCACTGTTGCAGAACGATGGTGGCTGCCGAAATGACTTTGTTACAATCCACGGTGGACATGACTGGATGCTGTGGAAGAAGAAGAGACAGATGAAGGCTGCAGAGGTCTGCACCGCTGGGCTGCTGTTCTGAAAGTGCGATGTAGGCGAGTTGCTCCCCCTTTTTAAAGGCAGTGTAGGTTTTCCGCTAGGCATCCTCTAGGCATCCTCTAGGCATCCTGCAGACATCCTTAATATCCGAGATAGGTCCCCTCTGCGAACGTTTTTTCTGTTTTAAATACTTTGTTTCCGTTCTGCGTCCGTTCTGCTTCCTCCCCATGTCCGGGCGGATGCAAGTTGCGCGGATGCGCAGCGGACGCCTAGCGGATATAGCGGATGCGTAACGGATGCGTAACGGATGCGTAACGGATGCGTAGCGGATGCGTAGCGGATGCAGAACAGACAAACTGGATACATTTTTCGCACAAAAGTTTTAGGCAGTCCTAAACTTTTGGAGTGGATGAAACGTCCATAAATGGATGCTGGACGGATAGAGAGGAAGCAAAACGGAGGCAGTGAGTACAGAACCGATACATCACGTTAACCAACGGATGGCAAGGTTTTTTGTCCTTTTTACATCCTCTTTGCATCCATTGGTTCAGTGTGACATGGGCTTTATATTTTTATTCCTGTGAGTAGTTGTTATAGGGGCCCCAGTACACTGGTTTGCCCAGGGACCATAATTCTGTTAAGATGGCCCTGGTGCAGCTGGAACAATCTTAAAGCTCATCACTCTTAAATCTGGAGAGAAAATTTGATTTGAGAAGAAGGTCTCCTATTCTAGATTTGAGGAAAAGGTCTCCTATTTTAGATTTGAGAAGAAGCTCTCCTATTATATCTCCTCTTACAATATTAGGCAACACCATATCAACAATAGGAACCTTCAAGTTTCTAGCTTCTATTATCTCCAAGGACTTGAAATGGACACCTAACATTAGAACCACCATTAAAAAAGCACAACAAAGAATGTTCTTTCTGCATCAACTCAGAAAGCTCAGTTTGCCCAAGGATATGCTGATTCAGTTCTACAGAGGGATTATTAAATCTGTCATTTGTACCTCAAGAACTGTCTGGCTTAGCACAGCAACCAAACAGGGCAGGTGCAGATTTCAATGGATAGTTAGGACTGGAAAAAGAATTCTATTCTGTTCTATTCTATTCTATTCTGTTCTATGCTATGCTATGCTATGCTATGCTATGCTATGCTATGCTATGCTATGCTATGCTATGCTATGCTATGCTATGCTATGCTATTCTACCCCACCCTATCCTATCCTATTCTAATTCTACCCTACCCTAACTTACCCTATTCTATTCTATTCTATTCTATTCTATTCTATTCTATTCTATTCT
>BLBF01000162.1:248907-289797 GCA_015471245.1 Laticauda colubrina | reverse complement strand
CTATTCTATTCTATTCTATTCTATTCTATTCTATTCTATTCTATTCTATTCTATTCTATTCTATTCTATTCTATTCTATTCTATTCTATTCTTACCACAAGCTAGACTAAGATTTCCGTTGCTAAACAAGACAGTTATTAAGTTAAGTTTGCCCCATTTTATAACCTTTCTTTCCACAACTGTTAACTGAATCACTGCAGTTCTTAAGTTTAAAAAATTGGTTGTTAAGTCAATTTGGCTTCCCCATTGACTTTGTTATCACAAAAAGTGATCCCAAGACCCAGAACGTTATAACTGTCATAAATATTTGCCAAGTGCCAAGCAACCAAATTTTGATCACATGACTACAGGGATGCTGCAGTGGATAAAATTATGAAAAATGGTCAAAAGTCACTTTTTGAGTGCCATTGTAACTTTGTATGGTCACAAAATGAATGGCTGTAACTCGGAGAATAACTGCATGTTACAACTTATGATGGAATAATGATTAAATTACAAGGAGTAAATACCGACTAAAAAAACCCTTCAGGTTACAAGCCGTTATTGTTTCTTTCTTTCTTTCTTTATATGCTCAACCTGACCAATTTTTCAATCAAGAGCTCTTTAAATTAGGAAAATTACGAGGAGTAAATATAGACTAAAAAAAATTAAAGTTGCAAGCCATTATTGTTTGCTTATTTGTTTCTTCATATGTTCAACCTGACCAATTTTTTTTAACCAAGCACTCTTTAAATTGGGCAAATACAGAGCCTACTTTGATTGCTACTCCTGGAATCTCCAGTAAATGTTAAGAGAAATGACCAGATTGCTAAAAGGAAGCTCATCTTCCTTACAAGTCATGTGTGTCCTCATTTATTTAATGACTCTTTACAACCATCTAGGTCAGTTAAAATGAAGACCTTGTTGCAAGTTAGATAGTTATGGGTTGCAAACCATTTAACGTGCCTAATGATTCATGCTTAATTTATTGACTTTTGAAACATGCAGCTCCTGAGCCTAAAGCCGTGGCTTTAAATATACAAAGACTGGCACATATACAGCTGCCTCCTCCACGTTTGCCTGAGTGAAGAGTGCAATCTTTACTGCATTGCCAGATTTCAGGGACTGTGTTTCTTTTTTTATGCACTTATTTAATTTAATGCTGTTGCGCTAATGAGATGGTCTGGGCTGAATGATTCCCTCGTAGGAGCGCTTTGGGTTTGATGCCAGCATGATGGGCCTTCCATGTGAGTTTGGTGATTTATGTTATAAGGGCAGCTGTGCCTGCCTTTTATTATCCTTAAAAAAATAAAATGAAAAAGTAAAATAAAATGAAAAGCCAAGTAGGCAACTGGATTAAATAGGCTATATTTTTTTTTTTTTCATTTCTTTTCTTTTTAATCATCATCGGTGAATTATGCATTTAAATACTCCTCAGAATTTGGACCATTAGTGCTATGTCGTAGATAAATTGATGGCATCGTTCATTCCTGCTCTGTCTTCTTTATTATTTTGTAGAGTTGGGTAAGTGTATTGTAGCAATTTTTATTCATCTTTAAGTCTCATTTCTTCTGTGTGTATGTGCATATGTGTGTGTGATCTCACACATACACACATGCCTGAAAATATGTACTTCAGTTGATATACACACATACTTAAGGGCACATTGGCTACCAAAATTTCCATTTCAGCATATTTTTTCCTGAAATATATCTTTCTATAGTCATAATATTGGGTTGGTTCAGACAATTTCTTTTGTCTGAGTATTGGGTTGGTTCAGACAATGAATCTTTTCCAAACATTATATTGTAATGATTCCATGAATCTTTACAATTCTGCTGAGACTATTTCAAAGCATATTTGTTGCTAGTTTACTTGATAGACTGAAATTGAGAAGAGCGATGTTAGAGAAGAGTGAGATCAGAGGTATTGATCCTAATAAAGATATTAGGAGAATAAATTCTGGATTTTTTTCCAATAGATTATGGATTTTATTATTTTTTAACTCTCTGTGAAGCTCTCCTTTTTTCCATTCAGGCTATGGGGAAGAGAAAGCAAAGTGAGGACATTCTGGGTTAAGTCCCTCAGAAATACTGTATCAGAGTATAAAGTTACTGAAATGAATTATTGTTATCTTTCAGTATACAAATCAATACTATAGATCATGACCATCCAACCAGAGGTGGTATTCAGCAGGTTCTGACCAGTTCTGGAGAACCAGTAGTGGAAATTTTGAGTAGTTCAGAGAACCAGCAAATACCACCTCTGACTGGAGATTTTACAATATCCTTCCCCTGCCACACCCACCAAGCCACACCCACAGAACCAGTAGTTAAAAAATTTGAATCCCACCACTGCATCCAATCTTTCAGCTTGCCTGGACCTCATTGGTTAAACACAAATTGCCTTGAGCTGCATATAAAATATATAATATGCAGTAGTTAATATGAATAAATATTGCAAAAATCACATAATAATGTTATGAGATTATGAACTTGTGGGACCACATTACTAGCTGTCCAGGACCACATGCAGCCTGCAGGCTGCAGTTTGTTTATGCTTGTTAAAAAGGTCCTTTATATTTATTACCATAATCTTCAGTCATTTAGCTATAGAATAGCAATAGCACTTGGACTTATATACTGCTTCCTAATATTTTGTAGTCCTCTCTAAGCAGTTTACAGAGTCAGCATATTGTCCCCAGTAATCTGAGTCCTCATTTTACCAACCTCAAAAGGATGGAAGGCTGAGTCAATTTTAAGCCAGTCAGGATCAAACTGCTGGGTGAGCAGAATTATCCTGCAATACTGCGTTCTAACCACTGAGCCACTACAGCTCTTACAAATAGTAACCACCATTCTAAAAAGGATACCTTCTGTTGTTTTATTATGTTTTCCCTCATTTCCCAAGGAAACATTGCCTTGCTACAGAAATTAGAGGAATTTGTGAGTCCTGTGACATTAATTATCTAGGAAACACACATCTTTCTATTTTTGGATATGCATGCAGGTTGAAACGTAAGTTTGACAGCATCTAGAAAGATACAGATTCTTCTATTTTTTCTTATTATTAATGCATTTCTAAAAACAATGTGCTTCTTGCTTCAAAACAATTGCTTCCTTATGTAATCCCACTTATGTCTTACTATAATCAATATCATTAATAATGTAATCTCAGTATAATTTATTATAGTATAACTTTAGTATTACCTTTGTCAATAATCTCATCAACTAAGATCACATTTTTTTTTTTTTTTACAAAGGATGGCTTCTTTAATTGGCTTGAAGAAGCCCAATTTTGTGAGTCAGGTCAGGAAACAAAGCATAACACATTCTAAAACAGTTTTTATATGAGTTTCTCTCCATTACTTTGTATAATCCAGTTAAATGAAGTTTTTTTTATTTATTTGATACAGAGATTTTTCTTCCAAATTTAAAGATTTCACTGCATTGTTCCAACACTTAGGTGAAGGGAGAGGCCAAAATCTTACCACCTAATCTAGTCAAAGTGAAATTGTCCACTGTGCCCCCTCCTTTACAAACTGATTGGGCAGGAATGAAGGACTAAATGCATTGGATTTAGCCCAAAGTAAATGTCAAATGAAACCTAGAAAGAAGGAAAGTAAAATGGTGTGACGCTCTGAGCATTTATGCAAACATATTTCCAAAGCCATAGCACCTAACAATTTTTTTCCAGAGATAAGCCATTGTGAAATATAAAGATAATGCACATCATCACATTTGCAAAAGTAAACTTTTTCTACACGGGTTACTGATTTAATAAGGAATTGAAGCCTTAGGGGTCCTAGTCCCTTTTTCCATATAGGTCTCAAAGATACATTAGAATATTCCCCTTTTGACGCGCTGGCAGTCATTGAGTCGGTTCTGCATTAAGCATTTTCAGACACACTATGGGGTATAATTTAGCTGGCATTGTATAAATCTGAGCATGGAATTAGCTTTGCTCTTTGGAGATGGTGGGTTTATTTGTTATCGGGAAATTAAAACTGGCACATCCCAAGCAACTATTAAAGTGTTCGTTCTGTAACTGATTTGAAAGTGGGGAGAAAACAGGCTGAACTATTTTTCAGCATCAGGAATGCAATTACTGGGCAAATGAAACTCATTCAGTATGGCTGCTTGGTACCATTGTCTTCTGAGGAGTGCTTTGTGAAAAACTGCAGATAAACACAGAAAAACACATTTGGTCTAAGATACTCATACTTATGTTTCCTTATTTTTCAAACACATCTGTCCCTTTGCTTATGGATATTAACATTATTCTATTTGTTTCCCTTCTTCAGTGCATTTCAATCATTAAGTAAGTCCAGTATGGTTGGTACCTTCCAGAGATCATATGGTGAATAAAATCCTTAGCCAATCACTCACTCTCAATGGGAATTCTCTGGGAGTGGTAGTCCCAAAACATCTGAAGAACTTCAACACCAGCTGAGAAGTACTGTTTGATTAAAGCCATTGAAGTTGTAATTTCATGTATGAACAGATAGGTTGACAACTGATCCACCTTCAGTCTGTTAAAACTCTTCAACCTTTCTGCTACATACAGTAGTCCTCGATTTAAAACCACTTGTTCTAACAACTATTTGAAATTATAATGACATCAGAAAGTGACTTAAAACTAGTCCTGGCATTTATGATCACTGCAGATCCTCAGCATCCCCACAGTTTCATAATCAGTCTTCAAGAAGTAAGCAATGGACATGTATTTGCATCCATTGAAACATCCCATAGTGTCATGCCCCCATTGGAGCCTGAATCTATGGAGGAAGACATGCTGGAACTGGCGCTGATGGAGATTGTGGAGGTGACTTTGTTGGCTTTGGAGGAAGGTGGGGAGGAGCAGACCCAGTCAGGCCAAGGCCTTTCAGGATTGGGATATAAATAGGACAGAAGGGGGGAAGGATGACCAAGAGAAGCTATGAGAGACAGATCTCAGGCAGTGAGCAAGGAGCACCCCCTCCTGCATTTCAAGCATAAAGAGTGGAGAGAAGATGAGAACAGCGCAGACTGACCTGATGACATAGGAGGAGAGCACCCCAGCTCTCTTCGCAAGGCACAGCAAGCAACTGAGACTTAAGGAGATGCTGGGGGGAGGGGCATATGTTGAGAACAAATGCTGAATTCATGGAGTGTTGAGTGCCATTGCCTATGTTGGAACTTTCCTGGATTTCTTGCACCCTTTCTGCCTTTTTGTATTAATTGCCTTGCTCCTTTGCTTCCTTGACTCCTTGATTTGCCCTGCTGGATTTCTTGCTTTGCAGCCATTGTGCTCACAATGTTTTGCTGGATTACTGGCTGCCATTCATAACTTTCCCAGACAGTTTCTGCCAAATAATACCAATAGGGGAAGACAGATTTGATCAATGACCTCATGATTACCTTAAGGCTAGGTTCCATTGGCCAACGGATGCAAAATGTATGCAAAAAGGACACAGCAGACGAACAAAATTTCGAGGGTGGCTCCATCCGTTGTTATCCGCTCCAAAAAGTGCCCCAAATTTGCATAAATAGAACAGAAAACAACGGAAAGGAATGGACTGGGGTAGTATGTAGCGAGAATGTTAAACAGATGTTTGTAGGAAGCCTAGCGGATGGAAGTGAATGGAAGCGGATGACACATCTGAAGGGCTTCCAGGGGAGAATTGCAAAGTGGACGCATAGCGGAAGGAGCGGAGGCATAGAGGATGACGCGGATGCGTCATGGACACCTATAGGATGCGTAGTGGATGCATAGCAGATGCAAAGCGTTCACTGCGCATGCAGGGAGGATGAATTGCGTCAGCTCCATGGATATAAAAGGATGCAGCTTGCAAACAGTCAGCATTCAGAGGAAAGACGTGCTGCCACAGACATCTTCGAATAACACCATGGTTCGTCAGTCAGGGAAGAAGAGGAAGCCTATGCCTACCCCTGCCAGCCCTGGCAAGAAGGACAGAACCACCATCCCACCCCCTGGCACTGACTCTGAAGCTGCTGGTGCTCCTGCTGCTGCTGGTGCTTCTCCTGCTCCTGCTGCTGGTGCTTCTCCTGCTGGTGCTGTTGGTGCTGCTTCTGCTTCTCCTGCTGGTGCTGCTGGTGCTGCTGGTGCTTCTCCTGCTGGTGCTGCTGGTGCTGCCACTGCTGGTGCTGATGTGGTGGACCAGCCCCAAGGCCCTCAAAGCACTGCTGCTCAAGCCCCTGAAGGTCCTGCTGCTTAAGCCCCTGCCAGAGGGAGGAAGAGGCAAGGGAAGGAGAAGGGAGAGAGGAAACAGTACACACTTTCTGAGGAGCATGAGGAGGAGGTGCTGGAATGGCTGAGGGAGAATGAGTACCTGTGGAGAAAGGGCCACAGACTCTATCGCGACATCAAGAAAAAACAGGCAGCTTTGGAGAGACAAGACAGAGAGCCTGGGCTACACTTCAGACCTACTCCTTGGATGGTGGAAGCATATGCACACCTGGTATGGCAAGCTACACCTGAAGAAATCTGGCCAGGCCGCTGTCAAGCTCACTGACTGGGAGATGTACATCATGGCCAAGTGCAGCTTCCAGGAGGGTGAGGTCCACCACCGAGGAGCAGCCCCTCTGACAACTCTCTCCCTCAGACAGCCCACAGACAGCCACTCATCTTCCAGCCAGGAGACAGCTGCCCAGTCCAGGCAGGTGTCTTCGGAGGGCCCCATGGCAGAGACCCCCCTGACAGCTGCACTCCCCATGCCAGAGGACATGGAGGATCCCCTGTCACAAATGGAGGAAGAAGCAGCAGCCACCAGAGACCAACCCACACCCACACCCAGCTCCACCTCCACAGAAAGCAGGCAGAGAGGCAGAGGCAGACTGGAGGGCCAGAGCCACACTGTCCTCCTGGAGATCAGGGACACAATCAAAACCAGCACAGATCTTCTCTCTCAGCTGGTCCACAGCGACATACCATCCTCGAACCACAAGCCCTTCATCACCTACATGAGCCAGACCCTCATGGACCTGCCTGAGGCCCAGTACCACGTGATGAAGGAGAAGATAACAGCACTTCTGCACAACCCTCCTGGCCCAGCTGAACCTGTTCCGACCCACTCCAGGTCTGCTCCTCCACCCCAGGCGATGTCACAGCCCTTCCACGGCTTTCAACAGCCCCTCACCTACCAAGGCTACGAGTACCAGGACTTCCCACAGCAGAGGCAGCCCTCCCCAGTCCAGGCCCAGGTTCATTGCACGCCACAGATGCCTCACCTCTCCCAGCTGCAGACCAGATAGCCCCACTACACTCCTCCATCCTCCACCCCACAGCCAAGCTCCTCAACAGAAAATCTGTCTTCAGTTTTGGGCCTGACATCCCAGGTCCTTGATGAAGGGCCTCTCAACCTCACGGGATTGAGTCAGATCTCTGAGAACTTCCTGAACACACCATCCCCTGTTGTACTCTCAGGGCCAAGCACCCCAATGGCGCCTCAGACCAGCACTCCAGCAACAGACACCTCCACAGTCCCTGGCCGCTTGACAGCTGAGACTATAGACATGCCCCCGAGTGACTGTTCACTTTATCTTTGCTTAAAGACACTTCATTTTGCTTTTTTTAATAAAGTCATACAGTTTACTTAAGACAGTTGTTAATAAAGGTTATCTTTGCTTCACACACTTGGTTCATTTTATTTAATTAATAAAGTGTTGGTGAAAACTTTGAAAAAATGGTTAAGTTTTTGCATGCTTTTGGGATGGGTAAGGATAGTTGTGGGATAGGTAAGGATATCTGTGGGATAGATAAACCTCCACTGCAAGCATGGTGGGACTGTATGGTCCACCCTCCCAGCTGCCACACATATGGCCCTTTTTTATCAATAACAAGTTATTTATTGATCAATACATTTCAAAATAAACAAAGCTCTTTATTAATGCTCTGTTCATTGTAGGGCCACTCAACATACATTGTACAATCTCGTCAGTTTTATGAGACAGGCTCAAGGAAGCAACCATTAAGCATCTACCATCCTGTCTTGCCACTCCACTGCTCCAGCTGGGGAGTTGCACCAGTGTTTCAGGAGGTTGCACTGTTTCTTCCCTTTATCTGAAGCTCTGTTGGGGCCTTGTACTTCCATAGTGTCTATCGGGTTTCATCCTTGTCTCTATTCACCAGGCTCCATGTCCCCATTGCCTTGTTGACGGTCTGCAAGCCTGTTCTGCACACTGGGTAGTGGGTGCACATGAGATTGTGCAGGATGCAGCAAGCTTCCACGATGCTCCTCACAGTCCCTGGGTTATGCTGCATGGTGGTGAGAAGTACCTGGAACCTGTTGGCCAGGATGCCAAAGGCATTCTCCACCACCCATCTTGCCCTGGACAGCATGTAGTTGGAGATCCTCTCTTCACAGGTGTGGTATCTTGAAGTGTAGGGCTTCATGAGGTAGGTTCTGAGGGAGAAGGCGTCATCACCCCTGATGAAGTAGGGCACATCTTGTGTGTTGTTGGGTAAGGGGTCTGGATCTGGAAAACCCATGATGAGGTTGTATTCCAGCCTATCCTTGAGGTCACTGGCGTTATATATCTGGGCATCTGAAGCTGACCCGTTGCCTGAAGCATCGATGTACATGAACTTGTAGTCAGCGTCAACCATGGCAAAGAGGATGATACTGAAGAAGCCCTTGTAGTTGAAATAAGTGGACTCTGAGTTGGCAGGAGTTTGCAGGCCACGTGCTTCCCATCTATTGCTCCAATGGTGTGGGGAAAGTTCCACCTCTGATACCACTGTTCTGCAACTTTCCTCCAGCCTTCTTCAGTGGTGGGACACTGGAGGAGCTCCTCCACGTATTCTTCGATGATGGCCTGCACCGCTTCTTTGACCACTTTGCTGATGGTATTGTGTGGCACCCTCCAGGCATACTGCATGTTTCTGGTTCCATGGGGTTCCATGGGGTTATGTGGTTCCAGAGGCCAGGTGGCGCAGAGTCAGTGCCACCTTCAGTCCAGGGTCCTGACTGGGCCGGAAGTTGGTGCTTGCCTTGGTCAACCTGGGTCTCAGCTGCTCTACAATTTTGTCAAACATGGCTGGTGGCGTCCTCATGAAGTGCTGGAATGCACGAGGGTCTTCATTCCTCAGGTCCACCATCAGCTTGTCATAGAGTCCAAACTCCACTCTTCTCCTTATCCATTGTCAGACCCACACAGCTCTTGGACGTCTCCTTCTTCTCCTTGCATAGAAAAGGTGAAACAGTCTGAACAGGGCTTGGTTCTGATGTTGAATGATCGCAGCTACCATAAGGAGTGTGTGATGATCCATGGTGGAGATCAATGGATGATGTGGAAGAGCAAGAGCAAGGGTGAAGAGGTCTATACACCAAGGTTGCTGGACTCATACTCAGATCCAGGTGATTTCCTCCCCCTTTTTATAGGAAATATCAGTTTTCCTCTAGGTGTCCTTGCACATACTCTAGGCATACTGCAGACATCCTAAATATCCGAGATACATCCCATATACAAACGTTTTGTCCATTTTAATGCTTTATATATGAGATGCATCCGCTTACATCCTTTCTATTTCCATGCTACTAACGCTGTGTGGACATTCCGTGTACCTTTCACTTCCTCCCACTTTCCGTTTTCAGCTGCAGCTGAGTGAGTTGCAAGGATGGCCAGAGGATGCTGAGAGGATACAGTGGACGTTTAAGGGATGACAATGGACTTAGAATGTTTGTTGCCCGTATGTGTCACGGATGTACATTGTACACGGTGGAAAGTTCATCCACTCAAAAAGTTTTGTGCAGTTCAAAACTTCTTGCGCAGATGAAATCTCAGTGGATGGATGTTCGACGGATAGAGCGTATGAAACATGGATGCAGTGAGTACCCAATGGATGCATCAGGGTTTCCAATGGATGGCAAGCTCTTTTGTCTGTTTTACATTCTCTTTGGATCCGTTGGTGCAGTGGGACATGGGCTTTAACAACTGCAGTGATTCACTTAACAAAGGTTCAGTGAAAATTGTAGATTTGTTCTAACTTGCCTTTACACCTTATTAACACCTTAACACCTTATTAACACCTTATTTTGCAATGGAAATTCTTGTTCCAGTTACAATTATATGTGGAGGGCCACCTCAATTGAGAAGATAAACTCTTAAGAGTGGATTAAACATTGCAGTTGGGGAGAGATGTGGTTATATCACAGCAACTTTTCTACTATGCAAATCATGGCACTTCCATGATTTGTACCTGATGGCATTCCAGTGGTAGGAGTCAATATATCAGAACAGCAAAGATGGCATCTCAACTGAAGCTTCACTTTCTTTTTATATTAAGTCTCACTCCGTGGTGGTATTCACATTTTTTTACTGCTGGTTCTGTGGGTGTGGCTTGGTGGGCGTGGCAGGGGAAGGATACTTTAAAATTTCCAGTCAGAGGTGATATTTGCCGGTTCTCCAAACTACTCAAAATGTCCACTACCGGTTCTCCAGAACTGGTCAGAACCTGCTGAATACCACCTCTGGTTGGATGGTCATGATCTGTAGTATTGATTTGTATACTGAAAGATAACAATAATTTATTTCAGTAACTTTATACTCTGATACAGTATTTCTGAGGGACTTAACCCAGAATGTCTTCACTTTGTTTTCTCTTCCCCATAGGCTGAATGGAAAAAAGAAGAGCTTCACTGATAGTTAAAAAATAATGGAATCCATAATCTATTGGAAAAAGATCCAGAATTTATTCTCCTAATATCTTTATTAGGATCAACCAAAATGAAGCAAAATGACTTGCAATCTTTTCAGTTCACCATAGGAATATTTTTAAAGCAGGGATAGAGTAGGCAAATAATACAATGAGAGGCCATGCTACTTTTCTCTGGGTGTTGCAATACATATATACATACATAATAGTCAGAGTTGGTGTTACACTGTGAAGCTTGTCTGATGCCATTCCGAAGCAACCATTGGTTTTTATGGTTTTTAATTCTCTGAGATTCTTGTTCCAGCAGAATATTATAAAAATCAAAGATGGGAAAGATGCATAAAGAACGAACTGAGAACATTAGAATTCATCAGTGAAAAACCGGACCGCAGAGAAAGCAAAAAGGGTGTTGAAGGAAGGCTATGTCC
Organism: Laticauda colubrina; assembly: GCA_015471245.1. Classification (NCBI taxonomy): domain Eukaryota; kingdom Metazoa; phylum Chordata; class Lepidosauria; order Squamata; family Elapidae; genus Laticauda; species Laticauda colubrina. The sequence goes on along the minus strand of BLBF01000162.1, from coordinate 278,734 downwards.
CTGCCCCTTTATTATGATTGTTTAAAAAAGAAAGAAAGAAAAAAATTGATTGGAACTAGCCAACACATTATGACACATTATTCCCTGAAGAAAGTAACAGGAAGTACAAAACGAATACTGATTTGTATACAAAGAAAACAAAAGCAAGAACTCTGGATGTTTAACAAGAACATGGCTTACCTTAGGCTCAATGACCTTATAGAATAAGAGAAGACTGAATTTGGGTCATAGTGGATAATCATGTGTTTCTCTGGGGCAAATCCCATTTTTGGCAGTGAGGATTTTACTCAAGGAAGGCCTGGAGGCTAATACAGTCAATTAATAATAACCATCATAATTAGTAAAATGCTGCATCTGTTTGAGGCGGCCTTTGAAATCTGGGATCACAAAGCACTTTACAACAGTTAACTAATTAAGCCTTTCAATACTCAGGAGGATTCCTATAATCTCTGAGCCTCTGGTACCGAGACAAAGCCATTTAAACAGTAAAGGTGAATGGCAAGCTCAAAAGCATAAAAAAGGGAGTGATTCAGGAAAATATTAACTCAAAACTTCAAGGTGCAGCACAGGTTCCTGCTTTCTGCAGAGAAAAAAAATAGTGTGTATAACCTAAACCTTGACCCATTTTATGACTGGCATGTTGGAATATTTCTTGATGTACATCAGCTTTCATGTATAAGACACCGTGTCAAACCAGGCTTCTGAGAACTTTTCAGGGCCTTAGATGGCAACATGTTTATTGCCATTTTTTAGGTTGTAAAAGCTATTTGTCAGACAATGGTACAAAGAAGCATGAAGCTTGGTTCCGTATTTAAAAATCAATGAATTGCTTTTTCTAAAGTTAAAAATGTTTCCAGATCTCAATCATATAAGAATGCTTGTGACTGCATCATAGTTGCTTGGTTCACTACAGTAAAAACAATAGAAGAGAATTATGGATAGCTCTGGTCCAAATTATGGACTCCTTGGTACTTTCCAAGCTCAGAGAGCACCAAGGACCCCATAGTAAAAAATTATTGAACGATTGCACATAGATCTTCAATGATCATTATAAAATTATTAAAATAGCCAACATCTTATTTTGATATATTAACCTCTCCAAAAAATTGGAAAAAAGTTGTAGAGATTAGAGAAATCAAATAAAACTGAAGATGTTCTTTTCAGGTAGATCCCTATTTGATAGGGGTCTATTTGATTTATGGATATAAGGATGTTTCTGTGCTCTCAAGAATTTTATATTTTTGAACTATGGTGACATGATGGTTAGAATGTATTATTGCTGGCTAATTCAGCTCACTGCTAGGAGTTTGATTCTGACCAGGTCAAGGTTGACTCAGCCTTCCATCTTTCCAAGGTCAGTAAAATGAAGATCCAGATTGTTGGGAGCAATATACTGACTCTGAAAATTGCTTAAAGAGGGCTGTAAAGCACTGAGAAGTGGTATATAGGTCTAAGTGCTATTGCTCTTATTTTTTGGGGAAAAAAAATCTCCCCTAAAGTTCAACCTAAACATTTTCCTTCTGTAGAATCATTCAAAATTGCTTTATTCAGGAATGAAGCTTGCTTGTTTTCCTCCCAAAACCCATTTAGCACAACTGATCTTTACTATCCCTTCTCCATTAATCTTGCAATAGTTCTTGCCATGAAGAAGACAATTTTCCATTAGCACCTTGGAGAATCCCAACATATATTTTTTCTAAAAGATATTTCCAGCAAGTGCTCTTCTCTAATCACTGTTAACTATACACACTGTGCTAAACAACAACAAAAACTTATTAGACGTGTACATTCCCAATGATTCTGATAGTTTTGCCTTGGAGTAATTGGTACTTTGTATCATCACTGCAATTAAAACCTTTTTCATTAGTAGACACCATTCTTATATTGAACATATTTCAGTTGCTCTTTTACCAATGTTGAGCAATATTAATTAATTAATTAATATTAATTAATTAATGGAAGGATTAATTTTCCTTCCATATCATTAAGCCAAAAAGTGTTTACTGATTCTTCATAGTTGAGTTCTGACGATTCCATAGATGCATTTGTATAGTGTAACTTTATTGACATCAATTACTTAATTGATATTGATTCCATAAAACAGGATTGGAAGATATATGATGATTTGAGTACTGTTGAATTAAATTAATTGAAGGAAAACTTCCAGCAGGCTCTGTCAGCAAGATTAATGTTTAAATAATACTAGAAAGTTGTAGTTCTGTACTATTTAACAGATCATGATTCCCCTTTAATATGCTCTACTTTATATATAATATTGAAAAGACAATAACAATTATACTTGGCCAATATACCATGGAGCATAGGTTTATGCTCTTTGGTGTATTGACATGCAATAGGAGTTTCTAGTCTGGATTAATACTGTGTTACTATGCTATAATTCAGTTTTGTTTCTGAAACAAATCTGAATCAGACTGAATCTGATATAAAAAATCTTCCTTCCTTCCTTCCTTCCTTCCTTCCTTCCTTCCTTCCTTCCTTCCTCATGCCTGAAGCAGCAGTATTATCAAAGGAACAAGAGGAGAAGATGCAATCAAACTCACAATTAGGGTTTGATTTACATCAGGTAAATAATTCATCACATCCAATTGATGAGCAATAAAATGTAATCGCTAGACCTTGATTGCATGCAGGTTTCGTCTTCTATTATGTTGAAGCTTGCACCTCTATGTCAAGGTTCTCTGTAATCATTTTTTGATAAATGCATTTGAATAATGTCTGCCTATATGTTATTTCTTGATATAGGCTTGAGATATGTTCCCATTTCCTCCAAGCTCTCTGTAAAGTGTAAGAGAATGGGGGATATTACTTACAAAAATGATTTTAGGATGGAGTCGCCCAAATTACCTGTTAATTATAGAGCAATAGATAATGAAATTGTCAGAATTTGCTGAGATGGCAAACAATGTTGGTGAGAAAAAAACATAACAAAAACTATTTAGAATAGAATAAAATAGAATAGAATACTTTATTGGCCAAGTGTGACTGGACACACAAGGAATTTGTCTTGGTGTAAGTACTTTCAGTATACATAAAGAAAAGATACATTCATTAAGAATCAAGAATCATAACGTACAACACTTAATGAAAGTCATAGGATACAATCACAGGTGGGATTCAATTTTTTTAATTGGCTCTGTGGGTGTGACTTAGTTGGTGGATGTGGCTTGGTGGTCATATTATTGGCTGGGCATGGCCAACTTAATATCACTCACTTCAAGGCACGCATCTCCTCGCCTGGCCTCTCATGACTGTGGGGATGCTGAAACAGTCATAAGTATGAAAAATGGTCATAAGTCACTTTTTTAGTGCCATTGTAACTTTGAATGGTCACTCCACACAAGCAAAGTACCAGCAAAGGAGGGAAAAAAACTCCAGAGATGTTCCTGAGACAGGAAGTCTAGTCCTGCCAAGAATGTAATATGGGTTAACGAGAGGCAGTTTCTGTAAGCAACATCAAAATGTTTCCTTCCTGCCTTCCTTACAGGATTAGGCCAGTAATTTCTTCTAACAACTGGTTCTCCAAACTGCTTAGAATGTTAACAATCAGTTCTCGCAAATAGGTGCAAACTGGTAGAATCCCATCCCTGGATACAATCAACAATCAAATCATACTAGGAAACAGTCAATATAAATTGTAAGGATACAAGCGACAAAGTTACAGTCCTACAATCACAAGTGGGAGGGGATGGGTGATAAGGAGTGATGAGAAGATTAACAGTAATAATAGTGCACACTTTGTAAATAGTTGAACAGTGTTGTGGGGATTATTTGTTTAGCAGAGTGATGGCTTTCGGGAAAAAACTATTCTTGTGTCTAGTTGTTCTGGTGTGCAGTGCTCTATCGCATCGTTTTGAGGGAAGGAATTGAAACAGTTTATGTCCGGGATGTGAGCAGTCTATAAATATTTTCACAGCCCTCTTTTTGACTCATGCAGTATACAGGTCCTCGATTGAAGACAGGTGGGTAGTAATTTTTTTTTCTGCAGTCTTAATTACTCTCTGGAGTCTGTGTCTGTCCTGTTGGGTTGCAGAAACAAACCAGACAGTGAAAGAGGTGCAGATGACAGACTCAATCATTCCTCTGTAGAATTGTATCAATAGCTCCTTGGGCAGTTTGAGCTTTCTGAGCTGGTGCAGAAAGGACATTCTTTGTTGTGTTTTTTTTATTATGTTTTTGATGTTAGGTGTCCTTTTTAGGTCATGTGAAATAGTAGAACATAGAAATTTGAAGATCTCTACTGTTGATACCGTGTTGTCTAGTATTGTAAGAGGCGGCAGTATGGGAGGGTTTCTTCTAAAGTCTACCACCATTTCTACGGTTTTTAGTGTGTTCAGTTCCAGATTGTTCCAGTTATACCACGAGACAAGTTGTATAACCTACTGTCTATAAGCAGATTCATTATTGTCTCAAATGAGACCAATCACTGTTGTGTCATCAGCAAATTTCAGTATTTTAACAGATGGATTATTTGAGATGCAGTCATTGGTATAAAGGGAGAAGAGAAGTGGAGAAAGCACACAGCGTTGGGGGACCCCTGTGCTGATTATACAGGTATCGGATGTAATTCCACCTAGCTTCACCTGCTGCTTCCTGTCTGTTAGGAAGCTTGTGATTCACTTACAAGTGTGTTCAGGTCCTGCTAGTTGGTTTAATTTATTTAGAAGGGTGTCTAGAATGATGGTATTGAATGCTGAACTGAAGTCTACAAAGAGAACCCTTGCGTAGATATTTTTGAAATACTGTAACTTTATGTGGACTTATCACTGAAAAAAAAAGAGAAAAATGATGATTTACTGTTTTGATTATTTAAAAAATATGTGAATAAAGTTAGGTACTAAAAGAATTTGTACAAGATTCCTTTAAGTACTAAAGGAATTTGTACAAGATCTAAAAAGGAGGGAAGATGATAAGATTGCAATTATCAGTTGAAGAGAAAGTTGGAAGTCGTTACCTTGCAAAACTTTAGTCCTTCCTTCCTTCCTTCCTTCCTTCCTTCCTTCCTTCCTTCCTTCCTTCCTTCCTTCCTTCCTTCCTTCCTTCCTTTCTTCCATTCTCCCTCCCTCTCTTTTCTCACTCTCTTTCTCCTTAGAGTGTCTTTATGTAAAACTCTCATTAAATATTTTCTTTAAAAAGAGAAAATGGGAGTTCTCAGTTTGCTTCCTGGATGTTATATTGCAACTGCTATTTCACCTTCTTTAATCTCTCCTACATTAGGGACTTACACATTATTACCACTTTGTTTAAATGAGATGAAAGGGGGAATAATAAATGTCTGAGCTTTGATAGTCACCTATAAGTTGATTACATTCTATTTCTTAAGGGAGAACACTCTGAATAAGGGCATGTTTATGTAATGAGCTAGTCAGAGTGTGGTGCCCAAAATGTATTTGTTTCTGTGCTTTTTTATGTTTGCTTTTCCACCACACTGCAACATTAAGTGACTCATTAACTCAGTTATGGCTCTTTTGGTTGGTCTCACTAGAGGTAATTAAGCCTAAACCAATGTTTCAATTCAAAATCAACAGTTTCTGTCACTTGAAAATCATCATTTTTGTTTTTGTATGTGCCATGTGTGTTTTATTTGTTTGTTTGTTTATTTGGTTTGTCAATTGCTTACAAGATAATAGGTATAACACATGGATACATATAAGAAAAGTAAAAATAATAAAAGAAACAATAGAACAGGGACTGTAGGCACGTTGTGCGCTTATGCACGTCCCTTACAGACCTCTTAGGAAAGGGGTGAAGTCAATAGTAGAGAGTCTAAGGTTAAAGTTTTTGGGGTTTGGGGAAAAAAAATATCACAGAGTTAGATAGAGTATTCAAGGCATTGACCACTCTGTTGCTGAAGTCGTATTTCCTGCAATCAAGTTTGGTGCGATTAACCTTGAGTTTGTATCTACTGTTTGCTCTTATGTTATTATGGTTGAATCTGAAGTATTCATTGACAGGTAGAACATTGCAATTTATGATTTTATATACTATACTTAGATTGGACCGAAGGTGGAATAGTTGTAGGTTTTCTAGGTCTAGAATTTTGAGTCTGGTGGCATAAGATATTCTGCAATGAGTAGAGGAGTAGAGCACTCTTCTTGTGAAATATTTCTGGACTTTCTCAACTGTATTAATATCAGATACGTGATGCAGGTTCCTGACTGATGAGCTGTATTCAAGTATTGGTCCAGCAAATGTTTTATATGTTCTTATTAGTAGTGTGATATTACCAGAGAAAAAGCTAAGTAAGATTAAGTTAACAACTTTTAATGGCTTTTTGGTAGTTACAGTGGGCTGTAGCACTTAGATCATTAGAGATGAGTATTCCAAAATCCTTGACAGAGTTTGTTTTGGTGAATCAAAAAAAAACCAAACAGGTTTTCTTAAATGATTTTTGCTTCTGTTCTGACTCTCCAAATCCTGTCAGCACAGTAGGCTGGCCTTTGTCTCTCATTCATTATTCAGAAGGAAGAAAGCTAAAATATGGACCCCAGCTTTCCACTGGGAAGTTCCAATTCACTGAAACAGAAGCCATTTGATAATGCTGTCACCTTCCAATAAAATTCTATGAAGGTAATAGTTCATCTTGGTGCAATCAAATGATACATTAAAGCAGGGGTAGGGAAACTTGGCTCTTTTATCACTTACAGACTTCAACTCCCATAATTCCTGAGTGAGCCATAAAATATTCCTCATCCCTGGCCTACTGGTTTTTCAGTTGTGGGGGAAATCAATTTTTGACTTGAGTGGGACATATAAAAATATGTCCAACATTTGTATATTAAACAGTCCTATTCAAGTCAAAAATTGATTTCCCTCACAACTGAAAATCCAGTAGGCCAGGTATGAGGAACCTTTTATGACTCACTCAGGAATTATGGGAGTTGAAGTCCATAAGTGACAGAAGAGCCAAGTTTCCATACCCCTGCACTAGAGCAGTGGTGGCTAGCCTTTTTCAGCTCCGTGTTGAAAATTGAATGTGCACTCTCATGCGTGCTCTTGCATGTCAACACCCAGAAGGCAATGCATGCTGGCCCTCCACCATGCCCCCTGAGCATGCATGCATGTCTCCCACGCACACCCCACCCACATGTGCCAGATACCTGACCATCAGCTGTCGGGTTACAGAGCACACATCCACAGTGGGGCTCTTCTGGACAACCTCTTCCTATGCTGGCAGAAGTGGCACAGGTGCCATAGGTTTGCCATCACAGCACTAGAGGAAATTCAGATAGGTGGTGAACTTGAGTTAGTATCATCCAATACCTTGGATATTCTCAATATCAAGATGTAATATTAACCCTTCAGATTAAACCTTTAGTCGTAAAATTATCAGGAGACAGCTGAACAATAATTAAAGAGCTTTATTAGGCTTTTGCAAAAGGGACCTCCCTGCTCATATGGCGGAGCCAAAGAGGACATATTTCCATAGGAACATGTTGGTTAAATACAGTTTCAAAGCCTCAGTCCTGGTTAATGCCCCACTAACTTCACTGGTTAATTTCTGAATGGGCCCTGGCCTCTTTCTGAGACTCCATCTCATCCGTTTATTCATTTCCCACAATCTCCATTCTCTTGGCAAATCCAACTTATTGGCAACATTATTCACAACAGGACAGCTTGACCTACCAACAATTTCCTATGACTTGCCAAACTATGTCCTTGTGTCATGCCCCTGTTGGAGACTGACTCTGAGGAAGAGGAGGAACAGCCAACAGGGAGTGGGAGTGTGGCTCCTGAGGTGGTGGAGGAGACTGCGGAAGGGCAGAGGCTGGCTGAGCAGTCAGAGGAGGATCCAGGCCCATCCCCTATCCATCCTAAGTCACTCAGGGAAGAGAGGATCAGGGAAAAGCAAAGTCTACTCAAGAGGAGATTACCATGAACCTTCTCGTGGCTTGCAGGTGGAAGCTAGGCATATAAGTTTGCAACTGTGCAGTTTGAATTTTCAGGAATCAATTTAGAGTTCACCTTGAAAGAGGTTTATCTTTGCTGGCGTTCTTCCCATGGACTTTTCCTGGAGTTTATGATTAGTTATCTTGGCTTGCTTCGGAACTCTCATCAATGCAGTTTATTTTGGTTTTCTGTTTGCCTCATTATTTACTTTTGTGGCTTTAAACTGTGCCTAATAAAACAGTGAAGTTAAATTGAAGGCCTTACTGGACTTTAACATATGTGTTGAGTTTTGGGTTATTTTGAGAGACTACGGGTCATCACGTTTTGACTCCTGCAACCCTTCAACTTATTTTTGCTTTTTATGGGGTGACCATGAATCAGCTCAGAGCAGAGATTGCCCAGTTAACCCAGCAAGTGGCTCTTTTGACTGCATGGGTGGCAGAAATGCAAGCTGCCCAAACACACTGAAAATGCCCAGTGGCAGTGCCAGATAAATTTGATGGTTTGCTGGCCCAATTTCCAGCATTTTTTGGGCAGAGCCAGCTTTACATGAGCCTTTGGCCTGAGGACTTTCCCACTGACTGGGATAAGGTGGGGTTTTTGATTAGTTTGTTGTCAAGCTCTGCAGCACATTGAGTGATGCCTCTGCTGTCCCAGCCCAACCAGGTGTTGGACAATTACACTGAGTTTTCCATCAGTTTCAGGCCATTTTTGAGGACCCTGTTCGAAGCCAAATAGCAAACAGATATTTGAGTGAGTTGAAGTAGGGGCATGGCTCACTCATGGATTATATTGCTAGTTTTTGGGTGGTTGCTCAAGATGTACAGTGGAATGAGGCAGCACTATTAGACCAGTTCCAGGAGGGTTTATCATCGGAGCTGCTGGATGAGTTGGCGTGCACTGAATGCCCTTCAGGAGCCCATGCATTTGTGTCTTCGTATCGATGCTAGACTTCAGCAGCGATGGGTGCGACGATGGACAGAGACCATATCTGTTTCCAGCAAAATGGCGCCTTTGGTGGAAGTGCCTTTGGAGGAACCCATGCAGTTGGGGTCTGGACACCCTCACCTGACTCAAGTAGAAAACAATAGATGTCGTTGTGATGGTTTATGTCTCTATTGTGGCAATCGAGGCCATTTTGCAGCCAAGTGTCTTGTTAAGACATCCACAGCAGCGATACCTGTGGTGGCGGGAAATGAGCATCACTTGGCCTACAGGGGTCTTCAGGTCAGGTTGTAAAGTCCATAGGCCCACCATCTTCACCAACCTTGCCACCCTCGCCACTTTTGATATCTTCGACATCTCCACCACAGTTACTATTGGTGAAGCATCGTGTGCTGCCAGCAAGTGTGTTCATGCCGGGTGTGGGAGCAGTGGAGATCACAGCTTTGGTCAACTCAGGGGCCACAGCCAATTTCATGGATGCTCATTTTGTCAAGCAGTGGTTCATTCCTCAGCAACAGGTATCCCCACCAGTAATGGTGGAGACAATTGCTGGTTGGCCCCTTTGTTCAGGACCTGTGGTTGCTGCAACCAAACTGCTTTGCATGCATATTGGGCAGCATGTGGAGGAAACCATGTTTTACATTGCCACAGTGCCTCATTTTCCAGTGGTGCTGGGCTTGAAGTGGTTACAGGCCCATGATCCACAGATTGTCTGGTCATCTGGAGCTGTGCAGTTCCTTGATAGGAAGTGTGTCAACCATTGCTTGTGCTCCTGTGCAGGGAGTGTGGCTACGCCTGTGGACCTGGATCTACCTGCAGAGTTGGTGGACTTTGCTGATGTGTTTGGGGAGAAGGAGGTGGAACAGTTTCCTCTGAATTGGGTGTATGACTGTCCAATCGACTTGTTGCCCGATGCAAAATTGCTGGTGGATTGGATATATTCCCTGTCGGAACCAGAGTTGGCCGTGTTGTGGGATTTTATTGGCAAGAACCTCCAGAAAGGGTTTATCCTGCCTTCTACCTCCCCATTGGCTGCACCAGTGCTTTTTGTGAAAAAGAAATCGGGGGAGCTACGTTTGTGTTGTGATCACCAAAAGTTGAATGCAATCATAATGAGGAATTGGTATCCTCTTCCCCTCATCCCCCCTCATCCCTGAACTGGTTGAGCGGCTTTGTCAAGCTAAGATCTTTATGAAGTTGGACTTGCATGGGGCCTATAATCTGATTCGCATTCGTGCAGGGGATGAGTGGAAAACAGCTTTCTGGATGAGGTATGGGCATTTTGAGTATACTGTGATGCCTTTTGGATTAACCAATGCCCCAGCTGTGTTCATGCATTTTATGCACAATGTTTTCTATGATTTGTTGGATCAATTCATGGTCATTTCTTTAGATGACATTTTGATTTACTCAGACTCCCTTAAGGAACATTGGCAGCATGTGTGGCTGATGTTGCAACATTTGCATGATAACAATCTGTTTGCTGAATGTGAGAAGTGTCACGTTCAAACCAGTCAATTATGGTTTGCACAAACCATAATTGACTTCTTGGGACATCATATTTCACCTGCTGGGGTGGAAATGGACCCAGGAAAAATCCAATCATTGCAGGAGTGGGAACCTCCACAGTGGGTTAAGGATGTGCAATGACTGTTGGGGTTTGCGAACTACTACCACACATTTATTCCCCACTTTGCTGCCTTGACTGCTCCTCTTTCTAATCTGCTCAAGAAGGGGGAGGAGTTCCATTAGGCAGGAGGAAGGAGGAGTGGGCAGCTTTCGAGGCATTGAAAGTCACCTTTGCTTCTAAGCTTATTCTCAAACACCCTGATCCAGGCCAGCCATTTGTGGTGGAAACAGATGCTTCCGATGTGGCTGTTAGTGCAGTGCTCCTCTAGGCCTATGCTCCCACAGGCACCTTGTTCCCGTGCGCTTATTATTCCCGGAAATTGTCAGCTCCAGAATGCAACTATACAATTTGGGACAAGGAGCTATTGGTGGTTAAGGTCACTTTTGAGACATGGCGGCATCACCTGGAGGGGGATCATCACCAAATCGAGGTTCGAATGGATCATTGCAATTTGGAACACTTACGTACAGTTCAGACACTGAACCAGCATTAGGTGAGATGGTCCTTATTCTTTGCTTGATTCAATTTCCGGATGATCTATGTTCCAAGTGGAGGGAATCAATGAGCCAATGCCCTATCTTGGAAGCCCAAGTATACCTGAAGGGAGGATAAAATCTTGCCCCAGACGGTGATTCTGTTGGAACAGTTTGTGGCCACCAAGGAACCTGTGGACCTTCAAGTGAGGGTTCAGGAGGTGCAGCGGCAGGATCCATTTGTGACAGCTTGACATTGAGAATTGGATGAGAATGGGAGACAAGAGACTCCTTCAGCATATATTGGGGACCTATTGCAGTTCTGTGGTCACATTTATGTGCCTGGAGGTCCTCTTCATGGCCTTATCCTATGTCAATGTCTTGATAGTCCGGCAGCAGGACACTTTGGGGTGTTCAAAACATTGCATCTCATCTCTAGGATATTTTGGTGGCCGAGACTTAAACATGATGTGTTGGGATATGTGGCATCCTGTGGGATTTGTCGCCAAGCCAAGTATGCTCCTGATGCACCCCCTGGTCTCTTGCAGCCCTTGCCCATGCCAGAATGACCATGGGGGGCAGTTTCATTGGATTTCATTTTTGAGTTACTACCATCAAATGGTGCCACAACCATTTTGGTGGTGATGGATATGTTGACGAAAATGGCCCACTTTATTCCATGTGCAAGTCCTCCATCGGCCAAGATAGCGGCTCAATTGTTTATCTCCCATGTTTTCTGGTTGCATGGTTTACCATGACATGGGTTACCATAGACTGCATGGTTTCAGATCGGGGGGTACAATTTACGGCACACTTCTGGCAGACTCTACTCACAAAACTACAGGTTCAGGCGTGTCTGTCATCTGCTCATCACCCCAAAACTGATGGGGGGACAGAGAGAATGAATGCTATTTTGGAGCAGTACCTCCACTGTTCCAGCAATACTCAACAAGACAATTGGGTGGAAGTGCTGCCAGTGGCAGAATTTGCTTATAACAATGCTCAACATGCATTCCACCCATGTGTCCCCTTTCTTTGCTAACTATGGGTTTCATCCACAACTTTTCCCGTTAGCCCTGTCTGATTCCCCAGTTCCGGCAGTGGATACATTTTTGCAGGAGTTAAAAGCCGTGCATCACATGGTCCGCGATCAACTAGAGACAGCCAGGGAAGACTATAAATGGTTTTCAGACTGACATCATTGCGATGTTCCACCTTTAGCAGTTGGTGATTAGGTTTGGCTCTCTACTCGATATTTACTAGTGACGCAACCATCAAAAAAGCTCAATCACCATTACTTGGGACCTTTTCCAGTCCAGGCAGTGATCAATCCTATGGCTTATCATCTTTCCCTGCCATGGACCATGCATATCCATCCTGTTTTTCATCATTCTCTGTTAGTCCCTACCTCAGCCAACAGTCCACATAGACTGGCTCCATCACTGCTGGACCCAATAGCCCCTCTGGGAGAGGAGGACTACGAAGTGGGTAGCATCTGAGATTCATGCCAGTTACAGGGCTGATTTCAGTATTTGGTGGCATGGAATGGTTATGGACCAGAGGACTTCACCTGGGTCAATACCACTGATGTTCATGCTCCTCATTTGGTCCAGAACTTTCATACTCAGTTTCCTCAATGTCTTCATCCCCCTGATCCCAGGGGAGGGAGCCCTGCGGAGAGAAAATAGTATCATGCCCCTGTTGGAGACTGACTCTGAGGAAGAGGAGGAACAGCCAACAGAGAGTGGGAGTGTGGCTCCCGAGGTGGTGGAGGAGGCTGCGGAAGGGCAGAGGCTGGCTGAGCAGTCAGAGGATGATCCAGGCCCATCCCTTTTCCATCCTAAGTCACACAAGGAAGAGAGGATCAGAGAAAAGCAAAATCTACTCAAGAGGAGATTACCATGATCCTCCTCGTGGCTTGCAGGTGGAAGCTATGCATATAAGTTTGCAACTGCACAGTTAGAATTTGCAGGAGTCAATTTAGAGTTCACCTTGAAAGAGGTTTATCTTTGCTGGCGTTCTTCCCATGGACTTTTCTCAGTTATTTTCCTGGAGTTTATGATTAGTTATCTTGGCTTGCTTCAAAACTCTCATCAATGCGGTTTATTTTGGTTTTCTGTTTGTCTCATAATTTACTTTTGTGACTTTAAACTGTGCCTAATAAAACAGTGAAGTTAAGTTGAAGGCCTTACTGGACTTTAATATATGTTTTGGGTTTTGGGTTATTTTGAGAGAGTACAGGTCATCACACCTTTCAATTTGCAAAACAGCTTGTTTTTGTAAAAATAGAGACTCTTACATTAACTCCAGCTTAATATTCTAGTAATGCTATCTTTGTCCAACTGAAAGTAAATATGGCATTAGTGTTGCTCTGTATTTTTAAAGGAATACTCATCTTACATATCATACAAGAGATTATCATAATATTGGAGAGATCCTCACAAGGTGATTGAGTACCTTTTATGGCTGAAATGAATATTACCAAGGTCAAGTATTGGTTACTTGACTTGGTATAAGGTTTTCCTGGATTTTCTCATCAATCAGGTTCCTCAATGTATCTATATTACAGTGAGTCCAAATGTTTCTTGGTTATGACTTTCCTGGATAATTCTTAGGAACCTTGGAATCATCTGTGCTAGGAAAGTCTGGGCAATTTAAGAGTCACCACAAAGACAGAGGGATCGGATCATTGGTTGTAGAGAAATAGTTTGGAAAGATAATTAAAAAGGATCCTAATCTTTGGAATGAAGAATAAATGGCTTGAGAATAGTAGCTTTCCTCTTCACTTATTGAATTGCCCAATCAAAAGTTGCTAGCAAAATTCTTTTATTTAATTAAAAATAAAATTATTTGGAGAGAAATGTATTTGGAGATTAGTTGCATTAATTGTGTTTAAATTACAAGTCATGATGGTGAATGGTTCAAATGAAGAATTGCAGGCTAACTCTGCCCACAGCCAGGAGTTTGATCCTGATGACTCAAGGTTGATACAGTCTTCCATCCTTCCAAAGACATTTGTAAATTATCCAAAGAGTGCTGTAATGCACTATGGAATGGTATACAAGTCTCAGTGCTGTTGCTATTGCTAAATTAATAAAAAGTATTGTCAACCCTACTAGATTGATCAGAATAGGAAATCAATGTTATAGGAAGGCTAAAACTATTTTTACTGAAATTGGCTATAATGACAGAATCTTGAAGATTCTACTGTATTGTACTGGACACCTTCCTCCTTCTTATACTTCAGTCAATTTGGGAAAAGTCTGCCTGTTTGGCTTCTAAATGTTATGTCAATACTTTAGACTTAAAATGGCTTCAAGCTTTTTTGCTTAGATTATATTTTTCCATATTTCCATCAAGGTCATCCTCCTTATGCTCTACAGTGCTTTATATTAAAGTAAAGATTAAATTAAATTACATTATATTATATTCTTACCCTGGCTGCTCTACCATTTTCTCCTAGTCCATCTTGTTTTGTGGCAGTGTGATCCTTTCTTGTTTCTTAAGGTCAAGTGATATTTCTGGTTTACAAAAAGATGAACTCCCTGCTAGATTTTATCAGAGGAGAGATCTGAATAACTCATATTCATGAGAAGCGAAGTTTAATTTAGTTTACTTTATTGTCATTGCACCTCATACAATGAAATCAAACACTATCTTCAGTGCACATCATGACCGTGACCATGAAAATAAACACAAACACAAATCCTTCACCTTCCACACATTGAACCAAAAAACCCCGATACTCAGGGGTGGGATCTGAGCAGTGTAACTACCGCTTTGGTGATTTTATGTTTTGCTATCATGTCACTGCTAATCCTTTCTTAGACTAGCCATACCCAAATCCTGCAACCATTCTTCATACGTTTTAGTCTAAAGGATTGCTATTCCTTTCCTAAGAATTCTAAAGAACTGTATGCATTTGCACTTTGAGTGGGCCTTTAGGAGTATCGGTTGCTCAGTCTTGCTGGCAGCTGGACAAGGCTATCTTTTATTTTTTTGCCTTTTCTCCTCAATCTTGTCTAGACATCTTATGGATGGTGATGTTCTGTGCTCATGTTAGAACTGATGTTGAGAACTTATGTTGGCTTCAATGACAATCATATTCATTAATTTACTGATCTTTCATTAATGTATTGATCTTGCTCAGATACAACATTTATTTAAGATATCTGCTTTTCTCTAATAAGTCCTTCTAAAATATTAGACTTGTCATGACTGCAAACAGAGCAGAACTCCCTCAGTAGATACAATTTTTTTTAAAAAAAGAAACATATTGTTCATATACTTCTAGAGCAAGGGTGGGCAATGATGATCCCTTTATGACTTGTGGACTTCCAAGCTCAGGAATTCTGGGAATTGAAGTCCACAAGTCATAATAGCAATAGCACTTAGACTTATATGCCACTTCACTCTGCTTTAAAGCCCTCTCTAAGCGGTTTATAGAGTCAGCATATTGCCCTCAACAATTTGGGTCCTCATTTTACCCACCTCAGAAGGGTGGAAGGCTGAGTCAATCTTCAAAAGAACCATTGTTTCCCACCCCTGTTCTAGACATATATTCAGACTGGTTCAATATCTCTAATGAAGACATTTCCAATAGAATCTTCACCTCAACATCTACTTTATTTTCTAGTTTCAGCAGGAAGCTTAGAATTCCAATTACTTAGAAATGTTTAGATGATTCTATAGTCAAAATGTGGGACAATAAATACAATAAACAAGACATCCATTTTCTTTGCCATTCAAATGAAGATGCCCAATATTTACGAGTAATCCTTGATTTACAATCCAGATTGGGACCGAAATTTCTGTTGCTAAGCAAGGTGGTTGTTAAACACATGGCCAATTTTGTTTTTTATTTTTACCATGGTTGTTAAACAGATCAATGCAGTTAAGTAAATCACCTGGTTATGAAGCAAATCTGGCTTTCTTCATTGATTTTGCTTATGGGAAAGTTTAGCAGATAGCAAGTAGAAAATCTTGTGATCATGTGATTCATTGTAAATGCTGTACATGTCAGTTGCCAAATGCCTGAATCTGATCATATGATGGCATGAATGCTTACAGTCATAAGGGTAAAGACTGCTGTTGCAACTTTGAACAGATGTTAAATGAATGCTGGTAATTTGAGGACTACCTATACAGAGCTTTTCCTGAAAAATTGAGACATAAATGTCTAGGTTAGAAGTCAACATAAAAGGTTAGAAGTCAACTACATAAAATCTTTCCTGTCTACTTTGATTTCATTTGTTTAATGTTATTTCATGGTGCTCTTCATTTGTGGACTGCTCCTTTTCTTTCATTATTGTCAGGATGCTAACTCTTCAATAAATGCTGAAAGTTGTTTGTTTGTTCTGCTCCCTGGAAAACCATTTAATTGGATAATATTTTCCACTCACCACTTGATCATTATTAACACTGACAGCAAAATCCATGAGGAGTCTAGGAAGTTCTCAAATGTCCTTGACAAGTCATATCTGAACTTTTCAGTGCTGTGTGTTCAATTCGACATACCATTTCTTTCTCATTTCCACAACAATTTTAAACATCTGGCTTCTTAAAAATGTAGAATATCAGGCAAAAATTAATACTCAAAGAGGTTTTGCCACTCACAAAACTGGCAGCTTAGTAACCTCTGGATGTTTTGGATTTTAACTACCATCATATAGAAAACAAATGGGAAGATAATCTGAGAGATTTTTTGTAGAAGGTCTGTAGGAGGTGGATCTAATTTCCAAATTAAAGTAGATGACCAATTGCCTCGATGTAAAACTGCTTTCTTGAATTATTCTTGTCCAAGGCTCTTCAAACTTGTGGACAGAATTCCTGAGCTAACATGACTGGAGGGGGAATTCTGGGAGCTGAAGTCCACAAATCTTAAAGCTGTCAAGTTTGAAGATCTCTGTTCTTATCGGACAGATGAAAACTAAATGTGAAAACAATTTCCTCAAGATCTCTTAGTGACTTAACTGATATTCTCAAATTTGAGTACCACCTTATGTTCAGCTACTGATGGATAAAACTGCAGTGCAGTCTTCCCAAGGCTGGCTACTGATTCAGATGTTTGGACTTCAATTCCCAGAATCCTCAGCAATGGCCATGCTGGGATGGAATTCTGGAAGTTGAAGTTCACATCTCTGGAGTTCCAAGTTTCAGAATAATACTACAGAAATTTCTGCACCCTTATTTGATTTTCCCCCTCCTTCTTCTATTCATCTTTTTATTGTGAGAATATAAATTTCAGAGCAACATTGAAAAGAATGCATCACCTCTGTAATGCCATGTGTAATAAACCAGTGTGTTGGCTATTTCATTTTGATAGATGTGAAGTTCTCTCCTCCCCTTCTTCCAAATGAACATGATGCTAATTATCCTGGAAACGTATGTTAGTTGTAATATGTCTTAAGGAACTCTTCTAAAATGTCTTTGTCTTTTTATACTGATTGCTCATACTCAATCCTGGTTATGCCTGTCTAGCCTTTAGCAAAATCTGCAGATACTGTTCTCCCTACTTGCTCTCTCTCTCTCTCTCTCTCTCTCTCTCTCTCTCTCTCTCTCTCTCTCTCTCTCTCTCTCTTTCTCTCTTTTAATGCATCAAGTAGATGATGCTAATTCTTAATTAAGCAATAGCTATTCTACATTAAGGTCATCTTCACATGAAAACAAAACTACAGGTTGGAAATGGCAGCTGAAGGTTCTTTTTTCAAATGTGAAAATAAAAAATACTTTGCAAATAATAGAATGTTCCATGGATGTTTTGTTTCTTCCTTGGGGTTCCTGAAGCCACAGAGTCCCTGTTCTTTCTACTTGATGTAGTTAATAGAGATATTTCTTTAGCAGGTATTTAATGGAAGCTAAATGGGATTGGGAAGTACTCCTACAACATGTTTAACTGGTTAACCTGAACCTATATTTCCACATACTATACCTGAAAACTGTTAAGGAATTTATTCTTTTATGGATGACTGCATCATAAATTATATTTTTTGTTAGCAGAAACAGATGCTCCTGGGGTTATTCATAACTTGGATGGAAGAATTGGAGAGTCCATCTGGAACAATCCTCTAAAGTAAGGATGTCAAACTTGATTTCATTGAGGGCCACATCAGAG
The DNA here is from genome assembly GCA_015471245.1 of Laticauda colubrina. Lineage (NCBI taxonomy): Eukaryota > Metazoa > Chordata > Lepidosauria > Squamata > Elapidae > Laticauda > Laticauda colubrina. The sequence goes on along the minus strand of BLBF01000162.1, from coordinate 260,664 downwards.
TTGTGTTTGACCTTGGGGACTGGGATTGGTGTAGCCATGATGGGCATGGCCAACTTGATATCATTCATGTTGGGGGCACCTCTGGTGGTCAAGTGCTAAGGCAGGACTTCCCTCAGACCCTCCCTCACTGTCATTATAATCTACCTTCCTTTCTTCCTTCCTTCCTTCTTTCCTTCCTTCCTTCCTTCTCTTCTTTTTCCTTCCCTCTTCCCTCTTCCTTCTCCTTTTTTCTTCCTTCCCTTCTTTCCTTATTTTTCCTTCCTTGCTTTTTTCCCATCTTCCCTTCTTTTTCCTTTTCTGTCCCTTCTTGCATGCTCAAATGCAAAAAGGGAAACATTTCTCCTTCTGTTTTGTTTTTAGTTTATTTTGCTAGCTCTCTGCCAGCAGAAATGGAGCTTGGTGGACCTGCACGCAGCCCTCCATGTCCCATTTTTGGCCATCAAAGCCTCCTGCAGCCCTCTGCCAGCAAAAACAGAGCTTGCACAACCTTTGGGTCTTGAGTTTGTCACCCCTGCTCTAAAGTGACCTTTTCCTGCTTTTGGGGCCTTTATTTTTGTCCCACTGGAACTAGAGAGCATCCAAATCCCCAACTTTTCTGTTTGCAATTTAGCATGTGATTGTTAATTTGGTTAATTAAATGGCTAAATGTATTGCATGGATCCTGAAGAAAGTAAACCTGTGACTGAAGGTAAATTTGAACCCATTTCTCTCATATTCCCAGTCTCACATCTTATTCACCAGATCACACTGATGCACCACATGAATCTTCAAAGAGTTAATTTATGATATAGTGATCCAGCCAGATGATTTGAAAGAAGCTTAGCCCAACATATGTCGATGAGTTTAGATAGATGGAGATTCAGTAGTCTTTAGTCTTTAGACATTGTCTTTTGAAGCTATTCTGGTTTTGAGCGACAGAAGAATTTTGTTCTTTCAAACTTTCATCTCCTTCTGTACTTGCCAAGGCTTCTAACTGGTCCCCAGCTTAGGGATCTGAATTATCCTGATTAGTTGATTGACAATGGTAGCAATCATGGTATAGCTACATAATGAACTGAAAGAGAAATCTCATTATTTTTCCCCTATCACAGTTCTGGAATAGCTAGACATGGGTTTATTCCACAATAGCATTATTTTAACAGGAAATATAGGTTTAGAGCAGGGATGTCAAACTGCAGCCTGCAAACCAGATGCATAACAAGCCACACCCACCTCAGTTTCAGGAAGGGAAAAATATCATGATACATTATGTGATGGAAATATGACCCACGAGTTTGACATACATGGTTTAGAGCATTCTTGTCCTTTTAAAATGCAATTACCTCCCTTCAGGATAGCACTAAACTCATGTCCAGCTCTTTTTCTACTTTGGTTTAATGCTCTTTTTTTTAATAAAAGTTTTTTATTTTTATAACAACAACAAAAAACAAACATATAAAACCTTTCTGTTCCACAGGGTGTCAGTTGGGTACATATTTCTTAGTGCATAAAATAATGTTGTCATACATATTTAATTTGTATATGTTTATAATCATTCTAATCAGTATTTTATATCGCATATATCATGTATTCTATTATCCTTAGCTTTATAATTGTTGACTTTCAATAATATATTTCAAATTCATTCTCTTACTCTATCTAACTCATCCATTTATCAATAACAATATATTATACTATACTTATATAATTCAATTCTTTACTCTTCTATCCAGCCATTCATAAAGTAAATTCCAAATTTTATAATAGGTTTTAATGCTCTTTTGAGATAACTCCATTCCTATGTTATAAATTATCAGCTAATAGTCAGGCTCCTTTGAATTTACCTATTCAAAATATTTGCACAAATCAGAACACAGTTTGACAGGTAAATCTACCAATTCTTGCCATGTTTGAAAATGTACTGCTTCTCCCAGAGTCAGTCCCAGCCCATGTCAAAATCCATGATTGGTGATGTTGATGGGAAGAGAAGGAAACAAACCTAGAAATATCTACCAATCTATCCTCTGGATCCATATCTTCATGATAAGGATTGGCTCTGAGGGCTGGGCTGGTTGCTAGGTCATCTCTTGGCCAACCTCTCAACTCATAAAATATTTCTGTGGTCTTTTAGAGTTGCCACTATGTTCTAAACATAGCTAATGCATGGTAAATACAAAGAGTACCACCTGAAGATAATATTTGTAGCTCTGGATTGAGCCTTGGTCCTTGGTTCTCTCTGAATTTGATTGTCTTCTTGTAGATGTTTCATTATCCAACTAGATAACATTCTAGCATTCCTGATGTTACCTAATTTGGTAATAAAACATCTGCAAGAAAGCAACAAAGCTAAGAGAGCACCAAGAACCCCAAAGGACAGTACCATTTACTAGCATCATGGTATTCTATTTCAGGGTAGGGATTACTAGAAGGGGCAACAGATTTCATATTGTTTTTGTTTTCTTCTGGCTCAAAAATTGGTCAATAAATTGTGCAGAAAACTCTTGTGCATTTCATCTTGGAACTTGGCCAGTCACTGGGCCATTCTCAGCCACCTAACAGCTTGTACTGTAGAGAAATTAATACTACCTAGAAGGTAGATAAAATAAAAACCTAATAAACTGTTGAATGGATTATGAGCTTAGATGAAGTCTGCCTTTGAATGAGAAATAAACAAATGAATTTTCCCCCAACCCCCTCTGGGGCTGCAGTTTTATACCCACTTACTTGAGAGAAAATCCATAGAACACAGCATTTAGTAAGAAGCTTCTACAATTTTGCTGTTCAAAATGAAATTCTGGGCTAGATGGACCTTGTGGTGTACCAGCAGAGAAATTCTAACAATTGTGCATTGCAAAGAAATGTAAGAAAGCTTTGCTCTTCCAGACATTAATGCTTTCTGATCTAATAATGGCACATTATCCTTTAGAGTGAAAAAGGGGAGAATTGATCTGAAAAGGACCCCACACTAGACACTTTCTTATTTGAATTAAGTACTTTGGGGGAAATCACTGATCATTTTGTGCAATCATTTTATGCACAAATCCAATAATGACTTTAAAAACACAACATTTGCTATTGATTTTCACACCATTTAGATGACAACTATGGGGAACACAGAGCTACAGGCCATGTTGTTAAATAGGATGGAGATAAAGTACCAAGGAAATGAGAAAACAAAGAGGAACACCCCCCCCACACCCAATTAGCATCATTAGCTGAAGGCAACTTTAATAACACTCCAAACTCAGAGCAAAAAGTGGTTATTAAAGTGGCAGAAGAGACTTCTGAAATTATTTGTTGTCTTTGAGGCTCCAGTTGCTGTAGGAAAAACTGTGAGGAAAGCTGGATTTAATCAAAGACTTTGGAGTCCATTTAATCCAAGATTCTCACTGTAGCCAATCAGATATCAATGAGTGACTCATTGATAAGACATGATGACAATTGTACCCTCTTTCACGTATTCCATGAAATATTTCTTTTTTCTATGTGAGGTCCCATATGCACAGTTAACTACTGTGGATAAAATCTAATAGCCACAATTTGAATGTTTCAAAGCTGCTTTTCAAAAGGCAATTGGATTGTTTTTCCCTTGAGGAGGACAGAGAAGGAGAGGAGGGGAGGAGGGGGAGGGGGAGAGGAGGAGGAGGAGAAAGAAAAAATTGCTTTTTTTGGTCAACAAATTTGGATTCTTCTGGAAAATTAAATGAGGACATCTTGATCAACATCAGTGTTCCACACTTTGGTGTTTTTCCAATCTTTTGGGTTAGAACTCCTATCAGGTTGCCTAGTCAAATGCAGGAGCCATCATCCAAACTTTCTGGACAGCTGTATCTTGAAGAAAAGCTAAATATTTTTGTTACTTTGAATTAAGTCACTGGGATTATATGTTGTTGTTGTTTATCTGACCACAGGGGTGGGATTCTACCAGTTCACGCCTATTCTCTAGAATCTGTTGTTAACATTCTAAGCAGTTGGGAGAACTGGTTGTTAGAAGAAATTACTGGCCTAATCCTGTAACGAAGGCAAGAAGGAAACAGTCTGGTGTTGCTTACAGAAACTGTCTCTCCAATAACCCTTATTCCATTCTTGACAGGACTAGACTTCCTGTCTCTGGAACATCTCTGCAGTTTTTTTCCCCTCCTTTGCTGGTACTTTGCCTATGTGGAGTGACTATTCAAAGTTACAATGGCACTGACTTATGACCCTTTTCCACATTTATGTTTGTTGCAGCATCCCCACAAGAGGCCAGGCGAGGAAATGCGTGCCTCGATGTGAGTGATATTGAGTTGGCCACACCCAGCCAATAACATGATCGCCAAGCCACATCCACCCAGTCACATGACCACCAAGCCACGACCACCACCTAAGCCATGCCCACAAAACTGGTTGTTAAAAATGTTGAATCTCATCCCTGCCTGACCATTACCATGAGCAGAGGAAAGTGATTTTTGTAAAAAGTTGAATGGCCTGATTCACAAAGTCCTGCTAGTCCAGATTGAAATCGAGTAGACTTGTTTTTCAATCTTGGCAGTTTTAAGGCACATGGAGTTAAAATTCCTCACAAAGTGTGACTATCTGATGAAGTTTAGAAGTTGAAGTTCCTGGGTCTTAAAATTGTTAAGGTTCAAAAACACCACAGAAGATATCCTAAACTCAGAAGAACCATGCAATCTTTTAAAGTTTTTGGAATGAGTTAGAGCAGTGTTTCTCAGTCTTAGCAACTTTAAGATGAGTAAACATCAACTCCCAGAATATTCCAGCTAGCCATATTAAAGTAGCTAAGGTTGAAAAACTCTGATCTAAGACTTGATTCAGTAGGAGTGGAAAGGGCCACAAATGCAGATGGCTTGATTTATTCACATTTGAATTGTTAAGCCTGGGTTCCCCAACCAGGGTTAGGGAGACAAGCTAAACAGAATGTGCAGCGTTAGTCAGATAGGCACACAGATAAATGAGTGAGCTAAGCTTGTATGTTTATTAACATACAGTAAAAATAACAGATACGCTTGTGCTATCAAGAATATAGTTTATTCCATTATAAGTTCATAGCGTAGTCAAATAACAGTCCAATAGTCATGTATCAAGTAGTCAGTCCATTCAGGGATATTCAGTTAGCAAAGTCCATGTAGAATATCCTATGTCAGTTCACTTACAAATCAGTCCTTTGTTCTCTCTCCCGTTCGAGCAATTCAGTCTTGATTCCAAGCAGTAATCAGGGATCATCAAAGCCAGAGTAAGCAAGCTGTAAACTTGCTCCTTTTATATTGTTTTCATAACCACTCCCTTAATTGCTATTTCACAGTTAAAGCTGCAGACACTTTAACATACACTAACTATGATTCATAGTTATTATTTCACCTAAACCAGTTAGGGTAAACAATGTTATCCCTAACATGAATAAATCATATTGAAAAAGCACCTTTTACAATCTAAAAAAAATTCCTCCCTTTCAATGTAAGCCACCAAAATGTCCTAATTGCCTCTGTGACTTAATTGAAACTCTCAGGAGAATGACTACTGGTGAAAGTTGGTGGGAATTAAGTCTATGGAGATTCTAAATCATCCAGGTCATGGTTGTCCCAAAAGGTGTTTTTTCAAGAGGCATCTGGAGTTTCTGATTTTTCTTCGAAGATGTTTCTCATCCAAGAATCTTCTTCAGCTCTGACTGTTTGATGGGGAATGGAAGACCCCACACACATTTGCACTACTCAGGTGACTCTGATGACACAGATAAATCTACAGGTGGTTTCAACGATTTTCTAAAAGAATGCAAATGACTAGTTGTCTGCAAGGAGTATAAATCCATCTCTTCCCCACCATTCACCCAGAGATAAAGAAGCTTCTTGGATGGGAAGTGAAATGTCTTCAAAGAAACAACAGAAAGCCCTGTTTCCTCTTGAAAAAGCACCTTTGGGTGAGAATTATGGTTCAGTTGCATTGCAAAATATTGAATGCAGGAAAGGCTTTAATGAAAGAGAAATTCTTCTCAAAAACAAATAATTTGTCCGCTATAGGGAACAAGATACTATATATATGAATTTGCTTGGATGAGCAAATAAATGTCTCAAGTTAATAAAGTTTTGTCCAGTTGCCATTATAGATAGATACCTTTGGCCTGGATGATTGAGTCTTCATTGACATATTGTAACACATTTTGGGGAGAACCTCCTGAAGTTGGTGAAGCAAGAGTTGGTACATTCAAATGTACCAGCCTAATCCAACAATGGTATTTTGTGCTTTTCTTCGATTTCATGGTAGATGGGAATCAGATTTAATATCCATAGAACAGGGATTGTAGAATGAGGAACATGAAAATTAACTCAAACTATTTTACCTCAGGCCTCTATGCCAAATTAGACAAGGCCCACGAAAGAGAGAGAGAGAGAGAAATGACAATATACTTAAGGCTAGGTCATACTGGCCGACAGATGCAAAACGTATGCAAAAAGGACACAGCGGACGAGCAAAATTTCAGGGGTGGCTCCATCCGTTGTTATTCGCTCTCAAAAGTGCCCCAAATTTGCATAAACAGAACGGAAAACAATGGAAAGGAACAGATGTGGGGAGGATGTAGCGGGGATGTAAAGCGGATGTTCGTAGGAAGCCTAGCGGATGGAAGCGGATGACACATCCATAAGGGTTCCGGGGAAGAATTGCGAAGCGGACGCATAGCAGAAGGAGCGGATGTGTAGCGGATGATGCGGATGCATCACAGCCGCCTATAGGATGCATAGCGGATGCATAGCGGATGGAAAGCATTCAGTGCGCATGCGGGGAGGATGAATTGCGTAAGCTCTGCGGATATAAAAGGATGCAGCTTGCAAGCAGTCATCATTCAGAGGAAAGACCTGCTGCCAGAGACATCTTGAGAGAATACCATGGGGAAGAAGAGCAAGCCTGTGCCTACTCCTGCCAGCCCTGGCAAGAAGGACAGAACCACCATCCCACCCCCTGGTGCTGACTCTGAAGCTGCTGGTGCTTCTGCTGCTGCTGGTGGTGGTGCTGCCGGTGTTGCTGCTGCTGGTGCTTCTCCTGCTGGTGCTGCTGGTGCTTCTCCTACTGGTGCTGCTGCTGGTGCTTCTCCTGCTGCTGGTGTGTCTCCTGCTGCTGGTGTTCCTGGTGCTGCTGGTGCTTCTCCTGCTGGTGCTTCTCCTGCTGGTGCTTCTGCTGCTTCTGCTGCTGCTGCTGCTTCTACTGCTGCTGCTGCTGCTGCTTTTCCGGCTGCTGGTGGTGCTTCTGCTGCTGCTGCTGCTGCTGTGGTGGACCAGCCCCAAGGCCCTCAAAGCCCTGCTGCTGAAGGTCCTGAAGGCCCTGTCAGAGGGAGGAAGAGGCAAGGGAAGGAGAAGGGAGAGAGGAAACAGTACTCCATTTCTGAGACCACGAGGAGGAGGTGCTGGAATGACTGAGGGAGAATGAGTACCTGTGGAGAAAGGGCCACAGGCTCTATCGCGACACCAAGAGAAGGCAGGCAGTGTGGAGAGAGAAGGCAGAGAGCCTGAGCTACACTGCAGATGTCCTCCTGGGGTGGTGGAAGCACATGCACACCTAGTATAGCAAGCTGCACCTGAAGAAATCTGGGCAGGCCACTGTCAAGCTCACTGACCGGGAGACCTATGTCATGGCCAAGTGCAGCTTCCTGGAGGGAGAGGTCCACCATGGAGGAGCAGCCCCTCTGTCAACCCTCTCCCTCAGACAGCCCACAGAGAGCCACTCCTCTTCCAGCCAGGAGACAGCTACCATGTCCAGGCAGGTGTTTTTGGAAGGCCCCACGGCAGAGACCCCCCCACAACAGCTGCACTCCCCATGGTGGAGGATGTGGAGGATCCCCTGTCTCAGAAGGAGCAAGAAGAGGCAGCCACCAGAGACCAACCCACACCCACCCCCAGCTCCACCTCCACCTCCACAGAAAGCAGGCAGAGAGGAAGACCGGAGGGACAGAGCCACACTGTCCTCTTGGAGATCAGGGACACAATCAAAGCCAGCACAGATCTTCTCTCCCAGCTGGTCCACTTCGACCTACCATCCTCGAACCGCAAGCCCTTCATCACCTACATGAGCCAGACCCTCATGGACCTGCCCGATGCCCAGTACCAGGTGATGAAGGAGAGGATCACAGCTCTTCTGCACCACCCTCCAGGCCTAGCTGAACCTGCTCCTACCCACTCCAGGTCTGCTCCTCCACCCCAGGTGATGTCACAGCCCTTCCATGGATTTCAACAGCCCCTCACCTACCAAGGCTACCACTACCTGGACTTCCCACAGCAGAGGCAGCCCTTCCCAGTCCAGGCCCAGGTTCATCGGACCCCACAGAGGCCACAGATGCCTCACCTCGCCCAGCTGCAGACCAGAAAGCCCCACTACACTCCTCCTTCCTCCACCCCAGAGCCAAGCCCATCAATGGACAATCTGTCATCATTCTTGGGCCTCACATCTCAGGTACTTGATGAAGGGCCTCTCAACCTCACGGGACTGAGTCAGCTCTCTGAGTGCTTCCTCAACACATCATCTCCTGTTGTACTCTCGGGGCCAGGCACCCCAATGGCGCCTCAGACCAGCACTCCAGCCACAGCCACCTCCACAGTCCCTGGCCCCTTTACATCTGTGATAATGGGCATACCTCAGAGTGACTGAGAAGAGTGCCAGAGACTGGGTTGTTACCTGTTCACTTTATCTTTGCTTAAGACACTTTACTTGGTTCATTTTGCTTTTTAATAAAGTCATACAGTTTGTTCTTAATAAAGGTTATCTTTGCTTAACACACTTGGTTCATTTTATTTACTTAATAAAGCGTTGGTGAAAACTTTGAAAAAATGGTTAAGCCTTTGCATGCTTGTGGGATAGGTAAGGATAGTTGTGGGATGGGTAAGGATAGCGGTGGGATAGATAAACCTCCAGTGCAAGCATAGTGGGACTGTATGGTCCACCCTCCCAGGTGCCACACCTATGGCCTTTTATTATCCATAACAATGTAATCATTCATCCACATATTTCAACATAAACACAACTCTTTATTAAATGCCCTGTTCATTGTAGGCCACTCAACATACATGGCACAATCTCATCAGTGTGATGAGACAGGCTCAAGGAAGCATCCTTTAACGATCTACCATCCTGTCTTGCCACTCCACTGCTCCAGCTGGGGAGTTGCACCAGTGTTTCACGAGGTTGCGCTGCTTCTTCCCTTCACATGAAGCTCTGTTGGGGCTTTGCACATCCACAGTGTCTATCAGGTTTTGTCCTTGCCTCCATTCACCAGGTTCCATGTTCCCATTGCCTTGTTGACAGTCCATAAGCCTGTTATGCAACACTAGGTAGTGGGTGCGCATGAGATTGTTCAGGATGCAGCAAGCTTCCACAATGTTCCTCACAGTCTGTGAACAATGCTGCATGGTGGTGAGAAGTACCTGGAACCTGTTGGCCAGGATGCCAAAGGCATTCTCCACCACCCGTCTTGCCCTGGACAGCCTGTAGTTGAAGATCCTCTCTTCACAGGTGAGGTATCTTGAAGTGTAGGGTTTCATGAGGTAGGTTCTGAGGGAGAAGGCGTTATCCCCCATGATGAAGTAGGGCACATTTTGTGTGTCATTGGGTAGAGGGTCTGGATCTGGAAAACCCATGATGAGATTGCGTTCCAGCCCATCCTTGAGGTGACTGGCATTGTATATCTGGGCATCTGAAGCTGACCCGATGCCTGAAGCATCGATGTACATGAACTTGTAGTCAGCATCAACCATGGCAAAGAGGATGATACTGAAGAAGCCCTTGTAGTTGTAATAATTGGACCCTGAGTTGGGTGGAGCTTTGCAAGCCACGTGCTTCCCATCTATGGCTCCAACGGTGTGGGGAAAGTTCCACCTTTGATATCACTGCTCTGCAACTTTCCTCCAGCCTTCTTCAGTGGAGGGACACTGGAGGAGCTCCTCCAGGTATTCTTCGATGATGGCCTGCACCACTTCTCTGACCACAATGCTGATGCTGTTGTGTGGCACCCTCCAGGCATACTGCATGTTTCTGTATGTGGTTCCAGAGGCCAGGTGGCGCAGACTCAGTGCCACCTTCAGTCCAGGGTCTAGCCTGGGACAGAAGTTAGTGCTCTGCTTGGTCAACCTGGGTCTCAGAAGCTCCACAATTTCGTCAAACATGGCTGGTGGCATCCAAATGAAGTGCTGGAATGCACGAGTGTCTTCATTCCTCAGCCCCACCATCAGCTTGTCAAAGAGTCCAAACTCCACTCTTCTCCCAATCCATCTTCGGACCCAGAAAGCTCTTGGACGTCTCCTTCTTCTACTTCCATAGAAAAGGTGAAACAGTCTGAATAGGGCTTGGTTCTGGTGTTGAATGATGGCAGCTACCATAAGGACTGTGTTATGATCCATGATGGAGATCAATGGATGTTGTGGAAGAGCAAGGACAAGGGTGAAGAGGTCTGTACACCAAGGCTGCTGGACTCATACTGAGATCCAGGTGATTTCCTCCCCCTTTTTATAGGAAATGTCGGTTTTCTGCTAGGTGTCCTTCCACATACTCTAGGCATATTCCAGACATCCTAAATATCCGAGATACGTCCCATATATGAACGTTTTGTCTGTTTTAATGCTTTATATACGAGATGCATCTTCTTACATCCTTTATATTTCCGTGCTACTAACGCTGTGTGGACATTCCATGTACCTTTCACTTCCTCCCTCTTTCCTCTTTCAGCTGCAGCGGATGTGATTTGAGGGGATGTCCAGAGGATGCTTAGAGGATACAGTGGACATGTAATGGATGACAACGGACGTAGAATGTTTGTTGCCCGTATGTGTCATGGATGTAGATCGTACACGGTGGAAAGTTCATCCGCTCAAAAAGTTTTGTGCAGCTCAAAACTTTTTGAGTGGATGAAATAGCAGTAGACGGATGCTCGATGGATAGAGCGTATGAAAGACGTACGCAGTCAGTACAAAATGGATGCATCGCATTTTCCAACGGATGGCAAGCGTTTTTCTCTGTTTTACATCCTCTTTGTATCCGTTGGTGCAGTGTGACATGGGCTTTAAATGTCTATGAGATGATACCAATTGGATGTTGACTTTGACTTATTTTTGTGGTGATTTTATAAATAAGATTTTAAATTGAGCTTGTTATTTAATACACATTAAACCTGAGGCATCAGACTGAGGATTTGTGTTCTACGAAAAGAGATTAATATCTCTTTCTTGTTCTTTTTATTGTTCAACCTGCTTTAAAAAAAAAAAAAGATCTAAATTAATGCTGCTTTTCTTCCACTCTCATTTTTTTTCTTGCAAATGCCTCAAGGAGTCAGAGAAGAAAGCATGTCACATGGCAACATTATCTTTCAATTTTATCAGTGTATACTGAATAAGTCAGCTTTCTACTAGAATACAGAATAACAGAGTTGGGAGGCATCTTGGAGATCTTCTAGTTAATTCCTCCTGTTCAGACAGGAAACCCTATACCATTCAGACAAATGGTTGTCCAATCTCTTCTTAAAAACCTCCAGTGTTGGAGCATTTGCAACTTCTGAAAGCAAGTTGTTCCACTGATTCATTACTCTCACTGTCAGGAAATTTCTCTTTAATTCTAAGTTGCTTCTCTCCTTGATTAATTTCCATCAGTTGCTCCTTGTCCTGCCCTTACATGCTTTGGAGAATAAGCTGACCCTCTCTTCTTTGTTGCGCCCCCTTAAATATGGGAGCATTGCTATCCTGTGATCCCTAGTCCTTCTTTTCATTAAATTAGACATACCCAATTCCTGCAACCATTTTTCACATTGTA
>BLBF01000162.1:168604-242685 GCA_015471245.1 Laticauda colubrina | reverse complement strand
TATTCTATTCTATTCTATTCTATTCTATTCTATTCTATTCTATTCTAATGTCTGACAATGTTTACTGTTCTTTATCTTTCAAACAGAAATGGAAAATGACCTTAGAATCCTTGGAATGTGTGTTCTCTGCTAGCTTCATTTCTGATTTAGATCAGCTTAGATCCACCAAGGTTTTAAGACTCCTTCTTCCTCTTTGCAAAAACTCACTATTTTGTCTCTTTATCAACTCATCTTGACACTGAAACAGTGAGCAATGATACAAATGCTATTATTTTGAATTCCACTAGCATTGGGCTGCTGGAATGTTCCAAATCTGATTATGGATATTTTAGAAATGCACCTAGATACATTTTTAGTCAAATGCTGGAAAACAGTTTGATTTTCTTTGCTTGCTTGATTGATTCTAGTTCTGAAAATAGGGAATGTTCATTTTGTAATTGTGTAGAATCTTAGTTGATATACTTTGTTGCCCATTAAAGCAATAGTTAAATCGAAATATAAAAATGATTCTTCTGCTAAATAAAAACATCAAAAATCAACTGTTCAAAGGCCATGCCTACTTAATTTCCAGTAGCATAATATTATGTTAAAGAAATTGAAGATGGGCATCTCTGGGAATTTACAGTATCATTTTTGTTGACATCCCAGTCTGAATTTCAGGAAATTGTGCTGTCCTTTTTCAACAATCTTGGTCAAAGAAGCCTCTGAGGAACATAAAACTAGGATTCACACAGAAAGCCTACTGCAGCAGTAGAACAATATCCTTTAAAACTGTCATGCCCCAAATTGCCACAAGAGGGCAGTGTGGATATGCTAGACTCTACAGTGTCCTAAAATTATTTCTTTTTCTTTTTTCTCTCTAAGAAGCATCAACTAATTTCACCTTTATTAGGTTTTGTTTGGGAGTGTGAAGGATTCATGTATCCCTGCATGTGAATATAATATATGATGCCCCCCCCCCTTGTACAAGGAAACAGAAATTTCTGCTTTGTTTTTGGTTCCCCTGCCCCCAGAGTCCTAAATATTATTACTGTTGTTATTGTGTAATTTAAAAAAGGCTTTTAAGATGAACCTGGACAACCGCCTTTTCTGGAATGGTATAGAGTCACCTGATTGTGCAGGAGGTTAGACTACATGACCTCCAACTTTGTTATTCCTTGTCCTGCTAATACTCAAGGTACAGGTGAAAGCAACAGGAAGATATTTGCATGGAGCATCTTTCCCTACACACCTTCAAAGCATGCCTTCTAAATCTAGGATAGCAATTGTGGTTCTGCCATCCATTCTTTCCCACATGAGTCAGGAATCACAGGCCACCTCTATTGGCACCTGAAACCAAAGATCAGATGTCCCCAAACTTAGCAATTGTAAGACTTGTGGACTTCAACTCCAAGAATTATCCAGCCAGCAGAGAATTCTGGGAGTTGAAGTCCACAAGTCTTACAGTTGCCAAGTCTGAAGACCTCTGCCAAAGATGAACAAATGTGACTTTCTTCTCTTCTCTTGCAAGTCCTCCTCAGCTTCCCATTGTCTATATTATGTGTTTCCTTGCTTTAACCATTCTTTCTTCTTCTCATGTTGTTCCTATGCTCCCAACACTGTTCTTGGGTTCTGCCACTGCTTTTTAAGACCAGCTGATTCTTCTCTGATCATCCATGCCTTTCAGGAGATCACATGCTACATCTACAATTGTTGATCTCCTTCACTGCTCCTTTACTTCTTTAAATCTTTCCACTGGTGTCCACTATTGGATTTTCCCTAAGTTCTTTAGGGCTTGACTGACTGTTCTGCTAACCATCCTGTCAGGACTAATCTTGCCATTCCCTTCTCTCACCATCTAGTCAGAACTGATGAAGCATCCTGAATGTGAAGCAAAATGTGTTCAGGGAAAAATGAAGAAAGTCCAGTTGCCTTTAAAAAATAATACCTTTGAGTTAATTTCAAGTTGCTTAACTTTTTGATTACTTTCCAACCATTGTTTCTTGTCCTGCTCTCTGGTGCTTTGTAGAATAATTTCATCCCTTTTCTATGTAGCAGACCCTCAAATACTGGAATACTGCTATCATATCACACCTAATTCTTATTTTCTTTAGACTAGATAAGCCTTTAGACCAGGTGTCAGCAATCCACAGCTCTGGAGCTGCATGCGGCTCTTTGGGCCATAGGCTGTGGCTCCCTGTTGGGTGATCATTTTATAATGAGTGATCCTGCCACTGGTTGACCCCACCCCTCATCCTCCCCTCCCAGTCTCCTCACCTGGCCTGAGAAGGTAAAACACAAAAAACAGAAATGAGAGGGAAGGAGGGGGAAGGGAAGGAGAAAGAGACAGCGAGAGAGAGAGATCCATTTCCCACAGAAAACACCAGAAGCCACAAAATCTAGGAAGGCGTGGTGTGGTGTGGTGTCATGTGACTGGGTTCAAGTGACATTGAGTTGGCCACGCTCACCCAGGTTTTCTGTGGGAAATGGGCCCAAATGGCTCTTGGAGTGTTTAACGTTGCAGACCCCTGCTTTTGACTGAATAAGCCTTAAAATGTTCTGAACCAACAAGGGAAGAAGTCCAGTCATCATGATTCAACTTCCAGACAATTACAAATACATTTGTTCAAACCCATTACTGGGTTTACCACTTTTAAATTACTTATTTGTCTTTATTTAATTACCATTCACCTTAATCTCAAATCTAGACACCCTGGAATATCTTGAAACTGATTGCTACATGGCCATACATTCTTTTTTTTTTTTTCATAAAGTTTTTATTAATTTTCTACAAACAGACAAACATACAAAACATTAAAAACATCTACTCTCATATATACTTCCGGTGTATCGGTTGGTTCATCAGTTTTGTGCATTCATTTTATAGTGTCAATTACAATTATATTGCATAACCACTCATATTGTCAATCCATATTCTAATATTACTAAAAAAAAATAAAAATAAAAAAAACTTTTTCTGACTATACTTTTAATCATTCATGCTTTGCGAGATAACAATACTTCAAACAGTTTATTCTATAATTTATCGTATAATCATAACAAATCAATCCTAAAAAACTCTTCATATATATAATATTAATGCTCCATTATTGTATTTTATCATCTAACCATTGATAAAAAAAACCCCAAATTGCATAAAATTGTTTATCTTCTTGTTCTCTAATTTCAAATGTCAATCTACTCATCTCAGCACATTCCAATATTTTCTTAATAATTTCTTCCTGATAACTAAGAGTTATCAAGGGAAACGTATGCTTTGTTGGCATTTGAAGTAACAAGATGTGACTGATTTGGGCATAAGCTTTGGAGATCAGAGTGCAAGCTTGGCCCAACTTCCTCTATATCTTTATTGAGATTTTTGCAATGATAATTCAGTGCCAGAAAAATAAACACAAATGGCTGATGCTTCATTTAACATCTTTATAAACATAAGTAGATTTTACAAACCAGTTATAGATTTCTCCAACATGGAGCAAACTCAAACAGAAACATGTTGCAAGTTCAGAGCAGAGCTCCATTCTTAGCGAACAAGCAAGTTAGTTTCATCTTCAATAGATTAGCAGGCAAGCAAGAGGAGAGAAGCAGTTTCATCACAATAAACAGACTCAGAGCTTCAACGTGGCTGCAGAGTTGCAGAGCTTAAAGCCTATGTCCCACTGCACCAATGGATGCAAAGAGGAAGTAAAACGTTAAAAAAAGCTTGCCATCAGTTGGAAAATGCTATGCATCCATTGTGGACTCACTGCGTACGTGTTTCATATGCTCTATCCGTCAAACATCCATCTATTGCTATTTCATCTGGTCAAAAAGTTTTGAGCTGCACAAAACTTTTTGAGCAGATGCACTTTGCACCACGTATGATGTACATCCGCGACACATACGGGCAACAAACATTCTACATCCGATGTTATCCATTACACATCCGCTGTATCATCTGGGCATCCTCTGGGCATCCTCACAACTCACATCCGCTCCAGCTGAAAACGGAAAGAGGGAGGAAGCAAAAGGTACACGGAATGTCTACACAGCGTTAGTAGCACGGAAATAGAAAGGATGTAAGCGGATGCATCTTGTATAAAAAGCATTAAAACGGACAAAAAGTTTGTATATGGGACGTATCTCAGATATTTAGGATGTCTGGAGTATGCCTAGAGTATGTGGAAGGACACCTAGTGGAAAACCGATATTTCCTATAAAAAGGGGGAGGAAATCACCTGGATCTCAGTATGAGGCCAGCAGCCGTGGTGTACAGACCTCTTCAGCCTTGGTCTTGCTCTTCCACATCATACATTGATCTCCACCATGAATCATCACACACTCCTTATGGTAGCTGCGATCATTCAACACCAGAACCGAGCCCTGTTTAGACTGTTTCACCTTTTCTACGCAAGGAGAAGAAGGAGACGTCCAAGAGCTGTGTGGGTCCGACGATGGATCGGGAGAAGAGTGGAGTTTGAACTATATGACAAGCTGATGGTGGAGCTGAGGAATGAAGACCCTCGTGCATTCCAGCACTTCATGAGGATGCCACCAGCCATGTTTGATGAATTTGTTGAGCATCTGAGATCCAGGTTGACCAAGCTGAGCAACAACTTCCATCCCAGCCTGGACCCTGGACTGAAGGTGGCACTGATTCTGTGCCACGTGGCCTAGACTCTGTGCCACGTGGCCTATGGAACCACATACAGAAACATGCAATATGCTTGGAGGATGCCACACAATACCATCAGCAAAGTGGTCAGAGAAGTGGTACAGGCCAACTCAGGGTCCTCTTATCACAACTACAAGGGCTTCTTCAGCATCATCCTCTTCGCCATGGTCGATGCTGACTACAAGTTCATGTACATCGATGCTTCAGGCAACGGCTCATCTTCAGATGCCCAGGTATACAACACAAGTGACCTCAAGGGTGGGCTGGAACGCAACCTCATCATGGGCTTCCCAGATCCAGACCCCATGCCCAACGACATGCAAGATGTGCCCTACTTCATCATGGGGGATGACGCCTTCTCCCTCACAACCTACCTCATGAAGCCCTACACCTCCAGATGCCTCACCCGTGAAGAGAGGATCTTCAACTACAGGCTGTCCAGGGCAAGGCGGGTGGTGGAGAACGCCTTTGGCATCCTGGCCAACAGGTTCCAGGTACTTCTCACCACCATGCAGCATCACCCACAGACCGTGAGGAGGATCATGGAAGCTTGCTGCATCCTGCACAATCTCATGTGCACCTGCTACCCAGTGTTGCAGAACAGGCTCGTGGACCTCCAACAAGGCAATGGGGACATGGAGCCTGGGGAGGCAAGGGCAAAACCTGATAGACACTGAGGATGTGCAAGGCCCCAACAGAGCCTCATGTGAAGGGAAGAAGCAGCGCAACCTCCTGAAACACTGGTGCAACTCTTCAGCTGGAGCAGTGGAGTGGCAAGACAGGATCATAGATGATTAATGGATGCTTCCTTCAGCCTGTCTCATCACATGGATGAGATTGGGCCATGTATGTTGGGTGGGCCTACAATGAACAGGGCATTTAATAAAGAGTTGTGTTTATGTTGACATGTGTGGATGATTGACTACATTGTTATTGATAATAAAGGGCCATAGGTGTGGCACCTGGGAGGGTGGACCATCCAGTCCCACTATGCTTGCACTGGAGGTTTATCTATTCCACAGCTATCTTAACCCATCCCAAAGGTATCCCTGCTCATCCCACTGCTATCTCAACCCATCCCACTGCTATCTTAACCCATCCCACAAGCATGCAAAGGCTTAAACCATTTCTAAAAGTTTCCAGCAAGACTTTATTAAAAAAAAGAAATGAAGCAAGTGTGTGAATCAAAAACAGACTTTATTAACAACAAGCTATGAAACAAAAATGAGTCTCTGGCGCTCCTCTGGGTCGCTCAGTCTCAGGGGTGAAGGGTCCAGGTGCTGTGGAGGTGGCTGGTGCTGGAGTGCTTGTCATCAGCTCCTCCAAAAGCAGAAGCAGCATAAGCCCCAGCCCCAGAAGAGCGAGCCCGTGCTGCAGAAGCCCCAGCAGAACCAGAGTGAGGGCCAGGGGGCGGGATGGTAGCCCTGTCCCTCTTACAAGGGCTGGCAGCAGGTGGCTGAGGCTTGCTATGCTTCCGCATAGTTGTGGGTTTGCTGGCTTGCAGGGAGGCTGGCAGGAACCAAGGCTGGCAGGAAGGCTGGCAGGGAGGCAGGCACCAAGGCTGGCTGGAAGGCTGGCAGGGAGGCAGGCAGCAAGGCTGGCAGGCAGACATGAACCAAGGATGGCAGCAAGGCAGGCAGCAAGGCTGGCAGGCAGACTGGCTGGCAGCAAGGCTGGCAGGCAGGCAGCCAGCAAGGCTGGCACGGAGGCTGGCACGGAGGCTGGCAGTAAGGCTTGCAGTAAGGCTTGCAGGCAGGCATGCAGACAGGGCAGGCAAGGCTGTTAATCCATCCGGCAGCAGGTCTTTCCTCTGAATGGTGACCTGCTTCCGAGCTGCTTCCCTTATATCCACGGGGCTTACACAATGCATCCTCCCCGCATGCGCAATTAACGCTAGGCATCCGTTAGGCTTCCGCTGTGCATCCACTAGGCTTCCCCTCTGCATCTGTTTCATCCACTCGGCATCCGCTGTGCATCCGCTGTATCCGTTCCGCATCTGCTTTGCTGAGGTCCCCCGGAAGCCTAGCGGAAATGCCATCTGCTCCCATCCGCTTCCATCTGCTAGGCTTCCATTCCGCATCCGTTTTCCATCTGCTCTGCGGCCTCCTCGCGTCCATTCCTTTCCGTGTTATCCGCTCCGGTTATGCAAATTTTCGCCCCTTCAGAGAGCGAATAACAATGGATGGAACATTTTTCTCATCCGTTGTGTCCTTTTTACTAACGTTTTGCATCTGTTGGGCAGTGTGACAGGGCCTTTATCCGTTCTGGTTATGCAAATTTTTGCCCCATTTGAGATCAGATAACAACGGATGGAACATTTTTCTCATCCGCTGTGTCCTTTTTACAAACGTTTTGCATCCATTGGGCAGTGTGACAGGGCCTTTAGTAGCGTATTTAGCTTGTTTGCATGTTCAATGTCATAATCAGGGGCTCTGTAACATAGTAAGAACTGAATGTGATATTTATGAACAGTTCACAGATGATGGCCTCAGGAATAGCAAGCTCCTGGGTAACTTGGATGTTTTTTTAGATGTAGGGACTTTTTATAGAAGATAGCAACACCACCTCCTCTACGGATTTCACGGTCTGATTGGTAAATATGACAGTCTCTTATTGTGGTAATGGAGTCAGGGAGAGATGTGTTGAGCCATGTTTCACAGACAAATATAATGTTGAATTTAGCTGTATTTACTAAGAGGAGAAATTCAGGTATTTTATTTACAAGGCTCCTTGCATTGAGTAGCTTGCATTTAAGGTCGGTTGTGGTTGGAATGAAGGTAGTTAGGGGCGTGCATGCCTAGTTTTGAGTGATGTTGGACTGGATGGGGTGGGGTTCAATGTGGAGTTGTGGGTTGTGTGACTTTCTTTTGATGCAATCAGCTCTGTAGTCAATGTATAGGTCCTTTTCTCCATTGTCTAGACAGTTTTTGAGTTCTTTGCAGAGTTCATGGGAGTGGATTCTTTGCAGTATGGATAGGTCTGGTCTTGAGTGAAGTGTTTTGTGGTTAGGATTGGTTTTTGCAATGGCATTTATTGTATGCATGAATATGTGTTTGCTGGACTCATTTTTGCAAACAACTTACAAAATTTTGGGGCCACCGAGCCATCATTGTATTTGTACCCATGGACATCTCTGGTTATTTCAATGATATCTTCAGAAGAGATGTTTGATGTATTTGAGTTGCTTATGATATCAAGAACTTTAGTGATGTCATCTGATTCATTGGTGTCTTCGAGACCAAATAAGACTATGAAGTTATGAAGTACCTTCCTGGGGATGTTTATGACCTGGTCCTGAAATTCTAATTGCTCCTCTCAACGGTCATTTCAGGCACTTTGCAAATGGCCTGCTGCATTTAAGGATGTTTGCTGCATCCTGTGTCATTTAAATGTGTTTTATGATTTTTTGGGGGGGACAAAACCATCATTTCCTTCCAGTTTTTGGCAAAAACAGTCTTTAACAAACAATTGGTTCACTTATTGACTTGGCTTTCACTTTACGATCCCTTTGAGAAAGGTTGCAAAAACAGATTGGCCACAGGGATAACCCACTTAAGACTGTCATGTTTTAATAACCATAATGGGCAGGCTCTGGTAGCAGGGGTAGGATTCCACAGTTTCGGTTAGAACCGGTGGCAAATCATGCCTCTGGCTGGCCCCACCCTTCCCCACCTGCCCCTTCTGTCCCCTCCCAGTCAGTCCTTATTGTGCATGTGCAACATTGCGCCATGCCCGACATCGCTGACTGCATTCTTCCCCTCCCGTCACTCCTTAACATATTTCTTTTTCCCCCTCCCAACGATCAGCTGTTCCTATGATCAGCTGTGCCGGGATTCCCCTCACTTATTTATTGCTTTGCCCAGGAGGCTTCCCTGAGGCCAAGGAAGGCAAAAAATGGAGGGGGGAGTGCACAGTAAACTCCCATCCCTCCCATGTTTTGCCTTCCTGGGCCCCAGGCAAGCTTCCTATGAGCAAAAACACCTCCTCCAGGATGCTTCCTGAGGTGGAGGAGGTCCCAAAACAGCACAGAGGATAGCTGCGTACTTACCCATGCTCAATTTTTTTCCTTCCTGAGCCCCAGGGAAGCTTTCTGGGAGCAGAAATACCTCCCAAGAGGCTTCCCTGAGGCCTAGAACGCCCCAAAACAGGAGTGGGTGGGTGTTGCAAAATAAAGAAAAAGAAGCCACACTCACACAGTCACATAGCCATGCCCATACAACCAGTTGCTACAAAATTTGAATCCCACCCCTGTCTGTTAGGGTAGTTTTTCCCGAACTGATGTTTCTTCATTTCATAAGACTCAATGCTAGTGGCCAGGCTAACTCTTTGGAGAAACCCATCCTCAGTGTTACTTGGTGCTCCTATCTCACCTGCCCGAAGCGTTATATTGCTTTGGTGTACTATTCAGGTTCTGTCAGACTGAGTAAGCAAATAGATTGCAGCTCACTTAAGGCAGACAATTCCATCAATTACAGGCATCTCATCTGCCTGAGCTCTTATATAAATTATCTTGTTTTCCTTTATTAATCCTAGGCAAATATGAAATCACAAACTGCTGATCCAGCACTACAGGAGACCATCAGTTTCCCAAATGTGCATTAAGACCTACTTTAATTAATTTTATTATCTGTCTCTTACAAACAGGAAGGGGAAAAATTCATATCTGGCAGAATAACAATAAACATTTGCATGTGGTTATTCCCTTATGTTCTCAATGTGGCTCCTTTCGCAGGCAGAAGACAATGTGAAATGTCAATGAAAACGTTGCAGGAAAAGATAAGAGAGAAGATAAGTTTCATGGCCAGCTGGCTGTCTATTAATTTTCAAAATGAGATGGAAAGGACAGGTGGGATTAGAGCTGGAAGTAAAGAAGACACAAGTTAAAAAAAAACTTTATCATGAATAAAGGCTTATATGTGTCCTGGGATAATGTTGCAGGATCCAATCTAGGTCTGTCACTGGAACAAGAGATTATATCTTGTGAGTTTTTGGACTTGTGCTGGAGCCCATCCAGTGTGTGTGTGAGAAGTTCCCTGAAGAGGAACAATCAACCCATGGAAAAGCTTGCCCTCGGAAGTTGTGGGAGCACCATAACTGGAGACCTTCAATAAGAGATTGGACTGCCATTTGTCAGAAATGGTGTCGGGTCTCCCACTTGGGCAGGGGATTGGACTAGATGACCTATAAGGTCCCTTCCAACTTTGATTGTTAAATCTGTTAAGGATGGGTTCCAGCATGAGTCTGAAAATTTGGGAGACAAAACCTCTTGTCGCAATGATCCCCATAGATTGGATCTTCCAAAAACATTCTGAATCAGAAGTAATATTCATCAGGTTCTGACCAGTTGTGGAGAACCAGTAGCAGGAATTTTGAGTAATTCGGAGAACCAGAAAATACTACCTCTTACTGGTCCCACCCTCATCTATTCTTGTCTCCCAAGTCCCAGTTGATCGGCTGGGTCTTCTTTTGTTGCCCTGCACAGGAGAATGGAACTGGAAAGCAGATTAGTGGGGTGGGGAGGGAATGAGGATTTTACAGTATCCTTCTCCCAGGAGTAGAGTGGGAATTTAGATTTTACAGTATCCTTCCCCTGCCATGCCCACCAAGCCATGCCACGCCCAAGCCATGCCCACAGAACTGATAGTAAATTTTTTTGAATCCCACACTCTTCTGTATGAAGTGTTTCTTGACAAAGTTAGTGATAAGTTTCTAGAGATGGTTCCAATCAATTCATAATCATTTCTCCTTGCTACTTTCCACTAGATACTTTCCTTTTCTCTCTCTCTCTATGTAGTATTGTAGGTTGCCCTTGGCTTATGACCAAAATTAGGACCAGAATTTCTGTGGTTGTTATCAGATAGTTGTTAAATCATGCTCAATTTTAGGACCTTTTTTCTGACATGATTGTTAAGTGAATAACGGCAGTTATTAAATGAATCATGCAATCATCAAGCAAATCCAGCTTCTTCCATTGACTTTACTCATTGTAAGTCATCTGGGAAGATTATAAGTGGTGATTGCATGACCTGGAATACCGCAACTGTTGTTACCAGTGCCTAAATTTTGTCTCCCATCTCTGCGGATGCTGCAATAGTTGCAAGTCCAAGGACTGTTTTTTCATTGTTCAATACCATTGTAATTTCAAATGATCACTCAATGAACGATTTCAGGTAGTCCTTTATTGTTCATTTAAAAATAGTTCAAAGTTATGATGGACTCATAAAATGCTATTTATGATCTGTCCTTAATATTGCAAATATCACATCAACTTCTTAGTCACATGATCATAATTCTGGCCATAGGCAACTTTGCCAGCTGGTTTCCAACAAACAATGTCAATTAGGCAAGGTGGATTCACTTAGTGAGTGCAGTAAAGACAGTCATAAAATTAGATCTGATGGTGTGATATCTTACTTAACAACTTCATTGCTTAATGACTGAAATCCCAGTGCGAAATGTAGTCATACATCAAGGGCTACCTGAACTGTCACTGATTCTTAAATACCTCCATTTCTAGGGACCAAAAGGTTCCAGTGTCATTATGTATTTCATCCTGCTGAAAATCTGGTGGTTCAATATCATAATGATGCTGGAGATGTTTTCTGCTCCAGTGTTGAATCCTAGCACTATGTGTTGGGGGGGTGAACTCCGGTCACTCACCTCAGCTCCTGTCTACCTAAAGAAAAGCATGTTCTATGCAAGTACATAAAATAGGTACTGTTTTTTTTTTTTTTTTTGTGGGGGGAGATTGCAGTCAGTCAGGTTCCTACCTTTTGAACCTTCCTGATTGTGGCACCCATTTGTGATATGGCTCCAGAGAGGGAGGGGGGGCTTTGTATGATGCTGCAGGAATTGCCGTTTATCTCACTTTCTAGTCTAAAGCCAGCTCGCCCTCTTGTGGAACACCATGGGAAGCATGCAGGTGTTTCCTCCAACAGAGCTAGTACCTTGACAGTCAAACTACTACTCTGTAACTGTGTTATTGTTTCCAGGCTAAATGTAACAATGCCAAATATTAATAACAATCATAATAACTTCACTCTACTTCCTCTTTGTCTAAGAGACAGTAAATCTCAACTGATTTTTTTTTACCTTTGTTCTCAAGGTAGATAATTTTTGTTTCCTGATTATTGTGCTTATAGGATGGGAAAGGTGGGAGGTAGCTTTACTAATCTCCAATCCATGCATTATTTAAATAAACCACTACAAAACTGTGTGCCAATGCTTTCTCAGTCTATATTCCTACTGCAAGGAAAATTCATAGGCAAATTTGCTTTCGCCAGCTAGAAATACATGGTTGTAAAATCATTATCTAAATGACCAATATTACAAAATAAATAATCCTCTTTCACTTACTATTGGATTCACCCATTTCCTAATCTGTCAATAGGAAGTTTATTTACAAGGTCTATTAAACACATCTGTATGATGTCTGGTTCAATTTTTCTTGCTTTTAAGGAAACTTACTGAAACAATCGGGTAATAAATATATTATTTTTTAAAATGCTTGGGAAACAGAGTAGGACAAAAGTTTAACTTTTTAAAAATCACTTAACCATTTGTTTCTTTTCTTTATTTGATGGCTATACTTTCATTTAATTTTGGAAAAAGTTTAATTGTTACAACTGATTTTTCTGATACCTAGTCTAATTTCTGTTGGTCTTTTTTTGTTTTGTTTCAAAAGAACGACATTTGCAAGAATTTTCCTATTCTTCAATGCATTATAATTATTAAATTTTAGATACATAGGAGAAATAGTATCTTATTATGAATACATATACACATCAAGAGCTTCTTCTTGTGTTTATTTATTTTTTTTAGAAATTGCATGGCAGGTTTCAATTCAGCATTAGTCAAAAGATCTTGTTTACATAATGAAGTTCAAGAAAGACAGTTGAGTTTTAGAATTAAGAACTTGATTGAGAATAAAGGTTAGAACAACTGAATTTCTACTTGGCATGCTAGTTATACTTATCTAACAGAATAGAATTCTTTATTGACCAAGTGTGGTTGGACACACAAGGAATTTGTCTTGGTGCAAATATACATAAAAGATACATTCATCATGAATCAAGAATCATAAGGTACAACACTTAATGATAGTCATAGGGTACAATAAGCAATCAAATCATACTAGGAAACAGTCAATATAGATTGTAAAGATACAAGCAATAAAGTTAAGGCTAGGTCCCACTGCCAGATGGATACAAAACATATGCAAAAAGGACAAAGGGGACAAGCAAAATTTCGGGGGTGGCTCCATCCGTTGTTATCTGCTCCAAAAAGTGCCCCAAATTTGCATAAACAGAACGGAAAAGAATGGAAAGGAATGGACGGGGGTAGTACGTACCGAGGATGTTAAGCGGATGTTTGTAGGAAGCCTAGCAGATGGAAGCGGATGACACATCCGAAGGGCTTCCGGGGGAGAATTGCGAAGCGGACGCATAGCGGAAGGGGTGGATGCATAGCGGATGACATGGATGCATTACGGACACCTATAGGATGCATAGCAGATGCATAGCGGATGCATAGTGGATGCATAGCGGATGCATAGTGGATGCATAGCGGATGCAAAGCGTTCACTGCACATGCGAGGAGGATGAATTGCATCAGCTCCGCAGATATAAAAGAATGCAGCTCGCAAGCAGTCAGCATTCAGAGGAAAGACGTGCTGCAACAGACATCTTCAAATAACACCATGGTTCGTCAGTCAGGGAAGAAGAGGAAGCCTGTGCCTACTCCTGCCAGCCCTGGCAAGAAGGACAGAACCACCACCCCACCCCCTGGCATTGACTCTGAAGCTGCTGGTGCTTCTGCTGCTGCTACTGCTGGTGCTTCTCCTGCTGCTGCTGCTGGGGCTGCTGGGGCTGCTGGGGCTTCTCCTCCTCCTGCTGCTGCTGGTGCTGCTGGTGCTGCTGGTGCTGTTGGAGCTGTTGGTGCTTTTGCTGCTGGTGCTTCTCCTGCTGGTGCTTCTTCTGCTGCTGCTGCTGCTGCTGTGGTGGACCAGCCCCAAGGCCCTCAAAGCCCTGCTTCTCAAGCCCCTGAAGGCCCTGCTGCTTAAGCCCCTGCCAGAGGGAGGAAGAGGCAAGGGAAGGAGAAGGGAGAGAGGAAACAGTACACACTTTCTGAGGAGCATGAGGAGGAGGTGCTGGAATGGCTGAGGGAGAACGAGTACCTGTGGAGAAAGGGCCACAGACTCTATCGCGACATCAAGAAAAAACAGGCAGCTTTGGAGAGACAAGGCAGAGAGCCTGGGCTACACTTCAGACCTACTCCTTGGATGGTGGAAGCACATGCACACTTGGTATGGCAAGCTACACCTGAAGAAATCTGGCCAGGCCGCTGTCGAGCTCACTGACTGGGAGATGTACATCATGGCCAAGTGCAGCTTCCAGGAGGGTGAGGTCCACCACCGAGGAGCAGCCCCTCTGACAACTCTCTCCCTCAGACAGCCCACAGACAGCCACTCATCTTCCAGCCAGGAGACAGCTGCCCAGTCCAGGCAGGTGTCTTCGGAGGGCCCCATGGCAGAGACCCCCCTGACAGCTGCACTCCCCATGCCAGAGGACATGGAGGATCCCCTGTCAAAAATGGAGGAAGAAGCAGCAGCCACCAGAGACCAACCCACACCCACACCCAGCTCCACCTCCACAGAAAGCAGGCAGAGAGGCAGAGGCAGACTGGACGGCCAGAGCCACACTGTCCTCCTGGAGATCAGGGACACAATCAAAACCAGCACAGATCTTCTCTCTCAGCTGGTCCACAGCGACATACCATCATCGAACCTCAAGCCCTTCATCACCTATGTGAGCCAGACCCTCATGGACCTGCCCGAGGCCCAGTACCACGTGATGAAGGAGAAGATAACAGCACTGCTGCACCATCCTCCAGGCCCAGATGAACCTGCTCCGACCCACTCCAGGTCTGCTCCTCCACCCCAGGCGATGTCACAGCCCTTCCACGGCTTTCAACAGCCCCTCACCGACCAAGGCTACGAGTACCAGGACTTCCCACAGCAGAGGCAGCCCTTCCCAGTCCAGGCCCAGGTTCATCACACGCCACAGACACCTCACCTCGCCCAGCTGCAGACCAGACAGCCCCACTACAATACTCCTTCCTCCACCCCACAGCCAAGCCCCTCAACAGACAATCTGTCATCAGTCTTGGGCCTCACATCTCAGGTCCTTGATGAAGGGCCTCTCAACCTCACAGGACTGAATCAGCCCTCTGAGAGCTTCCTGAACACATCATCCCCTGTTGTACTCTCGGGGCCAAGCACCCCAATGGCGCCTCAGATCAACACTCCAGCCATAGCCACCTCCACAGTCCCTGGCCGCTTGACAGCTGAGACCGTGGACATGCCTCAGAGTGACTAAGAATAGTGCCAGGGACTGAGTTGTTACCTGTTCACTTTATCTTTGCTTAAGACACTTTACTTGGTTCATATTGCTTTTTTAATAAAGTCATACAGTATACTTAAGACAGCTATTAATAAAGGTTATCTTTGCTTCACACATCAGTGTTATGAGACAAGTTCAAGAAAGCATCCATTAACCATCTATCATCCTGTCTTGCCACTCCACTGCTCCAGCTGGGGAGTTGCACCAGTGTTTCAGGAGGTTGTGCTGCTTCTTCCCTTCACGTGAAGATCTGTTGGGGCCTTGTACATCCTCAGTGTCTATCAGGTTTAGTCCTTGCCTCCATTCACCAGGCTCCATGTCCCCATTCCCTTGTTCACGGTCCACAAGCCTGTTCTACAACACTGGATAGCGGGTGCGCATGAGATTGTGCAGGATGCAGCAAGCTTCCATGATGCTCCTCATAGTCCCTGGGCGATGCTGCATGGTGGTGAGAAGTACCTGGAACCTGTTGGCCAGGATGCCAAAGGCGTTCTCCACCACCCATCTTGCCCTGGACAGCCTGTAGTTGAAGATCCTCTCTTCACGGGTGAGGTATCTTGAAGTGTAGGGCTTCATGAGGTAGGTTCTGAAGGAGAAGGGGTCATCACCCACGATGAAGTAGGGCACATTTTTTGTGTGTCATTGGGTAGGGGGTCTGGATCTGGAAAACCCATGAAAGGTTGCATTCCAGCCCATCCTAGAGGTCACTGGTATTGTATATCTGGGCATCTGAAGCTGACCCATTGCCTGAAGCATCAATGTACATGAACTTGTAGTCAGTATCAACCATGGCAAAGAGGATGATACTGAAGAAGCCCTTGTAGTTGAAATAAATGGACCCTGAGTTGGCTGGAGCTTTGCATGCCACGTGCTTCCCATCTATGGCTCCAACGGTGTGGGGAAAGTTCCACCTCTGATACCACTGCACTTGAGGAGCTCCTCCAGGTATTCTTCGATGATGGCCTGCACCCTTCTCTGACCACTTTGCTGATGCTGTTGTGTGGCACCCTCCAGGCATACTGCATGTTTCTGTATGTGGTTCCAGAGGCCAGGTTCCGCAGAGTCAGTGCCACCTTCAGTCCAGGGTCCAGGTTGGGATGGAAGTTGGTGCTCGGCTTGCTCATCCTGTGTCTCAGATGCTCAACAATTTCTTCAAACATGGCTGGTGGCATCCTCATGAAGTTCTGGAATGCACGAGGGTCTTCATTCCTCAGCTCCACCATCAGAGTCCAAACTCCACTCTTCTCCCAATCCATCATCGGACCCACACAGCTCTTGGATGTCTCCTTCTTCCCCTTGTATAGAAAAGGTGAAACAGTCTGAACAGGGCTTGGTTCTGGTGTTGAATGATCGCAGCTACCATAAGGACTGTGTTATGATCCATTGTGGAGATCAATGGATGATGTGGAAAACCAAGACCAAGGGTGAAGAGGTCTGTACACCACGGTTGCTGGACTCATACTGAGATCCAGATGATTTTCTCCCCCTTTTTATCGGAAATATAGGTTTTCTGCTAGGTGTCCTTCCACATACTCTAGGCATACTCCAGACATCCTAAATATCCGAGATACATCCCATATACAAACGTTTTGTCCATTTTAATGCTTTATATATGAGATGCATCTGCTTACATCCTTTCTATTACCGTGCTACTAACGCTGTGTATGATCCATGTACCTTTCACTTCCTCCCTCTTTCCATTTTCAGCTGCAGCGGATGTGAGTTGCAAGGATGTCCAGAGGATGCCGAGAGGATACAGTAGACGTTTAATGGTTGACAATGGATATTTGTTTAGCAGAGTGATGGTGTTCAGGATAAAACTGACCTTGTGTCTAGTTGTTCTGGTGTGAAGTGCTCTATAGCGTCGTTTTGAGGGTAGGAGTTGAAACAGTTCATGTCCGGGATGTGAAGGGTCTGTAAATATTTTCACAGCCCTCTTTTTGACTCATGAAGTATACAGGTCCTCGATAGAAGGCAGGTTGGTAGTAATTGTTTTTTCTCCAGTCCTAATTATTCTCTGAAGTCTGTGTCTGTCCTATTGGGTTACAGAACCAAACCAGACAGTTATAGAGGTGCAGATGACAGACTCAATAATTCCTCTAATAATCCTAGCCCTTGTTTAAAATCTTGTTCACCTAAGTCATATAAGTTGTTCACTGAACTTATTTAAGAGGTGGTCTATAGTTTAGAATAGCCTTAATAATTCATGTGGAAGGACAATAATGTTTAGAATATCTATTCCAGACAGAATGCAGATAGTCCTCAACTAATCACAAATCACTTATAAAGCAAATCACTGCAGCTGTTAAGTGAATCATGTGGTTGTTGAGTTAATCTAGTTTCTCCAATTGACTTTGTTTTTTGAAACCTGGCTGGGAAGGTTACAAATGATAATCATATGACCCTGGGACAGTGCAATTGTCACTCATTTATTCCAGCTGCCAGCTGCCAAATGCCTACATTTTGATCACATGATGAATGATTGTAGGTGTGAAAACCACTCATGTCACTTTTTCATTGATCCTGTAATTTTGAACAATCATTAAATAAATGGTTGTAACTCACAGACTGTCTGTATTTTCAGAAATTATGCATGTTGTGAAAAAGTAATCAGTCAAAATTTGTACATGAAATCTGTTAAAACCTTTATATGCTGCAGAGAAGGTATCTGCTTTGACTAGCATGATTCTAAAAACTCATTTTTTAGAGTGATAATCATGCCAAAAGAACACTCAATTATAGGTAGCCTTAGACCTACAACAGTTCATGAGCCACGCATAGTGGTTAGACTGGAGTACTGCAGGCTACTTCTGCTTCTTGCCAGCTGCCTGCAATTTGGCAGTTCAAATCTCACCAGGCTCAAGGTTGACTCAGCTTTCTGTCCTTCTGAGGTGAGTAAAATGAGGACCCAAAATTGTTGGGGGCAATATGCTGACACTGTAAACCGCTTAGAGAGGGCTGTAAAGCACTGTGAAGCAGTGCTATTGCTATTTAGTAACCATTTAAAGTTAACCGCACTACTCAAATAGTGATTTACAACTTGGTCCTAGCACTTACAACAAATTTCATCACATCAACAGTTATCTTCATCATTCCAATCATTTAGAGTCATAATGTCCTTTTCTTTCACTCTAGGTTTGCCACATGCTTCAACCTGTTGCGCTCAAGATAGACGTTCTCAGTGCATCTGAGCAGATTCCATCATTGGCAATAGGGTAGGCTTCCACTTATGACCACAATTTCTGTTGCTAAGTGAGATAGCTGTTAAATGAATTTTGCTCATTTTATTATCTTTCTTGCCACAGTTGTTAAGTGAATAACTGCAGTTGTTAAATTCGTAACAAAGTTTAGTGAATCTGGCTTCTCTATTGACTTTAATAGAATAAAAGAACAACAAATTGGGAAAGGACTTTGGAGGTCTTCTAGTCCAATCCCTAACTCAACCAGGAAACCCTATGCCATTCCAGACAAGTAGAATATTCAGCTTCTTTTTAAAAGCCTCCTTTTGAGAACACTTACAACTTCTGAAGGGAACCCATTCTACTGATTAATTGTTCTCACTGTTAAGAAATTTCTCCTTAGTTCTAGGTTACTTCTTTAGTTTCCATCTGTTGTTGGAAGGTTGCAAACAGTGATCACATGACTCTGGGATACTGTAACCATTATAAACATGAATCAGTTGCCAAGCATCTGAATTTTAATCACATGACCATGGGTATAATGCAGTGGTCATAAGTGTGAAAAGCTGTCAAATAAATCATTTTTTTCAGTACTTGTAACTTTGAACAGCCTCTGAATGAGTGATTATAAATCAAGGATTACCTGTACTAGCAATAGGACTGAATCAGAGTATGGACTGTATTATTTGCTAAGACACTTAAGGACGCTCAAAAATGGTAATAGAATAAAAGAAGTTGATTTCTGTCCATTATCAAAATCTGCCCTTTTTTAAGGTAAAAGCTCGTAAGGGGTAGGATTCAATATAGAGAAATTCTAGCCCAATAATATCAGTCAGATTAAATATATCTCCTCCTCCTCTTCCTCTTCTTCTTCCTCTTCTTCTTCCTCTTCTTCCTTTTCTTCTTCCTCCTCCTCCTCTCCTCCTCCTCCTTCTTCTTCCTCCTCCTTCTCCTCTTCTTCTTCCTCCTCCTCCTCCTTCTTCCATATCCGTCATCAAACATTGATGTTGGGCACACTATTTTTATTAACAGCCGCACGAAACAATGCTGTTAAGTTTTGTCCAAACCAGTCTCTTGGATTTTGAAGCCATGATGTTCTTCTTCTGCCTGGACCTCATTTCAGTCTTTCTTTGGAGGATTAAGTGAAGTATGTCATATTTTCTGGATATCATGTCACTTGTCAATTTTTCTGGGTGTCACTCGGCACTATTTTGGGGTAGAAATCTAGGGCTTTCTTCATTAAATGACTAAGAAATCTCCAAAGACATTAATATTTTGAAATAAGGGTAGCTATCCAAATAGTTATCAAAAAATAGGAGCTTCATCATGAAAATCAAATGCCCACACATGGGGCTATTAACAACACAGAATAAATTTCCTGTAATTCTGATCTTGGATCACAACATGCTTTCAACAAACTTTTCTTTAGCAATATAGTTATCTCAGCCCAGACATATTAGCAAAGAGTTCTTAGCACGGAGGATAAGATGATAACCATCTTCCCAGGGAAAAATATTTATCTGTACTACACAGACTAAGAAAGCTTCTGTCTCTGCTCTCTTTTTTATTATTATTAAAAGGACAGCTTAATCAGATGTAATTGAATATGCCGGTTAGAATAAAACTA
Organism: Laticauda colubrina; assembly: GCA_015471245.1. NCBI lineage: Eukaryota > Metazoa > Chordata > Lepidosauria > Squamata > Elapidae > Laticauda > Laticauda colubrina. The sequence continues at coordinate 222,828 of BLBF01000162.1, read as the reverse complement.
AGCTTCATAAACATTCATTGGCTGCAGATGTCTTTATAATCTCATCAGATTTGTTTCCTATCCCTTTTAAAAGCCTTTGGGGAAAAAAATTGAAACAGCAGGACTTTTCCTGCACTGAAATACATACATAGACTGTAGGGAATGCAAAGACACTATAGGAAGAGAGAATAAAGCCGGCAATTATAATTGGACTTTTCTTCTGAAGTTGAGAGATAAGCTTTCACTGAGTTCTATCACATGGTTACAGAGTTTAATAGTAATGTCACCATTTTTGAGAAGAGTTTAATGGTCCATTTGGGCATGGTTTCATTCTTCCAAAATCTGACAGCTGGTTTCATGAGACATTTTGTTTCATGCCAGTATGAATATGGTAAGAGATTTCTTTCCAAACTAGGAAGGCAGGTGAAAACAATATAGTTCTTCCACTACGGTTCTCCAGCAAGTAGCACTGAGAGAGCAACTGTCTCTATTATTGGAAATTTTATGTGGCCCTCAAGATTACTAATCCAAAATGAAATCTGCTGGTAATGCATCTCATCCTATTTTGAAGGTGTCTAGTTTTGTAGACATCTATATCTTTTAGAAGCAAGTTTCCAAATTCATACTTTACACAGTGTGAAAAAGTCCTGCTTGTTGTCCATTCTGAATCTTCCACCAGCACCAGTTGTTCCAATTTTCCAGTGGTTGGGCTCAGAAATATAAAACTACAGAATAACAAGCAACTTCAGAGGTGTCTGAAGGATCCCCAGGATCTCTAACTATTGGAATTCATTGTTGGAATGTATTTCTATGCAACAACTACAGTAGTATCCAGCCAATAGATGACAGAATTTGTAACATTCAGTCTTTAATAAGAAGATTTAAGTTGAGCAATATCCAAATACCAGGAATAAATGCTCTCCTGAGTGCTGTTTGTGCTGCAGGTCAAGGACTTAAGTTACAATAAAGACAGGGAACTTGCTTATTACCCCATCACCCCTTCTGCTTTTGACAGCACTTAATAATCTCTTCATGTAGCCTTTGATGACAAACAACAGATCTGACATAATGTGGGCTGAGGCCAACAAAATGCACCTGTAAAAATCATCATTGTGAACTGTACCATGGTATGAGATTTTTGGCCTGCCCAAATCCTTATTGTAGCTTTATTTATCTTCCAAGAATGTGTGGGGAGCATACTTTATTTTTGGGAGTACCCATTTCAAACCTTAAAATTCCTAAATCCACCCAGGAAAACTCAGTTTTGGACTTCAGTTTGGTGCAGGCTATAAGTTAATAGAAAATTTAGTTTTGTGCTGCAACTTGCTTAATCGTGGCTTGTTAAATTATCTCTCACTGTATCACACAGCAATCCAAACCACTAATTATGCTTTAGGAAGTATAGTGTTTAGATTCATACCTTGATTAAATAACAAGCAAGGCAGCATTATGACGTTAAATGGTTCAGAGCTCTACAATGAATCAGGAGAAGAGAGATCAACCTGTAAACAGAACTGAAAGACAAATTAAGAATCAATGTTGATGAATACAGAAACACAAAAGAATTTAGGAAGCAAAGCAAAGAAAATCTTTTCCTTTTTTTCTGGAAGTTGTGGCCTTAACACAACAGTCAGTTTAGATCTGGTGAATTTCTTGGATTCAATTAGTGAGGAAAACTTTTTTTTTCCACAATCTTGACTACTTATCAAAATTATCTGGGAGGTCCATTGCAGATGTTAAGGCTAGGTCCCACTGGCCAACGGACGCAAAACATATGCATAAAGGACACAGCGGGTGAGCAAAATTTTGGAGGTGGCTCCATCTGTTGTCATCCACTCCAAAAAGTGGCGAAAATTTGCATAAACAGAAAAGAACGGATGTGGGTAGTATGTAGCGGGATGTTAAGCGGATGTTCATAGGAAGCCTAGTGGATGAAAGCGGATGGAAGCGGATGAACCATCCAAAGGGGTTCCGGGGGAGAATTGCAAAGCAGACGCATAGCGGAAGGGGCGGATGCATAGCGGAAGGGGCGGATGCATAGCGGATGAAGCGGATGCATCATGGACGCCTATAGGAAACAAAGCGGATGCCGCATGGATGTATATCGGATGCAAAGCGTTCACTGCGCATGCGGGGAGTATGAATTGCATCAGCTCTGTGGATATAAAAGAATGCAGCACGCATGCAATCAGCATTCAGGGGAAAGATGTGCTGCCACATACATCTAGCAGGAACACCATTGTTCATCAGTCAGGGAAAAAAAGGAAGCCCTTGCCTATTCGTTCAAGCCCTGGCAAGAAGGACAGAACCAGCATTCTACCCCCTGGCACTGACTCTGAAGCTGCTGCTGCTACTGCTGCTGCTGTGGTGGACCAGCCCCAAGGCCCTCAAAGCCCTGCTGCTGAAAGCACTGTTGCTCAAGCCCCTGAAGGCCCTGCTGCTCACACCCCTGAAGGCCCTGCTGAAGCCCCTGCCAGAGGGAGGAAGAGGTAAGGGAAGGAGAAGGGAGAGAGGAAACAGTACACCGTTTCCGAGGACCATGAGGATGAGGTGCTGGAATGGCTGAGGGAGAATGAGTACCTGTGGAGAAAGGGCCACAAACTGTATCGGGACACCAAGAAGAAGCAGGCAGCTTGGAGAGACAAGGCAGAGAGCCTGGGGTACACTGCAGAAGTACTCCTAGGATGGTGGAAGCACATACACACCTGGTATGGCAAGCTACACCTCAAAAAATCTGGGCAGGCCGCTTTCAAGCTCACTGACCAGGAGATGTACGTCATGGCCAAGTGCAGTTTCCTGGAGGGTGAGATCCACCACCAAGGAGCAGCCCCTCTGGCACCCCTCTCCCTCAGACAGCCCACAGACAGCCAGTCCTCTTCCAGCCAGGAGCCAGCTAGCCTGTCCAGGCAGGTGTCTTCAGAGGGCCCCACGGCAGAGACCCCCCCGACAGCTGCACTCCCCACGCTGACGGACTTGGAGGATCCCCTGTCACAAATGGAGGAAGAAGCAGCAGCCACCAGAGGCCAACCCACCCCCACCCCCAGCTCCAGAGGATGCAGGCAGAGAGGCAGACTGGAGGGCCAGAACCACAGTGTGCTGTTGGATATCAGGGACACAATGTAGACCAGCACAGAACTTCTCTCTCAGCTGGTCCACTTGGACAGAGGATCCTCAGGCCGCAACACCTTCATCACCTACGTGAGCCAGACCCAGAGGGACCTGCCCAAGGCCCAGTACCAGGTGATGAAGGAGAAGATCACTGCACTTCTGCACAACCCCCAAGGCCCAGCTGAAGCTGCTCCTACCCAGTCCAGGTCTGCTCCTACACCCCAGGTGATGTCACAGCCCTTACACGGCTTTCAACAGTCCCTCACCTACCAAGGCTATGACTACCAGGACTTCCCACAGAAGAAGCAGACCTTCCCAGTCCAGGCCCAGGTTGATCGCATGCCACAGACGCCACACCTCACCCAGCTGCAGACCAGACAGCCCCACTACACTCCTGCTTCCTCCAACACACAGCCAAGCCTGTCAATGGACAATCTGTCATCAGTCTTGGGATTCACATCTCAGGTCCTTGGTGAAGGGCCTCTCAACCTCACGGGACTGAGTCAGCTCTCGGACAACTTCCTGAACACACCATCCCCTGTTGTACCCTTGGGGCCAAGCACCCCAATGGTGCCTCAGACCAGCACTCAAGCCACAGCCACCTCCACAGTCCCTGCCTGCTTAACAGCTGAGACCATGGACATGACTCAGAGTGACTGAGAATAGTGTCAGAGACTGAGTTGTTTACTTGTTAAGTTTATCTTTGCTTAAGATACTTTACTTGGTTAATTTTGCTTATTTAATAAAGTCATAAAGTTTACCTAAGAAAATTAATAAAGGTTATCTTTGCTTAAGACACTTAATATAGTTTACTTGGTTCATTTTGCTTATTTAATAAAGTCATAAAGTTTACCTAAGAAAGTTAATAAAGGTTATCTTTGCTTAAGACACTTGGTTCAATTTTTTAACTTAATAAAGTGTTGGTGAAAACTTTTCGAAAATGGTTAAGCCTTTGCATGCTTGTGGGATAGATAAGGATAGTTCTGGGATAGATAAACCTCGAGTGGAAGCATAGTGGGACTGTATGGTCCACCATCTCAGCTGCCACACATATGAAACTTTATGATCAATAACAATTTATTTATTGATCAACACATTTTAAAATAAACAAAGCTCTTTATTAATGCCCTATTCATTGTAGGACCACTCAATATACATGGCACAATTTCATCACTGTTATGCGAAAGGCTCAAGGAAGCATCCACTAATCATCAATCATCCTTTCTTGCCACTCCACTGCTCCAGCTGGGGAGTTGCACCAGTGTCTCAGTAGGTTGTGCTGCTTCTCTTCACGTGAAGCTCTATTGGGGCTTTGTACATCCACAATGTCTATCAGGTTTCATCCTTGCCTCCATTCACCAGGCTCCATGTCCCCATTCCCTTGTTGACAGTCCATAAGCCTGTTCTGCAACACTGGGTAGCGGGTGCGCATGAGATTGTGCAGGATGCAGCAAGCTTCCATGATGCTCCTCACAGTCTGTGGCTCATGCTTTATTGTGGTGAGAAGTACCTGGAAAAGGCATCATCACCAATGATAAAGTAGGGCACATTTTGTGTGTAAGGGTAGGGGGTCTGGATCTGGAAAACCCATGATGAGGTTGTGTTCCAGCTCATCCTTGAGGTCACTTGCATTGTATACCTGGCGATCTGAAGTTGACCCGTTGCCTGAAGCATCGATGTACATGAACTTGTAGTCAGCATCAACCATGGCAAAGAGGATGATACTGAAGAAGCCCTTGTAGTTGAAATAATTGGACCCTGAGTTGGCTGGAGCCTGCACCACTTCTCTGACCACTTTGCTGATGCTGTTGTGTGGCACCCTCCACGCATATTGCATGTTTTTGTATGTAGTTCCAGAGGCCAGGTTCTGCAGAGTCAGTGCCACCTTCAGTCCAGGGTCCAGGTTGGGATGGAAGTTGGTGCTCGGCTTGGTCAACCTGGGTATCAGACGCTGTACAAGTTCATCAAACATGGCTGGTGGCATCCTCAGGATGGAATGCACAAGGGTCTTCATTCCTCAGCTCCACCATCAACTGGTCATACAGTTCAAACTCCATTCTTCTCATGATCCATCAGACCCACACAGCTCTTGGACATCTCCTTCTTCTCCTTCTGTATAAAAGGTGAAACAGTCTAAACAGGTTTTTGTTCTGGTGATGAATGATCGCAGCTATCATACGGACTGTGTCATGATCCATGGTGGAGAACAATGGATGATGTGGAAGACCAAGACCAAGGGTGAAGAGGTCTGTACACCATGGTTGCTGGACTCATACTGAGATCCAGATGATTTTCTCCCCCTTTTTATAGGAAATATCGATGTTCCGCTAGGTGTCCTTCTACATACTCTAGACATACTCCAGACATCCTAAATATCTGAGATACATCCCAGATACAAACGTTTTGTCCATTTTAATCCTTTATATACAAGATGCTTCCGCTTACATCCTTTCTATTTCCGTGCTACTAACGCTGTGTAGATGTTCCGTGCACCTTTCGTTTCCTCCCCTTTTCCGTTTTCAGCTGCAGCAGATGTGAGTTGAGGGGATGGCCAGAGGATACAGAGAGGACATTTAATGGATGGTAATGGACATAGAACATTTGTTGACCGTATATGTTGTGGATGTACATCGTACACGGCGGAAAGTTCATCCGTTCACAAAGTTTTGTGCAGCTCAAAAGTTCTTGCGCGGATGAAATCTCAGTAGACGGATGCTTGAGGGATAGAGCGTATGAAACATGTATGCAGTGAGTACACAATGGATGCATAGCGTTTTCCAACTGATGGCAAGCTTTTTTTTAATGTTTTACATCCTCTTTGTATCCGTAAGTGCAGTGGGACAGGGTCTTTACTGTTTGAATTGATGGTGGCTTGCTAAGGCCTTCTCTATAGCTCCCACCTAAATCCTCTCCTAGATGAGAGGGATAAAATTTTTGGTGCTCATTCAGAATCTCTCTCACATAGTGCATTTCTGTTGTATTTGTTTCATTGACCTTTTATAGTCCTTAATGCTAATCATTTGATTGGTTCAACTGCTTTTGCTTATTTATCTGTTTTAAATTCCATTTCAAATTCTTATTTCTATATTAAAAACAAACAAACAAGGAAAACTGATATGGAAGACTGATATACCTGACTTTTAAAAGACCTGGTGAGCATCAAGATGATTGATGCAAGATGATTGACCTCACCTGAAGTAAAGATCTCCAGTAAGCCTCCAGTAGATGGTACAGTAAATTTTGAAAGAGCAGCTGCCCTTCTGCATTCCTCTTTCCAATTCTTTTCCTCTGTCCAGAAAATGCTTCATCTAAAGCCTTAATCACAATGGTATTATCTGTTTCCTATTGTATAGTAGCTTCTTATGTACAATGCAGAAAAGATTACCTTTTTACATTATTATACAAAAAAAGCAAAAGAATCCAGTTCCCTCCCACCTTGGAAATTTCCTTTGTTGCTTTTGCCAATCCTTCTTTTTCTTTTTTCTTTTTAATACTGAATTTTAAAAATAGCCTTCACTTTAACCTTTCTATGAACCACCAGAAGAACAAATGACAATAGCGCAGTAATTTAGGAGCCAATTTCCCTTAAATACATGTTCAGTTAGATATTGAACCCTTTTGATATTTGGAAGCTTTGGGACTTGGTTCTCTGAAAGAAGCTGCATCAGTGCTGAGTTTCTGACAATACCGCTTGGTCTAATCACCGTTTATTCGGAGTCCTGGATGATTTGCACTGTGCTGGCTGATTGGACTGCACAGTTAGAGATGCCAGTACAGATCAAGACCATTCAAAGGAACACAGTGAAGCCTGTATGACTATTTCCATTATTATGCCTATTGTCATGACCTTCCTAATTTGCTTTTTAAAATGCCTCTGAATCAAAGGCAGGTATAGAAACCTATACAGGTCATCGCACTAGGGCACTAGGAGGCTGGCAAAAGTGAAAGCTGTATGGAGTCCTCTTCCTTTGATAAATGCTACTCTCAATTTAGTTCTATCCAAACTCTGTGAGGCACACTGAGTAGACAGAAAATGGGCTGGGTTCACAAATGCTAAAATGCCATGTGGTTTAGTTCTGGCATAATATCATGTTTGAACTCACCCATACCATGTGTTTAGTTTAGTTTACTCTAACCACAATTTTTAGCTGTTAAAATAGATGGTATCAAAAGTGGACTTGCAACTAATAGGTCAAAAGAATGATTTAGAAAAGGAGGTTTCACTGGATCTACAAAGGAAACTGGCTGCGGTTTGAAAATTTAAAAGAGAAACATAAATGACAAGCCAAGAGGGGGACCAGAATGATTTTTTCCCCTATAGGATTGTCCTGCTTTTGGTTTTAAATACACCAACACACAGTTGCTATTGTAATTAATATTTTGCTGAAGGTCCAGTGGATAATAGTAGATTAGAATGCAAATCAAAACAGAGTTCCTGACAATTTGTTTTTAATAGAAGCCCATGGAATAGTCCAAATCCAGTCCAAGGTTCTGAGAATCAGATCAGGGTTGGCAGCCAGTCTGGAGATCACACTTTCATGAACAGAATCCACACAAATACCATACAAGAGTTGCACAACAAACAGCTTCTTCCAACAAAGGATCACGAGTCAGGACTGCCTCTTAAATCAGGCTGCAGCCACCAGTCTCTTAAATGAGGCAACAATCAACTGCTAATCAAGAAATTGGTTTGATAAGAAGCCTAACAAAGGAGATCCTTTGTTCTCCTCTCCACTCTACTCACTGGGTGCAGGGGTGGAAGGTATAATGCCATCCATATCTAACTTCTCCAGCTGTTAGGTTGTGCCTGTGCTTAATCAGACACATGGGACTCTTGATTTTTTTTTATTTCCTGATGCTGATACTCAACAGGCTCCTTCTTCACATTCAGAGTCATTATCTAATTCCTGATTATGACATGGTTTTAAAAAATGAGGCTTGTTAAACCCTTGAATAACTTACATGTAATGGTACAAAAATGAAATGAAATAAAACCCTACAACAGTATTTGAATGAACTAAAAGTTAAGACTGTTAGAAGTAAAATGAAATAATTCAAAGTTGATTTATTTGTTCAGTCTTGAAACAAGGTACAGTATGTTGTTATTATTACCCTTTATGGATATTTTCCTGATTCCAGGACTGAAATGATGCTGTTTTATGGATTTGTTTACAGATAAGAGATGGGATATGAAATGGGAGATAAAAATTTGTAACATTAGACAGGATAAAGAATTATTGATTTATTTAATACTTGTGATGAAGATTGGAAGTAACTTCTTATTTCAAGATCCAATCAGGGTTGGCCACTGGGACCAGAGGTTTACTGTTCTGAGCTTTTGGACTCATGCTGGAGCCAATCCTGAGGAAACTTCTCTCTATTGGAAAATGTGCTTTTGGCTATTCTATACATCATATTTATATGGTGCTTTCCTATTGGTTGATTGCTATGTTGATGGCTGGCATTCGGCTTATTTCTTTTAATATTTTCTTTTTTATGACATTTTTACTTTTCTCTTCTTTTTATTTCTCCTTGAGTTTTGTTTATGCCTTATTTCCTTTTAGGTTTAGACTGATCAATTTTTTTTACTATTATAATTAAAAAGAAGATGTGGTGGCCCAGAAGTTAAGATGATGGGCTTGTTGATCATAAGGTTGGCAGTTTGAGACCCAAGCATCATGTGATGGGATGAACTCCCTTTATTTGCCCCAAGTCCTGGCAATCTAGCAGTTGCCCCATCTCCTGCCAATCTAGCAGCAAAAGTGGGGAAAGAGCTAAATAGGTACCACTTTGGTGGGAAGGTAACAGTGTTCCATAGGTCTTGGCGTATAATGATGCCAGCCACATGACTAGAAAATGTATCCAGATAATAATGGCTCATTTAGCTAGGAAACAGAGATAAACACCATTCCCTACAGTTGGACATGATAGGACAGGGGAAACATTTACCTTTTTTATTGTAATTTGAATGTGTGTGTGTGTGTGTGTGTGTGTGTTTTCATTTATCACCATTTCCACTGGGCTCACATCTAACTCTATTCATTAAATCACAGCTAGAAAATGTACAAACTTCCATATACATTAGACTACAACTCCTAAGACCTCTGTTAGTATGACTAATGGAAAATGGTGTCAGAGGGTCACAATTATATCAGCCTATCTGTTTCCCTTGAACTACCATGAGTCACTTATATCCCCTTAAGTGGTTCTTTGATCTCTGCTTTCATTGGCTTTCAGTAATCTAAGGAGGCTTAGTTTTTAATAATGGAAAGTTGATGGTCTTAAAAGTTTGCCATGCACTCTCACAAAAGAATTTGTCCGGTTATAGCCTCTCCATCATGACTTCCTTTCTGAGCAGGCATATCCGACACATGTGCATGCTTAAATATGTTTTCATATCTCTGGGCTCTGTATTAACTCTCAGAGTGGTGATTGCCTTGTCAGCCTATTAACTTGCTTTTTTTTAAGTCATGCTTTCACTCTGAGGCAGCTGACAAAAGAAATTCAGAGATGCCTCTGCTATCCAAAGCGACTTTTAAAATGGCATTTGCTGAAGTGTCCCTGGGGGAGGGGGAAGCTTAGCAGAAAGAAAGGATTTATGATTTGCAGGAGAAATGAACAGTTTAAAATATGAGGTGAAGAAAGCTTGGATGGGATACATTTTCTCACGGCAACTGACAGTCAAAATAGGACTCTGATTCTGCATTTTGGTGGTCATAGCTGAACATTATTTGTAAATGAACAGCAATGCTCATTACAAACAAAATCTAGATGAAGGACCACTGTGGGATTTCAGTTGCACTCAGTGAAGTCATAGAGAACAACTTAGGATCAGGCTGTGCAAAGCTATGCCCAAGGTTTTAGTAAATAAGAACTAGTTTTCAAGCGAAGAATTGAGACAAATTTTAGCCTGTCCATGTGGATCCAAACCAGAGGTAAACTTAAACTCTGTATGTGTGAGCGTGTTTCATCATGTGTGCACACATTCACAAGCACGTTCAGTATTGGGAACCTATTTTAATTGCTATAGGTTTGGTGGGTGATCACATGCCAGCGTCCCCCTAATGCATGCGCACCAAACAAGCCACTCAGCTGATAGTATGAAATGAAAAGCTAGGAGTGATCCTCCCACCCTTCCATGCATGTCTTTTATCCTCTCAGCTGATTGTCAGAGCCTTTTTCTCCCTCCTCTTAGCTGATCAGAAACTTTTTTTTTCACTACAGATTCCAATGAGTTGTGATTTTTATTCTGGGTTCAGTTGGACCAGGCTGAACCGGTAGCATACCACCACTGAGCACGTTCCCTCTTTCAAATCAATTTTGACTCCTGGCAACTCTATGAACAAACCCCTACAATTTTTGGAAATGGTTATTGTCTGTTTGTTAAAGCCCCTGTCACACTGCACCAACGGATGGAAAGAGGATGTAAAATGGAGAAAAACACTTGCCATCCGTTAGTTAACGTGATGCTTCCGTTCTGTACTCACTACCTCCATTTTGCTTCCTCTCTATCCGTCCAGCATCTGTCTATTGATATTTCATCTGGTCAGAAGGTTTTGAGCTGTTCAAAACTTTTGAGCGGAAATGTATCCAATGTGTCCATTCTGCATCCGCTAGGCATACGGGGGACATCCATTCTGCATCCATGACGCATCCGCTATATCCGCTAGGCATCTGCTGCGCATCCGCGCAACTTGCATCCATTCCAGCAGTAAACGGATGCAGGGAGGAAGCGGAACGGACGCGCAGCGTTAGTAGCACGAACGGAGAAAGGATGAAAGTGGATGCAGCTTGCAAAGAAAGCATTTAAAATAGAAAAAACGTTCGCAGAGGGGACCTATCTCGGATATTAAGGATGTCTAGAGGATGCCTTGAGGATGCAAAGGGACACATAGTTGAAAACCTATATTGCCTAGAAAAAGCGGGAGCAACTCACCTGGATCTCACTTTCAGCCCAGCAGCCCAGCTGTGCAGACCTCTGCCGCCTTCATCAGCCTCTTGCTCTTCCACAGCATCCAGTCATGTCCACCATGGATCATAACAAACCCCTTTTGGTAGCCACCATCGTTCTGCAACAGTGCGAAGCCATCTACAGGCTCTGTGAACTGTACTAGGGGAAGAAAAGGAGACGGCCAAGAAGCGTCTGGGTCTGAAGATGGATCGGGAGGAGAGCAGAGTATGGACTGTACAACAAGCTGATGGTGGAGCTCAGGAACGAAGACACTCGTGCATTCCAGAACTTCATGAGGATTCCTCCAGCCATGTTTGACGAAGTTGTGCAACGGCTGACACCCAGGTTGACCAAGGCAAATACCAACTTCCGGCCCAGCCTGGAACCTGGGCTCAAGGTGGCACTCACTCTGTGCCACCTGGCCTCAGGGACCACCTACAGGAGCATGCAGTATGGCTGGATGGTGCCACACAACACCATCAGCATTGTGGTCAGAGAAATGGTGCAGGCCATCATCAAAGAATACCTGGAGGAGCTCCTCCAGTGCCCCTCCACTGAAGAAGGATGGAAGAAAGTTGCAGAGCAGTGGTATCAGAGGTGGAACTTCTCCCACACCATTGGAGCCATAGATGGGAAGCACGTGGCCTGCAAAGTTCCAGCCAAGTCGGGGTCCACTTATTTCAACTACAAGGGCTTCTTCAGCATCATCCTCTTCACCATGGTCAATGCTGACTACAAGTTCAGATACATCGATGCTTCAGGCAACGGCTCATCTTCGGATGCCCAGGTATACAACGCCAATCACCTCAAGGAGAGGCTGGAACGCAACCTCCTCGTGGGCTTCCCAGATCCAGAACCCCTGCCCAACGACACACAAGATATGCCCTACTTCATCATGGGGGATGACGGCTTCTCCCTCACAACCTACCTCATGAAGCCCTATACCTCCAGTCTCCTCACCCGTGAAGAGAGGATCTTCAACTACAGGCTGTCCAGGGCAAGGCGGGTAGTGGAGAACACCTTTGGCATCCTGGCCAACAGGTTCCAGGTACTTCTCACCACCATACAGCATCGCCCAGAGACCGTGAGGAGGATTGTGGAAGCTTGCTGCATCCTGCACAATCTCATGCGCACCTGCTACCCAGTGTTGCAGAACAGGCTCATGGACCTCCTGAGACACTGGTGCAACTCCCCAGCTGGAGCAGTGCAGTGGCATGACAGGATGATAGATGATTAATGGATGCTTCCTTCAGCCTGTCTCATCACACAGATGAGATTGGGCCATGTATCTTGGGTGGGCCTGCAATGAACAGGGCATTTAAAAAAGAGTTGTGTTTATGTTGAAATGTGTTGATCAATGATTAAATTGTTTTTGATAATAAAGGGCCATAGGTGTGGCACCTGGGAGGGTGGACTTACCCATCCCACAAGCATGCAAAGGCTTAAACCATTTCTCAAAGTTTCCACCAAGACTTTATTTATAAAAGAACTGAACCAAGTGTGTGAAGCAAAGATAACCTTTATTAATAACAAACTGTAAAAGCAAAATGACCCAAGTAAAGTGTCCCAAGCAAAGATAAAGTCAACAGGTAGCAAACCAGTCTCTGGCACTCTTCTCAGTCACTCTGAGGCGTGCCCATGGTCTCAGGGGTGAAGGGTCCAGGGGCTGTGGAGGTGGCAGTGGCTGGAGTGCTGGTCTGAGGCACCATTGGGGTGCCTGGCCCTGAGAGGACAACAGGGGATGTGTGTGCAGGAGGCTCTCAGAGAGCTGGCTCAGTCCCATGATGTTGAGAGCCCCTTCTTCCATGACATGGGGTGTTAGTCCCAAGACCGATGACAGATGTTCTGAGGCCAGGCTTGGCTGTGGGGTGGAGGAAGGAGTGTAGTAGGGCTGTCTGGTCTGCAGGTGAACGAGGTGAGGCATGGGTGGCATCTGTGGCGTGGGTGGCATCTGTGGTATCGGTGGCATCTGTGGCATCAGTGGTATCGGTGCCATCAGTGGTGCCTGTGGCAGGCGATGAATCTGTGCCTGGACTGGGAAGGGCTGCCTGTGCTGCTGGAACTCCTGGTAGCCATAGTCTTGGTAGGTGAGGGCCTGTGGAAAGCCTTGGAAGGGCTGTGACATCACCTGGGGTGGAGGAGCAGACCTCGACTGGATCAGAGCAGGTTCAGCTGGGCCTGGAGGGTGGTGCAGAATACCTATGATCCTCTCCTTGATCAACTGGTGAGGGTCTGGTTGACGTAGGTGAGGAAGGGCTTTCTGTTAGAGGATGGTATATCGGACTGTACCAGATGAGAGAGGAGATCTACGCTGCTCTTGATTGTGTCCCTGATCTCCAAGAGGACAGTGTGGCACTGTCCCTCCGGTCTGGCTCTCTGCCTGCTTTCTGTGGAGGTGGAGCTGGGTGTGGGTGTGGGTTGGTCTCTGGTGGCAGCGTCTTCTTCTTACCCCCACTGCATCAGGGGGTCCTCAATGCGCTCCACCATGGGGAGTGCAGCTGTTGGGGGGGTCTCCGTCGTGGGACACTCCACAGATACCTGCCTGGACACAGGAGCTGACTCTTGGCTAGAAGAGGACTGGCTCTCTGTGGGCTGCCTGAGAGAGAGGGTAGACAGAGGGGTTGCTCCTCAGTGGCGGATCCCACCCTCCAAGAAGCTGCACTTGGCCATCTAGTAGGTTTCTGGGTCGGTGAGATTGACCGCGGCCTGGCCAGACTTCTTGAGGTGCAGCTTCCCGTACCAGGTGTGCATGTGCTTCCACCACGCGAGGAGGACCTCCAAAGTGTAGCCCAGGCTCTCCACCTTCTCTCTCCAAGCCGCCTGCTTCCACTTGGTGTCTTGATAGAGCCGGTGTCCTTTCCGCCATAGGTACTCGTTCTCCCTCAGCCATTCGAGCACCTCATCCTCATGTTGCTCTGCAATGGAGTACTGTCCCCTCTCCCCCTTATCTCATGAATGCCTCTTCCTCCCTCTGGCAGGGCCTTCTGGGCCCTCACCAGTAGGGCTTTGAGGTTCTAGGGGCTGGTCCACCAACCACCACCACCACCAATAGCAGCAGCAGCAGCAGCAGCAGTAGCAGCACCAGCAACAGCAGCAACAGCACCACCAGCAGTAGCACGAGCAGCACCAGCACCAGCAGGACCAGCAGCAGCACCAGCAGAGTCAGCACCAGCAGAAGCACCAGAACCAGGAGCAGTACCAGCATAAGCACCAGCACCAGCAGAGTCAGCACCAGCAGCAGAAGCCCCAGCAGAAGAAGAGTCAGCGCCAGGGGGTGGGATGGTGGTCCTGTCCTTCTTGCCAGGGCTGGCAGGAGTAGGCACAGGCTTCCTCTTCTTCCCCATGGTTGTTGGCTGGAGATGTGTCTGACAACAGGTCTTTCCTCTGAATGGTGACCTGCTTGTGAGCTGACTCCTTTTATATCCGCGGGGCTGATGCAATGCATCCTCCCCGCATGCGCAATGTATGCTTTGCATCCAATAGGCATCCACTAGGCATCCGCTAGGCGTTCGTGATGCATCCGTTTCATCCGCTCGGCATCCGCTCAGCATCCATTGCTTCCGCTACACGTCCGCTTTGCTGTTCTCCCCCAGAAGCCCTGTGGATTTGCCATCCACTTCCATCCGCTTCCATCCACAAGGCTTCTGTTGAGCATCCGCTTAACATCCTGGCTACATTCTCTCCCCATCCATTCCTTTCCGTTGTTGTCCGCTCTGCTTATGCAAACTGGGTCACTTTTGAGAGCGGACAACAACGGAAAGGAATGGATGGGGAGAGAATGTAGCCAGGATGTTAAGCGGATGCTCAACAGAAGCCTTGTGGATGGAAGCGGATGGAAGTGGATGGCAAATCCACAGGGCTTCTGGGGGAGAACAGCAAAGCGGACGTGTAGCGGAAGCAATGGATGCTGAGCGGATGCCGAGCGGATGAAACGGATGCATCACGAACGCCTAGCGGATGCCTAGTGGATGCCTATTGGATGCAAAGCATACATTGCGCATGCGGGGAGGATGCATTGCATCAGCCCCGCGGATATAAAAGGAGTCAGCTCACAAGCAGGTCACCATTCAGAGGAAAGACCTGTTGTCAGACACATCTCCAGCCAACAACCATGGGGAAGAAGAGGAAGCCTGTGCCTACTCCTGCCAGCCCTGGCAAGAAGGACAGGACCACCATCCCACCCCCTGGCGCTGACTCTTCTTCTGCTGGGGCTTCTGCTGCTGGTGCTGACTCTGCTGGTGCTGGTGCTTATGCTGGTACTGCTCCTGGTTCTGGTGCTTCTGCTGGTGCTGACTCTGCTGGTGCTGCTGCTGGTCCTGCTGGTGCTGGTGCTGCTCGTGCTACTGCTGGTGGTGCTGTTGCTGCTGTTGCTGGTGCTGCTACTGCTGCTGCTGCTGCTGCTGCTATTGGTGGTGGTGGTGGTTGGTGGACCAGCCCCTAGAACCTCAAAGCCCTACTGGTGAGGGCCCAGAAGGCCCTGCCAGAGGGAGGAAGAGGCATTCATGAGATAAGGGGGAGAGGGGACAGTACTCCATTGCAGAGCAACATGAGGATGAGGTGCTCGAATGGCTGAGGGAGAACGAGTACCTATGGCGGAAAGGACACCGGCTCTATCAAGACACCAAGTGGAAGCAGGCGGCTTGGAGAGAGAAGGTGGAGAGCCTGGGCTACACTTTGGAGGTCCTCCTCGCGTGGTGGAAGCACATGCACACCTGGTACGGGAAGCTGCACCTCAAGAAGTCTGGCCAGGCCGCGGTCAATCTCACCGACCCAGAAACCTACTAGATGGCCAAGTGCAGCTTCTTGGAGGGTGGGATCCGCCACTGAGGAGCAACCCCTCTGTCTACCCTCTCTCTCAGGCAGCCCACAGAGAGCCAGTCCTCTTCTAGCCAAGAGTCAGCTCCTGTGTCCAGGCAGGTATCTGTGGAGCGTCCCATGACAGAGACCCCCCCGACAGCTGCACTCCTCATGGCGGAGTGCGTGGAGGACCCCCTGATGCAGTGGGAGCAAGGAGAGGGCACTGCCACCAGAGACCAACCCACACCCACTCCCAGCTCCACCTCTACAGAAAGCAGGCAGAGAGCCAGACCGGAGTGACAGAGCCACACTGTCCTGCTGGAGATAAGGGACACCATCAAAAGCAGTGTAGATCTCCTCTCTCAGCTGGTACACACTGACATACCATCCTCAAACCAAAAGCCCTTCCTCACCTACATCAACCAGACCCTCATGGACATGTCCGAATCCCGTACCAGGTGATAAAGGAGAGGATCACAGGTCTTCTGCACAACACTCCAGTCCCAGCTGAACCTGCTCCGACCCAGTCCAGGTCTTCTCCTCCACCCCAAGTGATGTCACAGCCCTTCCAAGGCTCTCCACAGGCCCTCACCTACCAAGGCTACGACTACCAGGAGTTCTAGCAGCACAGGCAGCCCTTCCCAGTCCAGGCACAGGTTCATATAACGCCACCGATGCCACTGATGCCACCCACGCCACAGATGCCACCCACACCATAGATGCCACCCACGCCACCGATGCCACCCATGCCTCACCTCGCTCAGCTGCAGACCAGACAGCCCCACTACACTCCTCCTTCCTCCACCCCACAGCCAAGCCCAGCCTCAGAACATCTGTCAACATTCTTGAGACTGACACCCCATTTCATGGAGGAAGGGGCTCTCAACATCACAGGACTGAGCCAGCTCTCTGAGAGGTTCCTTCACACACCATCCCCTTTTGTCCTCTCGGGGCCAGGCACCCCAATGGTGCCTCAGCCCAGCACTCCAGCAGCAGCCACCTCCACAGCCCCTGGACCCTTCACCCCTGAGACTATGGGCATGCCTCAGAGTGACTGAGAAGAGTGCCAGAGACTGGGTTGCTATCTGTTGACTTTATCTTTGCTTGGGACACTTTACTTGGGTCATTTTGCATTGACAGTTTGTTATTAATAAAGTTTATCTTTGCTTCACACACTTGGTTCAGTTTTTTTAGTCAATAAAGTCTTGGTGGAAACTTTTAGAAATGGTTTAAGCCTTTGCATGCTTGTGGGATGGGTAAGGATAGCAGTGGGATGGGCAGGGATACCTGTGGGATGGGTAATAGCTGTGGGATAGATAAACCTCCAGTGCAAGCATAGTGGGACTGTATGGTCCACCCTCCCAGGTGCCACAGTTATGGCCCTTTATTATCAATAACAATTTAACCATTTATCAACACATTTCAACATAAACACAACTCTTTATTCAATGCCCTGTTCATTGTAGGGCCACTCAACTTACATGGCACAATCTCATCAATGTGATGAGACAGGCTGAAGCAAGCATCCATTAAGCACCTACCATCCTGTCTTGCCACTCCACTGCTCCAGCTGGGGAGTCGCACCAGTGTTTCAGGAGGTTGTGCTGCTTCTTCCCTTCACATGAAGCTCTGTTGGGGCCTTGCACATCCACAGTATCTATCAGATTTTGCCCTTGCCTCCATTCATCAGGCTCCATGTCCCCATTTCCTTGTTGGCAGTCCACAAGCCTGTTCTGCAACACTGGGTAGCGGGTGCGCATGAGATTGTGCAGGATGCAACAAGCTTCCACAATGTTCCTCACAGTCTCTGGGCAATGCTGCATGGTGGTGAGAAGTACCTGGAACCTGTTGGCCAGGATGCCAAAGGTGTTCTCCACCACCCGCCTTGCCCTGGACAGCCTGTAGTTGAAGATCCTCTCTTCACGGGCGAGGCATCTGGAAGTGTAGGGCTTCATGAGGTAGGCTCTGAGGGAGAAGGCCTCCTCCCCCATGATGAAGTAGGGCACATCTTGTGTGTCGTTGGGCAGGGGTTCTGGATCTGGGAAGCCCATGATGAGGTTGTGTTCCAGCCCCTCCTTGAGATGACTGGCATTGTATACCTGAGATTCTGAAGATGACCCGTTGCCTGAAGCATCGATGTACATGAATTTGTAGTCAGCATCGACCATGGCAAAGAGGATGATGCTGAAGAAACCCTTGTAGTTGTGATAAGTGGACCCTGACTTGGCTGGAGCTTTGCAGGCCACGTGCTTCCCATCTATGGCTGCAATGGTGTGGGGGAAGTTCCACTTCTTATACCACTGGTGTGCAACTTTCTTCCAGCCTTCTTCAGTGGAGGGGCACTGGAGGACCTCCTCCAGGTATTCTTCGATGATGGCCTGCACCACTTCTCTGACCACAGTGCTGATGGTGTTGTGTGGCACCCCCCAGATGTACTGCATGCTCCTGTACGTGGTCCCAGAGGCCAGGTGGCGCAGAGTCAGTGTCACCTTCAGCCCAGGGTTGTTCGCCTTGGTCAACCTTGGTCTCAGCCACTCCACAACTTCATCAAACATGGCTGGCGGCATCCTCATGAAGTTCTGGAACGCATGAGAGTCTTCGATCCTCAACTCCACCATCAGCTTGTTATACAGTCCCTACTCAGCTCTTCTCGTGATCCATCTTTGGACCCAGACACTTCTTGGATGCCTCCTTTTCTTCGCATAGAACAGGTGAAAGAGCCTGTAGAGGGCTTCGCACTGTTGTAGAATGATGGCGGCTACCAAAAGGAGTGTGTGACGATCCATGGTGGAGATGACTGGATGCTGTGGAAGAGCAAGAGCAAGATGAAGGCTGAAGAGGTCTGCACCGCAGGGCTGCTGGACTGAAAGTGAGATCCAGGTGATTTCTCCCTCTTTTTTATAGGAAACATAGGTTTTCCACTCAGTGTCCTTCCGCATCCTCTAGGTATGTTCCAGACATCCTAAATATCCAAGATACGTCCCCTATACGAACGTTTTTTCTGTTTTAATGCTTTGTATGCGAGCTGCATCCGCTTTCATCCTTTCTACGTCCATGCTACTAACGCTGCGTGTCCGTTCCGCGTCTGTTTCACTTCCTCCCTGTGTCCGTTTTCTGCTGGAGCGGATGCGAGTTGCACGGATGCGCAGCGGATGCCTAGCGGATGTAGCGGACACGTAACCGATGATGACAGACATCTAACGGATGTTCCCCATATGCGTAGAGGATGTATAATGGACGTGTTGGATACTTTTTCTGCTCAAAAACCTTTGTGCAGCTCAAAACTTTTTGAGCAGATGAAATGTCAGTTGACGGATGCTGGACAGATAGATAGTATGAAATACGGATGCAGTGAGTAAAGAACGGATGCATCTCAAGTGTTTCTCTCCATTTTACATTCTCTTTCCATCCGTTGGTGCTGTGTGACATGGGCTTAAGAGTTGTTAAAATAACTTCTGAATATATAGGCAGTTCCCAATAGGATAATTTTTTGCAAAGTCAGTAGGTTTAACGATAAGTTTAAAAAAGTTCATCATTTCCATGTATCCTTCCTATTACTATCATTATTATTTTTGCTGAAGTCTACTTTCTCATATTTGAATGAACATGGTGATATTCACTGAGCCTCTGTGGCACAGTTTTTTAGAGTGCAGTATCACAAGCTACTTCAGCAGCCAGCTGCCTACAATTTGGCAGTTTAAATTCCACCATGCTCAAGGTTGACTCAGCCTTCCATCCTCCTGAGGTGGCTAAAATGAGGTTCCAGATGGTTGGGGGCAATGTGCTGACTCTATAAACTGCTTCGAAAGGGATGTAAAGCACTATAAAGCAGCATATAAATCTAAGTGCTATTGCTATTCTTCCGACTATTTGATCATCAGTGTGATTAGTATATTGGTTAGCAATTAAGACTTAGCACAAAATAGAAATTCTTTTCTATGATGATACATCAACATGAGAATATTGTCTGTACTCATCTGATTTTATTAATATTTTAAGTCTTGATTTCCAATTATAGTTGTGGAATCCTTCCCAAGCATGGTTGCAGGCTATTTACTTTGCCACTTTACCAATTCATTAGCATTAGCACTTATTTATTGAACTTGCAGCAAATTACCATTAAGGAAAAATGAGGTTCAAAGAAGTCAACAGAAATAAATGGACATAAAAAGATATATAAAAACAGTCACATTGATTTAAAACACTTTTTATAAGCTATATTTTGCTGCCTAGGTTATTTCTGTTTGAACCTGATGATTTTCTACTCTGGTGCAAACTGCTTTGGAAATTTTAAGCATAGACATACATTTTTCATAAAAATAATAAATTATCAAAATGCTCATAAGTCATAAAGAAATTAATTCTATCACAGTACACAACCATACTATGCTTTGCTCTCCTATTCAAATTCCAAACAATGCATTGCTATGTCATGATATCATTATGCACTATTTGTAAAAAAGAAAGAAAGAGAGAAAGAAAGAGAGAGAGAAAGAAAGAAAGAAAGAAAGAAAGAAAGAAAGAAAGAAAGAAAGAAAGAAAGAGAAAAGAAGAGCATTTGCTGGGGTACAAATGTAATACAACTTACTAAATAAATAGATCCATGTTCTTCCACAGGGAAGGATCAGTGGGAGATTATTTATTGACTCAAACATTATAAACCTGATGATCTCTAGATGTTTTGGCTTGAAACCTTCCCAAATAGCATGGCCAAAAGGCATCAGAAAAAGAAACTATTTTAGATTACAAATGAAAGCTAGTTCTCCATGCCTATTGGAGATCTTAAAGCAAATCAGATATGATTCCTGCAATTCATAACTGTGAGGATTTAAAAAAACAAATCAGAAGCCAATTTTGGGAACTTACTTTTTTTATCACTTTTAGAAATTGCCTATTTAACTAGCTTAAGGGTATTAAAGATCTATCAGAATGATAAGTTTGAAAAACCTGGTGAGTTTATCTTGATTCTTGAACAAAAGAAAAGACAACCATAAATTTAAAGAATTAGAACTAAATGGCAAAAGGCTAAATAAGACTTTATCCAAAATAGTTATCAATGAATTAAGAATTTGGACAATTTTGGAATATTGAGACACACTGTAGAATTATGGAAATTATACAAATAGCTTTTGTGGGAACCAAATTGTTTTGTCTGCCTTGAATCATAACAGAGATTTAAAATGTTATAATTTCAGAAATTGGACTCTAGAGGGGATTAAAGATTCTAGGCAGAAAAGGAAAAAAAGCAAAAATAAATAGATCATGACTTTTATTTAGCAAAATAAGTTTGAAGTAAGAAAAAAAATTAATGGCATGATCTGATAGCATGATCTGAATGAATTAAATATTTTATTGTTAAAGTAAAAGGAAGGAATATAAAGCTTCCTCTTAAAATAAGACATGTTTTTTATATAAAGCTTTGGTACATTTCTGTGAACTTTTGCTGACATCCGATCTGAGGAATTGATGATTTATGGATTTGCGTATATATAAGGGATGAGAATAGATCCCATAGATCTAATAGAATAGATATTTGTTTGCAACCTTATAGGATGTGAAGAGCTATTAAGTTTAGTTATTCTTCTTATGATGAAGGTTGAAGTTATTTCTTCATATATTTCTTTTCTTTTTCAGTTTTTATTCTCTCTTCCTCTCTTTGAATTTATTTTGTACTTGCTTTTACAATTGTTTTAATCAAAATCTTCAATAAAAATAATAAAAATGTTTATTCAAGATTATCTTATTGACAGGGTATTTTCTATGTTCATAATATTATCCATTGAATGAGATAGTACAGGAAGCTCCTAAATACATAATCCTCTTTGTTAAGTTTTAGAAAATAGACCTCCTGTTTGAATGGATACTGTTGATTCATTAACAATTTCAAACAATTCAAGAGAAGTACATCCTCCTCAAGGACATTCTAGGACATCTATATCCCTGCTTCCTTTACTTGTTATTTATTTATGAATTTGTCTGTTATTAATGTATTGTACATGCATGTGAATGAATGAAGCTTTTATTACTTGGAATAAAAGTTAGCTTCCAAAGTCAATAACAAATGCAAACATCAAAACCAGACTGAACCTCTATGGGCAGTAAGGGGTTCAGTCCTCTACACTTTATGAGGTCTCGACTGATATTTCCTTCTGCTTACAATTCAGTTTTCTGAATAGAATGGTGAGTGAGAAATTATTTTTTTCTCCTATGGGCTAATTGTGGAAAATATTAAGGAGCCAAATACTTCATGAGATGTTCCATAAGCTGTTCCATAAGAGAATTGTCTTGCAATTTACTTAATTGACTGTGACATTTTTCTTACGGTTCTTAGTGATGATAATTGCGATCATCTGCAGACTGGCATCCATCATAATGGATGGTGATATAAAGAATTGTGCCAACATGAGATATTTTGCCTTTTTTTTCATTTTAAGAAAAACATTCTGAGGGGTAGAACACTTCTTTTCTTTCTTTAGCATTTTTCAGATTCTCTATTTTTTTCTGTTCAGTCCTAAGGAAAGACATTGTTGGATGTAGCACTGGAGACTCCATTGTTGGAGGTTACTAGTTACCTTCCTAAGGTAGGTAACATTATTACCTGAAAAATGTTAAAGTAACAGTATTTCTAATTTCTCTGCTCACAGGTTGGGCAGTTTTGGAAGGCAACTTATTGAAAATATTTCAGATAAATAAATATGTGAACTTCAGAGGTAGGTTTCTGCCAAGCAAAGTCACAAAAATTATAGTAGGAAATTCATGACTCTCCTCATTCTCAAAAGTTATCTTGAAAGTTCCTTGCTATCAGTGGTAGTATTCAGTTTTTTTTACTACCAGTTCTGTGGGCATGGTGTGGCTTGGTGGGTGTGACCTAGCTTGGTGGACATAGTTTGTTGGGCATGGCAGGAGAAGGATACTGTAAAATCCCCATTTCCACCCCATTCCAGGGGAAGGAAATACTGTATTTTCCGGACTATAAGCCACTACTTTTTTCCCACACTTTGAACCCTGCAGCTTGTACAACAATGTGGCTTATCTATAGATTTTTCTTTACTAACTACCACCAGGGGGCACAAAAATATGACAGATGCAAGAGGTCAATGCAAAGAAGAAGACGCTACTGGTAGCTTTTGGCACGCTCGACGCAAGCAGCACGACACGCACGAACGCAAAATATTTTTCATACCTTCATCATGGAAAGTACACAAAGAAAAGCATATGATGCAGCTTTTAAGTTGAAAGCAATCGATCTGTCTATCCAGGAAGAAAATAGAGCTGCTGCACATAAGCTTGGCATTAATGAATCAATGGTGAGACATTGGAGACGTCTGGTCACATGCGAAGAGCATTCTTCTCTTTCTGTGTAAATATCTCATTTCACAACGTATATATCTGAGGCTTATAGTCTGGTGTGGCTAATATATGTAAAAAAAAAATCTTAAAATTTAGTGGGTGTGGTTTATATTTCAATGCGCTCTATAGTCTGGAAAATATGTTACTGCAAAATCTCCATTTCCACCATACTCCAGGGGAAGGATACTGTAAAATCCCCATTCCCTCTCCTAACCTGCTTTCCAGCTCTGTTCTCCTGTGCAGGGCAATAAAAGAAGACCCAGCCAATAGCTGGGACTCAGGAGGCAGAGAATAGATGGGGGAGGGGCCAAGCAGAAGTGGTATTTACCTGTTCTCTGAACTGCTCAAAATTTCTGCTACTGGTTCTCCAGAACCTGTCAGAACTGGCTGAATACCTCCTCTGCTTCCTATGATGATGTTGAGGTCACTAAAGAACAGCAGGGAGAAACTGAATGTTGGATTTTATCCTACATGAGTAATATTCCTGTGAAAATGCACACAGTATATTCAGTCTAGGGCATGGGTCTCTCCCATGAAAGAACACTGCAGATCAGAGTGGAATGGAAACATCCAACAGGATATCAATGATTGCTTATGAGCTCCTGTGATGGGTTCTACAACTTCTTATCTAAAGCCCATGTCACACTGCACCAACGGATGCAAAGAGGATGTAAAATGGACAAAAAAGCTTGCCATCCGTTGGTTAACGCGATGTACTCACTGCCTCCATTTTGCTTCCTCTCTATCTGTCCAGCATCCGTTTATTGATATTTCATCCGCTCAGAAAGTTTTGAGCTGCACAAAACTTTTGCATGGAAAATGTATCTAATTCGTCTGTTCTGCATCTGATATGCATCCGCTACGCATCTGTTCTGCATCCGTTACGCATCCGCTATATCCGCAAGGCATCCGTTCCGCATCCATGCAACTCGCATCCGCTCGGACGTAGGGAGGAAGCAGAACGGATGCAGAATGGATGCAACACGGAAACAAAGCATTTAAAACGGAAAAAACGTCCGGGGAGGGGACCTATCTCAGATATTAAGGATGTCTACAGGTTGCCTAGAGGATGCCTAGAGGATGCCTAGAGGATGCATAGAGGATGCCTAGAGGATGCCTAGAGGATGCAAAGGGACACCTATACTGCCTATAAAAAGGGGGAGCAACACATCTGGATCTCACTTTCAGAACAGCCCTGTGGTGCGGACCTCTGCAGCCTTCATCTGCCTCTTGCTCTTCCACAGCATCCAGTCATGTCCATCGTGGATCATAACACAGTCCTTTTGGCAGCCACCATCCTTCTGCAACAGTGCAAAGCCATCTACAGGCTCTGTGAACTCTACTAGGGGAAGAAAAAGAGGCAGCCAAGAAGCCTCTAGGTATGAAGATGGTTCACCAGAAGAACAGAGGACGGACTATACAACAAGCTGATGGTGGAGCTCAGGAACGAAGACACTCGGGCATTCCAGAACTTCATGAGGATGCCTCCAGCCATGTTTGATGAAGTTGTGCAGCGCCTGACACCCAGGTTGACCAAGGCAAGCACCAACTTCCTGCCCACCTGGAACCTGGGCTCAAGGTGGCACTGACTCTGCGCCACCTGGCCTCAGGGACCACCTACAGCAGCATGCAGTACGGATGGAGGGTGCCACCCAATACCATCAGCATTGTGGTCAGAGAACTGGTGCAGGCCATCATCGAAGAATACAAGGAGGAGCTCCTCCAGTGCCCCTCCACTGAAGAAGGATGGAAGAAAGTTGTAGAGCAGTGGTATCAGAAGTGGAACCTCCCCCACACCGTTGGAGCCATAGATGGCAAGCACGTGGCCTGCAAAAGCTCCAGCCAAGTCAGGGTCCACTTATTTCAATTACAAGGACTTCTTCAGCATCATCCTCTTCACCATGATCGATGCTGACTACAGGTTCATGTACATTGATGCTTCAGGCAACGGCTCATCTTCAGATGCCCAGGTATACAACGCCAGTCACCTCAAGGAGGAGCTGGAATGCAACCTCATTGTGGGCTTCCCAGATCCAGAACCCCTGCCCAATGACACACAAGATGTGCCCTACTTCATTGTGGGGGATGACGCCTTCTCCCTCACAACCTACCTCATGAAGCCCTACACCTCCAGATGCCTCACCCGTGAAGAGAGGATCTTCAACTACAGGCTGTCCAGGGCAAGGCGGGTGGTGGAGAACGCCTTTGGCATCCTGACCAACAGGTTCCAGGTACTTCTCACCACCATGCAGCATCGCCCAGAGACCGTGAGGAGGATCATGGAAGCTTGCTGCATCCTGCACAATCTCATGCGCACCCACCATCCAGTCTTGCAGAACAGGCTCGTGGACCTCCAACAAGGCAATGGGGACATAAAGCCTGGGGAATGGAGGCAAGGGCGAAACCTGATAGACACTGAGGATGTGCAAGGACCCAACAGAGCCTCACATGAAGGGAACAAGCAGTGCAACCTCCTGAAACACTGGTGCAACTCCCCATCTGGAGCAGTGGTGTGGCAAGACAGGATGATAGATGATTAATGGATGCTTCCTTCAGCCTGTCTCATCACACGGATGAGATTGGGCCATGTATGTTGGGTGGGCCTACAATGAACAGGGCATTTAATAAAGAGTTGTGTTTATGTTGACATGTGTGGATGATTGATTACATTATTATTGATAATAAAGGGCCATAGGTGTGGCACCTGGAAGGGTGGACCATACAGTCCCACTATGCTTGCACTGGAGGTTTATCTATCCCACAGCTATTACCCATCCCAAAGGTATCCCTGCCCAACCCACTGCTATCTTAACCTATCCCACAAGCATGCAAAGGCTTAAACCATTTCTAAAAGTTTCCACCAAGACTTTATTAAAAAAAAGAAACGAAGCAAGTGTATGAATCAAAAATAAACTTTATTAACAACAAGCTATAAAACAAAAATGAGTCTCTGCCACTCCTCTTGGTCACTCAGTCTCAGGGGTGAAGGGTCCAGGTGCTGTGGAGTGGCTGGTGCTGGAGGTCTTGTCATCAGCTCCTCCAAAAGCAGTAGCAGCAGAAGCCCCAGCTCCAGAAGAGTGAGCCCGTGCTGCAGAAGCCCCAGCAGAACCAGAGTGAGGGCCAGGGGGCGGGATGGTAACCCTGTCCTTCTTGCAAGGGCTGGCAGCAGATGGCTGAGGTTTGCTGTGCTTCAGCATGGTTGTGGGGTTGATGGCTGGCAGGGAGGCTGGCAGGAACCAAGGCTGGCAGGAAGGTTGGCAGGGAGGCAGGCACCAAGGCTGGCAGGAAGTCTGGCAAGGAGGCAGGCACCAATGCTGGCAGGCAGGCAGGCACCAAGGCTTGCAGGAAGGCTTGCAGGGAGGCAGGCACCAAGGCTGGAAGGAAGGCTGGCAGGCATGCAGGCACCAAGGTTGGCAGGCAGGCAGAACCAAGGCTGGCAGGCAGGCACCAAGGCTGGCAGACAGACTGGCTGGCAGCAAGGCTGGCAGGCAGGCAGACAGTAAGGCTGGCAGCAAGGCTGGCAGGCAGGCAGACAGCAAGGCTGGCAGCAAGGCTGGTAGCAAGGCTGGCAGCAAGGCTTGCAGGCAGACATGCAGGCAGGACAGGCAAGGCAGTCGATGTGTCTGGAAGCAGTTCTTTCCTCTGAATGGCAACCTGCTTCCGAGCTGCTTCCATTATATCTGTGGGGCTGATGCATCTGCTAGGCTTCCGCTGTGCATCCGCTAGGCTTCCGCTGTGCATCCGCTTCATCCGTTCAGCATCCGCTCTGCATCTGCTGTATCCGTTCCGCGTCCACTTTGCTGTGGCCCCCCGGAAGCCTAGCAGATGTCCCATCCGCTCCCATCTGCTTCCATCCACTGGGCTTCCATCCGTATCCACTTTCCATCTGCCCTGCGTCCTCCCCGCATCCGTGTTATCCGCTCCAGTTATGCAAATTTTTGCCCCTT
The DNA here is from genome assembly GCA_015471245.1 of Laticauda colubrina. NCBI lineage: Eukaryota > Metazoa > Chordata > Lepidosauria > Squamata > Elapidae > Laticauda > Laticauda colubrina. The sequence goes on along the minus strand of BLBF01000162.1, from coordinate 195,696 downwards.
CTGAGAGGGGATAACAATGGATGGAACATTTTTCTCATCCGTTGTGTCCGTTTTGCATCCGTTGGGCAGTTTGACAGGGCCTTTATGAAACCAGGCATCTCTTTGTTCAACTGCTTCCAGCTGACCATGGTGGATTCTTTCAGAATCTAATTGTATATTTAATAGTAGATAATTGTAGGTATGGATAGGCCACTCTGCTGAACATCACACAGTATTATCTTAGGTCTAAGAATATTTACTCATATAGTATAGCTCTAGTAGTAGTATTATCCTTCTGTACTACCTTCTCTTATTGGTATCATCATTAGAATTATTATTACTCTGTTGTTTTGCATGTGCATTGAGAGCTTCTGCCCTGGAGACAAGTACCTTTTGTGTGTAATCATACTTGGCCAAATAAAGTACAGCTGATCCTTGACTTACAATCATAATTTACCCCAATTTTTTGTTGCTAAGTGAAACATTTGTTAAGTAATTTTGCCCCAATTGTTAAATGAATCACTGCAGTTGTTAATTTAGTAACACAGTTGTTAAGTGAATCTGGCTTCCCCATTGACTTTGCTTGTAAGAAGGTCACAAAATGTGATCACAGAGTCACAAGACACTGAAACCATCATAAATATGAGTCAGTATGGCCCAGCATCCAAATTGATTACATGACTATGGCGATACTGCAATAGTCATAAGTGTGAAAAACAGTAATAAGTTACTTCTTTCAGTGTCGTTGAATAGTCACTAAATGAATTTTGTAAGTTGAGGATATATTTCATGTTACATAAAACTCTTGGGTTATTTTTTTGTAAAAATAAAAATTCTACTCTATTCTCTCTGTGTGTGTGCGTGTGTGCGCATATGTACACATGAATAAGTGTGTGTGCGTATGTATGTGTGAAACTTGCAGCAAAATGTGGGTCATAGGGAATGTTGAAGAATAACGGCAGATATGTCTCTGAAGGCTAATCTAAATGAGAAAGACAAAAATAGACTTAATATTCCTTTTGTGCATTATTATCCTCTAAAGAGTTTAAATAATTTGTCAAAATGTTGATTCTTTAATAGTGGAGATATATAAAAAAATACATATTTAGTCTTAGGACCCATGATGGAATAATTGCATTTTTTCTTAATTTAGATAACTCTGCCCAAACTGAGCCTAAGGCTACTTTGAAGGTTAATATGGATAAACTTTCAAAACTGAAGGTATTGGAAATGAATAAATTTCTGAAATTACTGCTTTCAAAGCCATCATCAGCAACAGAATATGACCATTAAGATAAGATAGATGTCATTTGTTGGGAGCATGATCTTTTTCTAAAGCTCAGTAAAAAACACAACTAGAGAAGGAAAAATAATAAATGTAACTTTAAAAACCTATAACCACTTTTCTTTTGTACTGCCTATTTCAGAGAAAAGGAGAACAGGAGATATAATGCTACTAAAGTTTTCCTCCCATTGCTAGCCAAGCTAATGCATGTTGATGTAGTGCAGTTTCTACACCACCTTCATGCATGACTTATGGCAGCAGTCTAAGCAGGAGGTCAATTTTGCAAGAATATCTTGATTCCCTCAAAGCTCATAACTGATAAAACAGTTGAAGCTAAACAAAGAGGCTCCTGGCATGGCTTCTATCTGCTCTTAATCAGTAACCAAGATGTCTCACAAATCATGGGCCTGCCACCTGATCTAGATCTAATGGAAGGATTGGAACTGAGTCAGACTGATCTCCTAGAAACCTTCATCTTGCAGGAATTTAATCTCAGCTGGCTTTGACCTATCCAACCCCTTGCAGCCTCCAGAATGTATGTTGTTGTTATGAGGAACAATCTTTTGATTTATAATGCGTACCTAAAGTGCTATAAAGCCAAGTTTCCTGTCCTTCTGGATGATCCTGCTGAGAACTTGTTGCACTTTAGGAGGAGAAATTGAGAAGAGAGAGAGACAACACAAATACAGAAAGAAAGAGATATCCAGGAATAAAAAGCTACTTGCTACCTTTTCCCAAAGTTTATGATTTAAGTTTTCAAAACTTTCTGGTTTGAATTTTCTTGAGCTTCATGCTTGTGACTACTTTGTGTACAAATTTTTAAAAAAGGATTTTTCATACTTCCCATGATTAGAGATTATAGAAGAAAACTTATTTCTCCATCTATGACCATTCATCCTTTTTTGGAGCTTTTTTTAAAAAAAAACAATAATAACCTTCTTAACTTTTTAATTGGGATCATAGGCACAAATATGATGTTGTGTTTACATGGTAAGACTCTGTGATTCACAGTAATTCATGGCATTAACAAATTCATAATTCATGGTATTACCAAAACAAAAACTAATACTCATATACCAAGTGCAAGGTAAGCCTAATTAAGTAAATATGGTTCTCAATTTGATTCTTCATTACTGAAAGCAAAATATTTTCCTCTTAATAAATGGCAGTTATCATAATTCTAACATTGAAGTTTGTTGGCTACATATATGTTGATTGAAAAATGAAATGGGTCCCTCTTAAGGTAAGGAAATAGTTGCTGAAATTCAGGGATTTGTAATTATGTTTATATAATTATTTCCTGAATATATTATAGTAAGTTTCAATATTCCAAAATTGTCCAGATACTTAATTCATTTATAATATTCTTGAATAAAGTATTTTTTAATTGTATGCATGGGGGAGAACCCCAGCCCTTTTAGAAAGTTGAGGTGCTTATTGAAGAGAAGAAATCTGGCTAACAGAGAGAAGTCAAAAAGTAGGCATGCTCCAATCTTTAACATATGAAACATTCAGTAATGGATCTAGAGCAGGGGTGTCAAACTCAAGGCCCATGGGCCAGATGTGGCCCATGGGGTGCTTAGATCTGGTCTGCGGAGCCAACCTGGAAACAGTGAAGGATAGCAGTGTCCCTGCCAGCAAAAACAGAGCTCTATTTTTGCTGGCAGAGCACTGCAGGAGGCCCCTGCAGGCACTCCCAATACCACTCCCAAGTTGAGCTGGCCATACCCACCCTGGCCATGCCCACCTTGGCCCACACCCTTAGTCCCAAGTTCACACTAGGGGTGGATTCTACCAGTACGCACCTATTCTCTAGAACCGGTTGTTAGCATTCTAAGCAGTTTGGAGAACCGGTTGTTAGAAGAAATTACTGGCCTAATCCTGTAAGGAATGCAGGAAGGAAACATTATGGTGTTGCTTACAGAAACTGCCTCTCCATTAACCCTTATTACATTCTTAGCAGGACTAGACTTCCTGCCTCAGGAACGTCTCTGGAGTTTTTTTCCTCTCCTTGGCTGGTACTTTGCTTGTGTGGAGTGACCATTCAAAATTACAATGGCACTAAAAAAAGTGACTTATGACCATTTTTCACACTTACGACTGTTGCAACATCCCCACAGTCATGAGAGGCCAGGCGAGGAGAGGCGTGCCTCGATGTGAGTGATATTGAGTTGACCACACCCAGCCAATAGCATGATCACCAAGCCATGTCCACCCAGTCACATGACAACCAAGCCACACCCACTACCAAAGCCACACCCACAGAACTGGTTGTTAAAAATTTGAATCTCACCTCTGGTTCATAAACAACCCTGATGTGACCTGAAGAAATTGAGTTTGATATCCTTGTTCTAGAGGAAGAATTCTGCTCTAGAGCCATCATTACCATCTCCCATTCTTTCTGGATGCAGTTTACAAAACATTCAAGATTTTTTGCAGATTATTTAAACAACTTTCACATTTATTAAGGTATCAGTAGTCTATGAACATCAACCTGCTGACTTGGGAAGATGGTGTCCATATACCTTCAATTTGTCAAGGTTTTTTTTTTTTACAAAGTTTTTATTTTTTACAACAAACATCGGAACAAAACATAAACACATGAAACCAATTCCATTATATACATATAGTGTGTCACTTGATTACAATCTTTTGTGCTGTCCTTTTTTTACCATTACTCACAAGTTATATAAATTCTTACCTTATCGTTCTAGCTTTTGCTTATATAATATCAATTATTAAACATTCATTTGACTATTTTTCCATCATTTTATACAAGATATTCTAATTTTCATTATGATTTAATCATATGCATTCATCCAATGGTTGTATATTTTACATTGTATTCTATATCAATCTATTAACTTTTATTGTAAGGCTTACTAGTTTACTTCTTTTTTTTAAAGTTTTATTGATTTTTAAGGACAAACAAAAACAAGCAAAACATAAAAACATCCAGCTTTCTTCCATAAGTATACAAATAGTGTCGGTTAGTTTACAAATTTTTTGTGCATTGATTTCATAGTCTCAATTACAGTTACATTACATAATAACTCATATTATCAGAAATTGAATATCCTAGTATTATTATTAATCAATCCTTTGACTATAATTTTGTTCATTCATACTTTGCGAGATAGCTATACTTAATTTATTTTATAACAATTCATATAGTCCTTCCAAATCTATCTTAAAAACATTTTGTATATGTAATAATAATAATAATAAAAGAAATACATCTTTATATATTCATTATTTTCCATAATTCTACATATTCTATTACTATATTTTATTATCTAGCCATTGATAGAAAAGGTCCCAAATTTTGTAAAATTCTTTATCCTCTTGTTCTCTAATTTCAAATGTCAATCTACTCATTTCAGCACATTCCAGTATTTTCTTAATAATTTCCTTCTGCAATGGTATTTTCTCATTTTTCCAATTTTCAGCAAATATAATCCTAGATGCTGTTAATACGTTTACAATCAAATATTTTAAATCTTTGCTGTATGTATCAGGTAGAATTCCCAATAAAAAATATCTTTGGTTTTAAATCGATATGCTTTTTAGTCATTTTTTCCAACCACGTGTGAATTTTAATCCAATATTTTTTTGCATCCGCACAAGTCCACCACATATGGTAATATGAGCCAGGTATCTGATTACATTTCCAACATTTTTCGATTTTATTCTTGAACATTATTGCTATTCTTGTCGGGGGGAAATGCCACCTGTAAAACATCTTATACAGATTTTCTTTAAATGCTGTTGACATTGTCATTTTATAATTTTGAAACCACAATTTTTGCCATTTCTCTAGATCAATCCCATATCCAAAATTCTTCCCCCAAACAATCATAGTTTCTTTAACTTGTTTTTCTTCTAGTTTAATTTCTAATAAATATCCATATGATTTTTTTAAATCACTTTTTCATCAGTACCTGTCAAAATCTTCTATACAGTCAATTTATTTTAGAAACCTTCTGTTTTGAAGTCTTTTTCATACCTTGAATGTATTTGCACGTAAGAAAACCAAGTCATCTTTATACCTTGTTCCTCTAGTTTTTGCATCGATTTAAGTTCACCCTTTTCATTCAAAATTTCCCCATATTTAACTGTTTGTTCCTTCTTATATGTTATAGGATAAGAAAATGCTTCAATAGTCGATAACCAGACTGGAATTTTCAAATAACATTGTCTTTTAATCTTCTCCCAATTTTACCACAGAAACTCCCGTATATGATGTCTTCTAAAATAACCCTGTATTTTAGTTCCCTTATACCATAAAAAGGTATGCCACCCCAACAACAAATCATGTCGTTCTAATTGGCAACAATCTAGTGTTTCTTAATGTTATCCATTCCTTAACCCATATCAGTTTCGTAGCTTGGTAGTACAACTCCCAATTAGGCAGACCAAATCCTCCTCTAATTCTAGCATCTTGTAAGAGTTTTAACTTTGTTCTCGCTTTCTTACCTTGCCATATATATTTCAACACAATTTTGTTTAAATCTTCAAAGTAGTCCTTTCCAAGCCTAATTGGTATTATCTGAAACAAGTATAGAATTCTAGGTAAAATATTCATTTTGATTGTTGAAATTTTCCCTATTAGTGACAATTGTAGGTTTTCCCATTTTGTCAAGTCTAGTGCTATCTGTTGTTTAAGTTTAATGTAATTATTCTCTTGTAATGTACTACATCTTGCTGTCAAATGTATCCCCAAATACTTAACCTTATTCGTAACTTGTATTTTCAACACATCTGCCAATTCTTGTTTTTGTCTTAGTAACATATTCTTTGTCAAAATCTTTGTTTTGTCTTTGTTTATTTTCAGGCTGGTCACCTTACCATATGCCTCTATGTTTTCCAATAGTTTTGGTGTTTTTTTACCATAATAGTTTTTACCAATGAAGTCAAAAAATTCTGCATAGAATAATTCTGCTTTCTTGATTGAATCAATTCTATATCTCTGTTCTTGCTATGTAAACATTAACCCTTCTGGGATTAGCCACTATAATTCACCTCTTTTTTCAACAGCATTTTAGTCAAAAATCGGTATTGTCTTCTCATCTCTCTCACTCTTCTAGGTATTTGCTTTAAAACCACAATCTCTTTGTCTTTGTATTTCAATGTTTTCTCTCTTACCACTTGTAATATTTGTTTTTTAATGGCTTTTTTTGTAAATCTGACATGAACTTCTCTTGGTAAGTTATTTCTCATTGCATATCTTGTAAAAACTTGGTATACCTCATCTACTCCATCCATCATCTTCTCTTCTGTTATTTCCAAAGCTTCAGCCAATATTTCTATCATTATCTCAGCTGATTTTTTCCTTTTTCTTCCTCTATGTTTTGAAATCTGAGATAAAATTCTGATCTGTCCATCTCCCATTTCAGTATCTCATTTTTATCTTGTTCAACCACTGTTAATCTGATATCAATATATCCAATCTTCTTGTCTCTTTGTTTGTCTTCTTCAATTTTTTGGAATCTCTCATCATATTTCACCATCATTTGTTGAATATTCTCCACCTTTTCATAAGTTTTCTCTGTTCTTTGCTCAATATTTTCTATTCTCTTTTCAATTATATCTGATTTTATTTTAAGGTCTTGGATTCCTTGCATAATCATCTGTAGAGTCACTCTTTCTTGATCTTTATCTTGCTTTAACATTATCTGAATTGAACGTTGTCCTCCAGATGGTGGGGAGGCAGAAGTAGAAGTTGAGGAGCCAGAAGCTATAAACTTCCTACTAATTTTAAACAATTTGGGATCTTCAGGTTCTTCTAAACCCTAATCCAATTATGAAATAGTCAATTATAATCCAAAATGAAAAATAAGAATGGTAGAGAGAAAAACCCAATATTAATAAAAAGAAAAGGAGAGAAAAAAAAATTCTTCAGGTTCTTCTTAACCTTAATCCAATCAGTAATTAGGTAGAAAGGAAAGAGAAGAATTAAAAAAGTTTAAAAAGAGCAAAAAGTAACAAAGAATTAAAAAAAATAAAAATAATTCTTCAGGTTCTTCAACACCTTAATCCAATTGAAAGTTTTCAAATAAAAAAAAGCACATCAAAAAACAAAAGTCCCAAAGAAGAAAGGAAAAGAAAAAAGAACATTTTTGAGGCTTTCCCTTTAAAATACAAAGCAAAGATGAAAATATTACAAAAATAAAGGTTTTAAAAAGAAAAAAATGAACAGTACAGCTGGTGAGGGGTGTGTGTGACCCAACTTAAGAAAATAAAAAGAAACACACTGCTCTTTAATTATCCAAGGCTCTTGTCATAACTCTCTCCAAACTTCAAAGCCAAGTTTCAATTGTTGATAGAAATACAGAAGAACACCTGCAGTAACACTCTTCTGTGCTCTTCTCTCTATCTTATCATGTAGCAATGTCCTTGAAAAAGAATCTGACAAGCCTCTAGTTGGCAGTGTTACAAAGTTTCTTTACTCTCACTCTCCCCCTCCTTTCCCAGACAAAACGTAATAAAAGTTAGAAAAAAGTAGAGCTTAAGGGAGCCTCTAATCCAAAATATTACAAAAAGCTTCTAACCTAAAATATCACAAAATCAAAAAAGAAGAGAAGAGGAAAAAATAGATATAAATAAATAGAGAAAAAAACCAGTCCAGTTAGCAAATGCTGAATCACAATAGGAATCCAACCATAGAAAACATAAAACAAAGCCTTTCTTTGACACTTCTGTTTAAAAACCGCCGCTTATTCAGTTCTGTCAAAACTTTTACAGATTCTTTTTCCCCTTAGGGTGTCCTTTGAAGTCCTTTTAAGTCTTAGAATAACAAAAGAACAGTTCTCACCAAACCGACACACTTTCACTTTCAACCTCTTCCATTCGGAGCTGTCCCAACTTCAGCAGCTTTGGGGGCTGCCTCTCTGCTGCTGGCAAAAGGGCTTCTCCTGGATCAACCAGGGACTTTGTGATATCCTTGGGATCTACAGGACGCGCCCTTCACTATCACCATCTCTTTGGGACGATTTAGGTCCATTTGGACCATCCGGGGCAAAGATATAGGTTGCAATCTCAGACCTCCAAGATTGCATGCAGTATCATCACGACGCCAGCTCCTCCACTAGTCTACTTCTTTACCATGTCTTTTTATCTAACCATTAATCAAATAAATCCCATAACATACAAAATTGTTTATCCTCTTGTTTTCTAATTTCAAATGTCAATTTACTCACTTTGGCACAGTCCATAATTTTCATAATAATTTCCTTCTGCATGGGTATTTTTTTTCATTTTTCCAATTCTTATCAAATACAATTCTAGCCACTGTTAAAACATTTACAATCAAATATTTCAATTCTTTACAATACATTTCCGGTATAATTCCCATTAAAAATATCTCAGGTTTAAAGTCTATGTGTTGTTTTGTCATTTTTTCCAACCATGTGTGGATTATAGTCCAATATCTTTTTCTATCCGAGCATGTCCACCACATGTGGTAATATGAACCAGGTATCTGATGACATTTCCAACATTTACCCGATATATCCTTGAACATCCTGGCAATTCTCGTCGGGGGTAAGTGCCACCTGTAAAACATATTATACAAATTTTCTTTATATGCAGTTGGCATTGTCATTTTAGAATTTTGAGACCACAATTTTTGCCATTTATCTAAGTCAATCCCATATCTGAAATTTTTCCCCCATGTAATCATTCTTTCTGTTACTTGTTCTTCCTCTAATTTAAACTCTAGCAAATGTCCATAAAGTTTTTTGATTACTTTGTAACACTCTGAATTCATCTTTTTGCAAATTATTTTTTGGTGGTTTCGTTGTGCATAAGATGTGAGTAACCTGGTGTCTTATTCTGTCAGCTTCATCTGTATTTAATTTGGTTAGGCTGGATTCTACTGCACATATGATGGATTCTGTTGGGATTTTTTTGGGTGCTATGGCATAATTGAATCCTTTGGATAGGACATCTGTTTCTGTTTTGTTGAGTTCTCTGTTGGAAACGTTGCATACTAGTTGTTTCAGGTGTTGTGGTGGGTTATTGGGAATTTTCTTGTCATTTTCTATTTTTTCAGTTTTTTTGAGAGTTTATCATTTTTATAAGTATTTTCAGTTTCAGCTCTCCAAGTTGTAAGTTGTTTGATCTTATCCCAAAGTAGAGGGTGGCTTTTGCTGCTCAATTCCAGGTGTAGTGCTAGCAAATCTTTGTTTAACTGATCTAATTGGAATCTTTTACTGTGAACTTCATTTCTGAGTAGAGATATCTCTGTCCTTTTCAGGATACGTTTGGTAGCTGCTCTGTTCTTATGAAATGTTAATTTGAAGCAGGTTGGTGTTACATTGTTGTCTCTGCAGCTGCATAGGAATTTTAGGTCACATAGTATTCCTGCTCTTTTAACTTCCAGCTTCTCATAGCTTTTGATCTGGCTGTTTATTTCCTCCCCGTAGAGGTCAGATATTTGTTTTCTTAGGCTTTCGCGGGTACTTACATGTGTGCTGTTTAGCTTCCTTCGGGTATTATCCCATGTCATTGTAGTTCTGTTAAAGTTGTAGCAACGTTTCAGAAGAATCGCATCTGCTATCATCAGGCTTCTGTATGGATATGGGTCTTACAGCTCCTTGTTTTAAATTTGAGGCTGGTCCATTCTGATTGGTTGGGAGCCTGGACCTGTGTTCATTGGACTTGGAGTTTGATTGATTGGTGTTTCTGGTTTCTTCTGTCTGTTTTGTGGCTTTGATTGGCTGGCAACCCTCTGTTCTTCTGTTGGAGGCTTTTAGTGCAGCTTGGCTCCGTGTGAAGGGACGGCTGCTCTTCATTAGCAAGCTGCTATTCATTAGCAAGCTGGGTTTCACCTGGGTGCCTGGTGGGGGGGTTGGGTTGGAGCTATCAGAGGGAAACTATATGTTTTTGCCCAGGTGTTTGCCTGGCTTGTGGCATGGAGATCTTTCTGCATCCTGATTGGTTGGGAGTCTTGGTCTGTGTTTATTAGACTTGGAGTTTGATTGATTGGTGTTTCTGGTTTTTTCTGTCTGTTTTGTGGCTTTGATTGGCTGGCAACACTCTGCTCCTGCACTGGAGGCTTTCAGTGCAGCTTGGCTTTGTGTGAAAGGACGGCTGTTATCTATTAGGAAGCTAGGTTTCTTCTGGGTGCCTGGTGGTGGGGTGTTTGAGCTGGAGCTATCAGAGGGAGTCTGTTTGTACCCAGGTGTTTGCCTGGCTTGTGGTGTGGAGATCTTTCTATTTGAGAGTGCAGGCTTCCAAATGATTGACAGTCTGCTGGAATCATCTCTTCTATTCATGCTTTCAGGTCTTTTTTCAATCTCTATGGCTTTTCTGATGATTCTGTGGCTGGGGTTTTCTATAGTGGCTAAGGTTTTGGTGCCATTGAAGTTGATGCTATGACGTGTGGCTTTCATGTGTTGGACTAGTGAGGAGGAGTGTTCCAGCTTTTTTACTGCATTTTTGTGTTCATCCAGGCGGGTCCTTATTCTTCTATTGGTCTGTCCAATGTATGTGGCCAGGCATGAAGCACAGGCAACTTCGTATATGCCTTGGTTTTCCAGGTCAATTTTGTCTTTGGGGTTTTTAAGGATGGCTGCTATTATTTTGTCTGTTTTGAAGGCAGTCTTGATGTGATGCCTGTGTAGTATCTTACTGATTTTGTGTGTAATACCTCTTATGTAGGGGAGGACAGTTGTTCCATAGGTCTGTTGGCCTTCTACGTCTCTGTTATGTCTTGGTGTGTTTTTATGGATCAAGCTGGTGATTTTGTTTTTGTGGAAGAGGTTGGCTGTCAATACTTTAGTTAGGGGGCATAGTTCAGTCTTTATATGTGTCTTGTCTGCCAGTCGTTTGGTTTTGGTAATCAGTGTTTTAGCCATGGAATTTATCTGTGCTGGGTGGTGGTGGGATTGGGTGTTGAGGTTGCGGTTGGTGTGTGTTTTTTTCTGGTATACGGTGTGTCCCAGTGTGCCATCTGTTCTTTTGTAGATTAGTACATCTAGGAATGGTAGTTGTTTGTTTATTTCCATTTCCATGGTGAACTTGATGTTGGGGTGTGTGCTGTTTAGGTGTGTTAGGAAATTGTTTAGGTTTTCTTTTCCATGGGGCCAAATCACAAATGTGTCATCAATGTGTCTTAGCCATAGTTTGGGATTGTGGGTGGCATTAGCCAGGGCTCTGGATTCGAATTCTTCCATGAACAGGTTTGCAATGACGGGTGATAATGGTGATCCCATAGGGGCTCCTTCAATTTGCTTGTATCTTTGTCCTTTGTATATGAAATATGTGTTGGATAGGCAGTGTACTGTTAGTTCCATGAGGTGTTTTTTAGCTGGTTGGTATTTATTTTTGATGATTTCAAGAGTTGCTTTTATCGGGACCTGAGTGAATAGTGAAACCACGTCGAAACTTACAAGCAGATTTTCCTGTTCCACATGTAGATCTTTGATCATTTCTAAGAAGTGGTATGAGTTTTGGACATATGAAGCTGCGGTTTCAGCATGGGGCTGTAGTTGTTTTGCTAAGTATTTAGCTACGTTTTGTAATGGTGCTCCTTTGGAGCTGTCTAAGGGTCATGCCTTCTTTGTGTATTTTGGGAGGCCATATAATTTGGGGCATCTAGAAGATTTTTCTCTTGGGATGATCGTCTGTTGGATTTCTTTGCTTATGTGGCTGGATATAATTTTCTTCTTGTTTAATTTTTTCAGATATGTGGTTGGGTCTGTATATATAGGTTTGTTTGTGGAGTCTTGGAGTAGGTCAATCAATTGTGTTTCGTAGTGGAATAAGAAGATCTGCTTGAAAATTTAGACGTGGTTTCACTATTCACTCAGGTCCCGATAAAAGAAACTCTTGAAATCATCAAAAATAAATACCAACCAGCTAAACACCTCATGGAACTAAAGCCCATGTCACACTGGCCAACGGATGCAAAACGGACAGAACGGACGAGCAAAATATTCCATCCATTGTTATCCGCTCTCAAAAGGGGCAAAAAATTGCATAACTGGAGCGGATATCACGGATGCGGGGAGGACGTAGGGTGGATGCAAAGCGGATGAGGAACGGAAGTCCAGCGGATGGAAGTGGATGGGAGCAGATGGCACAACCGCAGGGCTTCCGGGGGGCCTCAGCGAAGTAGACGCAGAACGGATACAGCGGATGCAGAGCGGACCCCGAACGGATGAAGCGGATGCACAGAGGAAGCCTAGCGGATAAAGCGGATACACAGCAGAAGCCTAGCGGATGCACAGCGGAAGCGGAATGGATGCCGACCTTTAATTGCACATGTGGGGGGGGGGAATATTACGTAAGCCCCCCGGATATAAAGGGAAGTAGCTCACACGTGGCCAGCATTCCGAGGAAAGACCTGCTGCTGGACACTTCGAATTCCTTGCCTGCCCTGCCAGCCTGCTTTCCAGCCAGCCTTGGTGCCTGCCTGCCTGCCTGCCTTCCTGCCTGCCTTCCTGCCAGGCTTCCTGCCAGGTTCCTGCCAGTCTTGGTGCCTGCCAGCCTCCCTGCCAGCCAGCAACCCCACAACCATGGGGAGGAAGCGAAAGCCTCAGCAACCTGCCGCCATCCCTGGCAAGGGGGACAGGGCCAACCTCCCGCCCCCTGCCCCTGACTCTACTTCTTCTGGGGCTTCTGCTGAAGCTGCTCCTGGCGGTGGTGCTTCTGCTGGTGCTGGGGCTTCTGCTGGTGCTTCCTCTGTTGAAGCTGCTCCTGGTCCTACTCGACCTGCTCATGCTCCAGGACTTGGTCGTCCTGCTCATGCTCCTGGTCTTGCTCATCCTTCTCGTGCTCCTGGTCCTGCTCATGCACCTGGACTTGCTGGCCCTACTGGTGCTTACTCTACTGCTGCTGATTCTGGTCCTGCTGTTCCTGCTGCTGCTGCTGCTGCTGCTGATGATGATGAGGATGCTGATGCTGATTATGATCCTGCTGGTGGGGGTGATGATGATGATGATGATGATGATGATGATGATTCTGCTGGTGCTGCTGCTGCTGCTGCTGCTGGTGTGGAGGAGCAGCACCTACTACCTGGGAGCCCCTCTGATGAGGGCCCATCTGGTCCTGCCAAAGGGAGGAATAGGCGTATGCAACAACTGGAGATGAGGCAGTACTACATTGAGGAAACGCACGAGGATGAGTGCTGGAGTGGCTGAGAGAGAATGACTATCTGTGGCGGAAGGGACACCGACTGTACAGGGACACCAAGTGGAAGCAGGCTGCTTGGAGAGAAAGGGCGGAGAGTCTGGACTACACATCAGATGTGCTCCTCAGCTGGTGGAAGCACATGCACACCTGGTACGGGAAGCTGCACCTCAAAAAATCTGACCAGGCCACGGTTAAGCTGACGGACAGAGAGAATTATGTCATGGCCAAGTGCAGCTTCCTGGAGTGTGAGGTCCGCCACCGAGGAGCACCAGGAGCCCAAATCTCTACCCTCTCTCTCCAGCAGCCTGCTGGGAGCCAGTCCTCTGGTAGCCGAGAGTCAGTCCCTGTCTCCATGCAGGTATCTGTGGAGCATTCCATGGCGGAGAACCCCCCGGCAGGTGTTGAAAGCATGGTGGAGAGCGAGGAGGACTCCCTGTTGCAGTGGGAGAAAGGAGACATCGAGTCCACCATGCTCCTAGCCGCATCCACAACCCCCAGCTCTGCCTCCGCAGAAAGGCAAAGAGCCGGACAGCTGGAGGGGCAGAGCCACAATGCCCTGCTGGAGATCAGGGACACCATCCGCACCAGCATAGATCTCCTCTCTCAGCTGGTCAGCACCGACTCCTCATCCTCCAACTGCAAGCCCTTCCTCACCTATGTCAACCATACGCTCAAGGAAATGGTGGATCAACAGTACCAGCTGGTGAAGGACCGGATCACCAAGCTGCTTCACAACCCTCCAGAACCAGAGGAACCTGCTCCCACCCAGTCCAGGTCTGCTCCTCCACCCCAGGTGATGTCCCTCCCATTCCAAGGCTTCCCACAGGCCCTCACCTACCACGGCTACGGCTACCAGGAGGTTCAGCAGCACAGACAGCAGCCCTTCCCAGTCCAGGCACAGAGTCATCGGGCGACACCGTTGCCACTGGTTTCACTGATGCCACCGATGCCACCCATGCCAATGATGCCACTGACGACAGCGATGCCACTCACACCAATGATACCAATGATGACAGTGATGCCGCCCACACCAATCCTCACCCAGCTAGAGAGCAGACAGCCCCACTACACTACTCCTCCCTCCACCCCACAGCCAAGCCCGGCCTAAGTACATCTGTCATCAGTACTGGGGCTGACACCCCATGGCATGGAGGAAGGACCACTCAGCATCACGGGGCTGAGCCAGCTGTCCGAGAGCTTTCTCAACACACCGGCCCCTGTTGTCCTCTCGAGGCCAGGCATTCCAGCACCACCCAGCACCACAGCACCTGGACCCTTCACCCCTGAGACTGGGCACACCTCCGAGTGACCAAGAAGAGTGCCAGAGACCGGCTAGCTGGCTACCTGTGGACTTTATTTGGACACTTGACTTGGGTCATTTTTTTTTTACAGCTTGTTGTTCAATAAAGTTTATCTTTGATTCACACACTTGCTTCATTTCTTTTTTTTAATAAAGTCTTGGTGGAAAATTTTAGAATTGGCTTAAGCCTTTGCATGCTTGTGGGATGGGTTAAGATAGCAGTGTGGTGGGCAGGGATACCTGTGGAATGAGTAATAAAAAAGCAGGGATACCTTTGGGATGAGTAATAGCTGTGGGATAGATAAACCTCCAGTGCAAGCATAGTGGAACCGTATGGTCCCCCCTCCCAGGTGCCACACCTATGGCCCTTAATTATCAATAATAATGTAATCAATCATCCACACATGTCAACATAAACACAACTCTTTATAAAACGCCCTGTTTATTGTAGGCTCACCCAACATACATGGCCCAATCTCATCAGTGTGATGAGACAGGCTGAAGGAAGCATCCATTAAGTATCTACCATCCTGTCTTGCCACTCCACTGCTCCAGCTGTCTCAGGAGGTTGTGCAGCTTCTTCCCTTCACATGATGCTCTGTTGGGGCCTTGCACATACTGAGTGTCTATCAGGTTTCGCCCTTGCCTCCATTCCCCAGGCTCCATGTCCCCATTTCCTTGTTGGAGGTCCACCAGCCCGTTCTGCAACACTGGGTAGAGGGTGTGCATGAGATTGTCCAGGATGCAGCAAGCTTCCATGATCCTTCTCACAGTCTGTGGGCGATGCTGCATGGTGATGAGAAGTACCTGGAACCTGTTGGCCAGGATGCCAAAGGCGTTCTCCACCACCCGCCTTGCCCTGGACAGCCTGTAGCTGAAGATCCTCTCTTCATGGGTCAGGAGTCTGGAAGTGTATGGCTTCATGAGGTAGGTTCTGAGGGAGAAGGCGTCATCCCCCATGATGAAGTAGGGCACATTTTGCATGTCATTGGGCAGGGGGTCTGGATTTGGGAAGCCCACGATCAGGTTGCCTTCCAGCCCCTCCTTGAGGTGACTGGTGTTGTATACCTGGGCATCTGAAGATGAGCCATAGCCTGAAGTATCGATGTACATGAACTGGTAGTCAGCATCGACCAGGGTGAAGAGGATGATGCTGAAGAAGCCGTTTTAGTTTAAATAAGTGGACCCCGACTTGGCTGGAGCTTTGCAGGCCACGTGCTTGCCATCGATGGCTCCAATGGTGTGTGGGAAGTTCCACCTCTGATACCACTGCTCTGCAACTTTCTTCCATCCTTCTTCAGTGGAGGGGCATTGGAGGAGCTCCACCTTGTATTCTTCGTTGATGGCCTACACCACTTCTCTGACCACAATGCAGATGGTGTTGTGTGGCACCCACCAGCCATACTGCATGCTTTTGTAGGTGGTCCCTGAGGCAAGGTGGCGCAGAGTGAGTGCCACCTTGAGCCCAGGTTCCAGGCTGGGCCAGAAGTTGGTGTTTGCCTTGGTCAACCTGGGTGTCAGGCGCTGCACAACTTCATCAAACAATGGCTGGAGGCATCCTCATGAAGTTCTGGAACGCCCGAGTGTTTTCGTTCCTGAACTCCACCATCAGCTTGTTGTACAGTCCGTACTCTGCTCTTCTCCCGATCAATTTTCGGACCCAGATGCTTCTTGGCCACCTCTTTTTCTTCCCATAGTAGAGTTCACAGTGCCTGTAGATGGCTTCTTACTGTTGCAGAAGGATGGTGGCTGCCAAAAGGACTGTGTTACAATCCACGGTGGACATGACTGGATCCTGTGGAAGAGGAAGAGTCAGATGAAGGCTGCAGAGGTCTGCACAGGTGGGCTGCTGGTCTGAAAGTGAGATGCAGACGAGTTGCTCCCAATTTTTATAGGCAGTATAGGTGTTCCTTTACATCCTCTAGGCATCCTCTAGACATCCTTAATATCCAAGATAGATCCCTTCTGTGAACGTTTTTTCCGCTTTAAATGCTTTGTTTCCGTGCTGCATCTGTTCTGTATCCGTTCTGCATCTGTTCCGTGTCCGTTCTGATTCCTCCCTGCGTCATGGCAGATGTGAGTTGCGCGGATGAGCGGCAGATGCCAATCGGATTTAGTGGATGCGTAACGGATGCATAACGGATGCATTGCGGATGCGTAGAGGATGCAGAACGGACGAACTGGATACATTTTCCGCGCAAAAGTTTTAGGCAGCCCAAAACTTTTGGAGCGGATGAAACATCCATAAACGAATCCTGGACGGATAGAGAGGAAGCCAAACGGAGGCAGTGAGTACATCACGTTTTCTAACAGATGGCAAGCTTTTTTGTCCGTTCTACATCCTCTTTGCATCCGTTGGTTCAGTGTGACATGGGCTTTACAGAACACTGCCTAACCAACACATATTTCATATACAAAGGACAAAGATACAAGAAAATGGAAGGAGTCCCTATGGGATCACCACTGTCACCCGTCATTGCAAACCTGTTCATGGAAGAATTCGAATCCAGAGCCCTGGCTAATGCCACCCACAAACCCAAACTATGGCTTAGATACATCGATGACACATTTGTGATTTGGCCCCATGGAAAAGAAAACCTAAACAATTTCCTAACACACTTAAACAGCACACACCCCAAAATCAAGTTCACCATGGAAACGGAAATAAACAAACAACTACCATTTCTAGATGTACTAATCTACAAAGGAACAGATGGCACACTGGGACATACCATATACCAAAAAAAAACACACACCAACCGCTACCTCATCACCCAATCCCACCACCAACCAGCACAGATAAATTCCGTGGCTAAAACACAAATTACCAGAACCAAACGCCTGGCAGACAAGACACATATAAAGACTGAACTATGCACCCTGACTAAAGTATTAACAGCCAACGTCTTCCACAAAAAAAAAATCATCAGCTTGATCCACAAAAACACACCAAGACATAACAGAGACCTAGAAGATCAATAGACCTATGGAACAGCTGTCCTGCCCTACATAAGAGGTACTACAGGCAAAATCAGTAAGATACTACAGAGGCATCACATCAAGACTGCCTTCAAAACAGACAAAAAAATAGCAGCCATCCTTAAAAACCCCAAAGATAAAATTGACCTGGAAAACCAAGGCATATACGAAGTTCCCTGTGCATCATGCCCGGCCACAGACATTGGACAGACCAATAGAAGAATAAGTACCCGCCTGGATGAACACAAAAATGCAGTATAAAAGCTGGAACACACCTCCTCACTAGTCCAACACATGAAAGCCACAGGTCACAACATCAACTTCAATGGCACCAAAACTCTAGCCACTATAGAAAACCCCAGCCACAGAATCATCAGAGAAGCCATAGAGATTGAAAAAAGACCTGAAAGCATGAATAGAAGAGATGATTCCAGAAGACTGTCAATCATTTGGAAGCCTGCACTCTCAAATAGAAAGATCTCCACACCACAAAACAGACAAACACCTGGGGGGAAGGCGGAGCTTCGTCTCGGTGTTACAGCTGCGATCTCGGGGCTCTGAGATCGCAGCTGATATTTTCGCCCCGGTCGGTCCTATTGGACCTAAACCGTCCCGTAGAGACGGGTATTGTGAAGGGCACAGTCCCAGGATCCTAGAGATATCGCAAAATCTCTGGTTTGATCCGGGAGAAGCCCTTTTGCTGGCAGCGGAAAGGCAGCCTCCAAAGCTGCTGAAGTCAGGACAGCTCCGGAAAGAAAGTGATTTAAATGAGCGTGTATCGGTTGGGTGAGAAATTTCTTTTGTATAGTAAATTGATTGAGACTTGAAAGGACATCCTGAACAAAGAAGAAATCTGTGACTTTATTTTTGTTTGACTGAAACTTGGCTGAGCGGCCTTTAAGTGATATCAAATTGAGACTTGGATTCTTTCCTTATTTTTTTTTTCTGAGGACTTTAATGTGATTTTGTAGGTAACCGGATTGAATTTTCTCTAATATATATTTTTATGCTTCTCTTGATTTTTATCTTTATTTTTTTTTTTAATTTTCTTTTTAGGATAGAGGCTCCCTTTGATTATCTTTTTTTTCTTCTTGTTTGAGTTTTTTATAAATATTTTTTTTTCTGGCTGGGGGGGGAAAGAGTAGTAAGAGATGTTGCAACACTGCCAACTAGAGGCTTGAAAATATTTTATTTGAATTGGGGAGAAAAGCGCTCCTTTTCAAGGACATTTTAATGTGATAAGATAGAGGAAGAACGCAGTAAAATATTATTACAGGTGCTTTCTTGGACTCTTATCAATATTTCAACACTTGAGGTTTGGCTTTGAAGCTGCTGGAGAAGACAGTCATAATAAGAGCCTTGGATAAGGAAATAAAGTGCAGTGTGCAGTGCATATATTCCTACTCACCAGACTTTTTGTTAATTTTAACTCTAGTATTTTTGCTTTTTATATTAAAGGGAAAGCCTTAGAGCTCTTTCTTTTTTTTTCATGCTTCTTTGCTTCTTCCATCTACCACCTTGTTTTATTATTATTATTATTATTATTATTATTATTATTATTATTATTATTCTATTTTTTTTTTTTTATGGTGGATTACTTCAATTGGACTAGGGTCTAGAAGAACCTGAAGACCTTTCTTTTTCCTCTTCCCCCTTTTTTTTCCTTAGGTTTTGGGCTTTTTACTACTGGATTTTTTATTTTTATTTTTTTGGACTATATTTGGTTACTATATTAGCTGGATTGAAAGTCAAAGAGAACCTGAAGCTTTGGAAGCATTAAAATGAGCAGGAAACCAAAATCATTTGGCATTTCTGTTTCTACCTCTGCTTCCCAACCATCTGAAGGACAACATTTAATTCAGACAATGTTGAAGCAAGATAAAGAACAAGAAAAAGTAAATTTACAGACGATTATGCAAGGAATTCAAGATATTAAGATAAAAATAGATGCTATGGATCAAAGAATAGAGAAATTTGATGAAAATATTAAACAAATGATGGGGAAGTATGAGGAGAGATTCCAAAAAATTGAGGAAGAAGGAAAACAAAGAGAGGAGAAGATTGGAAATATTGACACTAGATTAACAGTGGTAGAACAAGAAAAAAATGGGATGTTGAGGTGGGAGATGGAAAGGTCAGAATTTTATCTTAGATTCCAAAATATAGAAGAGGAAAAAGAAGAAAATTTGGCTGCGATAATGATAGAAATGCTGGCAGACCTTCTGGAAATTACAGAGGAAAAGATGATGGATGGAGTAGATGAGATATATCGAGTTTATACAAGATATGCGATGAGAAATAAACTACCAAAGGAAGTTCATATCAGATTTACCAAAAAATCCATCAAAACACAGATATTGCAAGTGGTAAGAGAGAAAACATTGAAATATAAAGGTAAAGAGATTGTGGTTTTAAAACAAATACCTAGAAGAGTGAGAGAGATGAGAAGAGAATACCGATTTCTGACCAAAATACTATTAGAAAATGAAGTGAACTATAGATGGCTGATACCAGAAGGACTAATCTTTACGTGGCAAGAACAGAGACATAGAATTGATTCGATTGAAAAAGCAGAACTTTTCTACGCAGAATTTTTTGGAAGAAGAAAAGAGGAGGCAGAGAAAGAGGTCTTATTAGTTGAGTTTCAGGAGGAACAACTGGAGATTGAAAAAGAGAAAGGAGTTGTAGGTGGACAGGTAGACAGTAAAGAACAACGTGAAGTGAGAACTACGAGACCTGTTAGACCTAAATATAAAGCATAATCATGGAAGAAAAAAAACTGATTACAATGAATATAAATGGACTTAACTCAGCTGTTAAAAGAAGAAAAACCTTTCATAAATTAGAGAAATTAAAATTTGATATAATTTGCTTACAAGAAGTTCATATTAAAAAACAACATGAGCAATTGTTAGTACAGCCAAAATTAGGGAAAATATTTACTTCTTTGATTCAATGTAAGAAAAGGGGAGTGGTTCTCTACATTAAAGAGGATATCCCAGCAAAACTGATTTACACGGATGAAGATGGAAGAGTATTAATGGTGGAAATAATGGACAATAATAAAAAAATACTCTTGATTGCAATTTATGCCCCGAATGATAAACAAGAAGAGTTTTATAAAAAACTACATATGGAAATAATTAGATTGGACTATGTTAACATAATTATGATGGGAGACTTTAATGGAATTGTGGACAATAAACTGGACTATATAACAACAACAACAAAACAAAATAGAAAGGTTCTCCCTAAATCTTTTTTTAAAATGACAGATGAATTAACTTTAAAAGATATTTGGAGGGAAAGAAACGTTAAAGCTAAACAATATACTTTTTACTCTAATAGACATTTATCATGGTCCAGATTAGATATGATTTGGATCTCAACAGAATTAATATCCATTATTCAAGAAACAAGTATTGAAATGAGTACTTGGGCAGACCATAGTCCAATGACAATTAAATGGAAGGGACAAAAAAAAAGATCGAGATGGACATTAAACAATACTATTTTAAAGGAGAAAGACTTTATACAATGGATGGAGAAGGAATTGGTTTTTTTCTTTAAAGAAAACAAAAAAGAAGATACTTCAATACAGAATGTTTGGGATACAATGAAGGCATATGCTAGAGGTTTGATAATAGATTATACAAGAAAAAAGAATATTAGGAAAAGACAAACCTCCAAGATCCTGGAAGATGAATATAAAAGACTTGAAAAAGAACTACAGAAAATGCCACAGAAAAAAGATATTAAATTGAAACTGGATGTAATTAAGCATAAAATGGAATTAATAGAGAAAGAAGAACTGGCACAGAAAATTAGAAACTCTAAACAGAATTATTTTGAAGACACAAATAAACCAGGTAGATGGCTAGCATATAAACTGAGAAAGGAGAAGGAATCAAGAAAAATATTGAAACTAATAGATGATCAAGGTCAAGTTTGTTGTGGTAATAAGGAGAAAAAGGAAATTATTTGAGATTTCTATGGACAACTATATAAACAAGAGAATATTGATGAGGAAAAAATTAAACAGTATTTACAGAATGTTAACTTACCGAAGATACCTAAAGAGACTGAAGAAATGTTAGAAAGCAATATAACAATGATGGAATTAAATGAAGCATTTAAGAGACAAAATAATGGGAAAGTACCAGGTCCAGATGGGCTTCCGACAGAATTCTATAAAAAATTTCAAGAACCATTGAACATCCCATTGTTAGAAGTTATGAATGAAGTTATGTTAAAGAAGATGACACCCAAAACATGGTCAGAGGCTTATATTACACTTATTTTAAAAGAAGAGGCTGACCCGTTGCAAATTAAGAATTATAGACCTATTTCCTTATTGAATACAGATTATAAAATCTTTGCTTCAATTTTAGCAGAAAGACTGAAAAAATATTTAAATAATTTTATCCATCCAGATCAAAATGGATTTCTGCCAAAGAGACAAATTAGAGACAATATGAGAGTAATTTTGGATACTTTGGAATATTATGAGGCTCATCCTGAGAAACAAATGGCTTTGATATTCCTAGATGCTCAAAAAGCATTTGACAACGTGAACTGGAGATTTATGTTATTACTATTGGAACAGATGGATTTTGCCAGAAAATTTATTCAAGCAATAGAAACCATATATAATAAACAGACAGCAAAGGTAATGGTGGAGGGAGAGTTTACAGATCTTATTAATATAAGAAGAGGCACAAGACAAGGATGTCCCCTATCTCCTTTGTTATTCGTATTGACTTTGGAAGTGTTGAATAGAAATATTAGAGATGACAAAAGTATAAAAGGAATGAAAATTAAAAAGGAAGAATTTAAACTACAAGCTTTTGCTGACGATTTAGCTTTTATTCTGGAAGACCCGTTAGAAACCGCTCCAAAATTATTGGAAAAGATAGAGACATATGGTGAGATGGCTGGCTTGAAAATAAATAAAGATAAAACAAAGATTTTGACAAAAAACATGTTATTGAGACAAAGAGAAGAACTGACAGATCTTTTGAAAATTCAAATTACAAATAAGGTTAAGTATCTGGGGATATATTTGACAGCAAGATGTAGCACATTAAAAGAGAATAATTATATTAAACTCAAACAACAGATAATTACAGATTTGAAGAAATGGGAAAATTTACAATTGTCATTAATAGGGAGAATTTCAACAATTAAGATGAATATTTTACCTAGAATTTTATTTCTCTTTCAAACAATACCAATTAGACTTGGAAAAGACTACTTTGAAGACTTAAATAAAATCATGTTGAAGTTTATATGGCAAGGTAAAAGAGCGAGAATAAAGTTAAAGCTTTTGCAAGATGCTAGAATTAGAGGAGTATTTGGCCTGCCAAATTGGGAACTGTATTATCAAGCTGCAAGTTTGATGTGGGTCAAAGAATGGATAACATTAAGAAAGCATAGATTGTTGACATTAGAAGGACATGATTTACTGTTGGGCTGGCATGCTTTTTTATGGTACAAGGGAACTAAAACACAGGGGTATTTCAGAAGACATTACATACGGGAGTCTTTGTGGTTAAATTGGGAGAAGATAAAAAAACAATGTTACCTGAAAATTCCAGTTTGGTTATCGACTATTGAAGCATTTTCCTATCCTATGATCTATAAAAAGGAACAAACAGTTAGATATGGGGAACTGTTGGATGAAAAGGGTGGACTTAAATCGATCCAAAACTTGGAGGAACAAGATATAAGGATGAATTGGTTTTCATATGCGCAAATACACTCAAGATATGTTGAAGATTTTAAAATGGAAGGATTTTATGACAAACAGACTGATTTAGATAAGATATTGATGGGTACTGATGAGAAAGTGATTAAAAAATTATATGGTTATTTATTGGGAATTAAGCTAGAGGAAGAACAAGTTAAAGAAACTATGATTGCTTGGGGGAAGAATTTTGGATATGGGATTGATTTAGAGCAATGGCAAAAATTGTGGTCTCAAAATTATAAAATGACAATGTCAATAGCATATAAAGAAAACTTGTATAAGATGTTTTACAGGTGGCACTTCCCCCCGACAAGAATAGCAAGAATGTTCAAGAACAAATCTGAAAAATGTTGGAAATGTCATCAGATACCTGGCTCATATTATCATATGTGGTGGACTTGTGAGGATGCCAGAAAATATTGGACTAAAATTCACATGTGGTTGGAAAAAATGACAAAGAAACATATAGACTTGAAACCAGAGATCTTTTTATTGGGAATCTTACCTGATATATATAATAAAGACTTGAAATATTTGATTGTAAATGTATTAACAGAGGCTAGGATTGTATTTGCTAAAAATTGGAAGAATGAGAAAATACCATTGCAGGAAGAAATCATTAAGAAAATATTGGAATGTGCTGAGATGAGTAGATTGACATTCGAAATTAGAGAGCAAGAAGATAAACAATTTTATGAAATTTGGGATCTTTTTTATCAATGGTTAGATGATAAAATACAATAATAGAGCATTAGTATTATATCTATGAAGGGTTTTTAGGATTGATTTGTTATGACTATATGATTTGTTATAGAATAAACTGTTTGAAGTATTGTTATCTCACAAAGCATGAATGATTAAAAGTATAGTCAGAAAAAGACTTTATTTTAATTTTTTTTGGTATTTTTGGTAATATTAGGATATGGATTGACAATATGAGTGGTTATGTAATATAACTGTAATTGAGACTATAAAATGAATGCACAAAACTGATGAACCAACCGACACACCGGAAGTATATATGAGAGTAGATGTTTTTAATGTTTTGTATGTTATGTCTGTTTGTAGAAAATTAATAAAATTCTTAAAAAAAAAAAAACAGACAAACACCTGGGCACAAACAGACTCCCTCTGATACCTCCAGCTCAAACACCCCCCCCCCACCAGGCACCCAGATGAAACCTGGCTTCCTCATAGATAACAGCCATCCTTTCACACGAAGCCAAGCTGCACTGAAAGCCTCCAACACAGGAACAGAGTGTTGCCAGCCAATCAAAGCCACAAAACAGACAGAAGAAACCAGAAACACCAATCATTCAAACTCCAAGTCTAATAAACACAGACCAAGACTCCCAACCAATCAGGATGCAAAAAAAAAAAAAACATCCTGGCACAACATAGGCTATCCTCAAATTTAAAACCAAAGACTGTGAAAGACTCTGACCCACATACAAACTCAATACAGAAGCCTGATGATGGCAGATGAGATTCTGCTGAAACGTTGCTACAACTTTAAAAGCACTACAATGACGTGGGAAAATACCCGAAGGAAGCCGAACAGCAGGAAGGGAAGTTGATTTTTGGCTTCTGTTTCCATGGTGAATTGTATTTTGGGGTGTAGGCTGTTGAGGTGTGTGAGGAAGTTGTTCAGTTTTAAAATACAATTCAGCATGGAAACAGAAGTCAACAATCAACTTCCCTTCCTAGATGTCTTAGTATACAAAAAATCCAATGGGTCCCTAGTACACACCATCTACCAGAAGAAAACACATACAAACCGCTATCTACATGCACTCTCACACCACTATCCAGCACAGATCAATTCCGAAGCCAAAACACTCACCTACAGAACAAATTTCTTAGCCAATGAAAAACACTTAAAAACCGAACTATACACTCTCACTAATGTACTTACAGCCAATGGATTCCCAAAAAAGAAGATTAAGGCCCTGTCACACTGTCCAACGGATGCAAAACGTAAATAACGGGTGAGAAAAATGTTCCATCCGTTGTTATCCACTCTCAGAAGGGGCAACACTTTGCATAACCAGAGTGGATAACACGGAAAGGAACGGACGGGGGGAGGATGCAGAGCGGATGGAAAATGGATGCAGAGCGGAAGCCTAGCGGATGGAAGCGGATGGGAATGGATGGCACATCCGCTAGGCTTCCGGGGGACCTCAGCAAAGCGGACACGGAACGGATACAGCGGATGCAGAATGGACGCCAAATGGATGAAGCGGATCTGCAGCGGATGAGCAGCAGATGCGCAGCGGATGAACAGTGGAAGCCAAGCGGATGCCGAGCGTTAATTGCGCATGCGGGGAGTGTGCATTGCGTCAGCCCCGCGGATATAACGGAAGCAGCTCGGAAGAAGGTCGCCATTCAGAGGAAAGACCTTCTGCCAGACGGATTGACTGCCTTGCCTGCCCTGCCTGCATGTCTACCTGCAAGCCTTGCTGCCAGCCTCCCTGCCAGCTTTGCTGCCAGCCTCCCTGCCAGCCTTGCTGCCAGCCTCCCTGCCAGCCTTGCTGGCTGCCTGCCTGCCAGCCTTGCTCCCAGCCAGTCTGCCTGCCAGCCTTGGTGCCTGCCTGCCTGCCTGCCAGCCTTGGTTCTTGCCTGCCTGCCAGCCTTGGTGGCTGCCTGCCTGCCAGCCTTCCTGTCATCCTTGGTGCCTGCCTGCCTGCCAGTCTTCCTGCCAACCTTGGTGCCAGCCTTCCTTCCAGCCTCTGTGCCTGCCTGCCTGCCAGCCTTGGTGCTTGCCTCCCTGCAAGCCTTCCAGCCAACCTTGGTGCCTGCCTCCCTTCCAGCCTCCCTGCCAGCCTTGGTTCCTGCCAGCCTCCCTGCCAGCCAGCAACCCCACAAACATGGGAAGCACAGCAAGCCTCAGCCATCTGCTGCCAGCCCTGGCAAGAGGGACAGGGCTACCATGCCACCTCCTGGCTCTCACTCTCCTTCTGCTGGGGCTTCTGCAGCACAGGCTCGTTCTTCTGGGGCTGGGGCTTCTGCTGCTTCTGCTTCTGGAGGAGCTGATGACAAGCACTCCAGCACCAGCCACCTCCACAGCACCTGGACCCTTCACCCCAAGACTGAGTGACCAAGAGGAGCGCCAGAGACTCATTTTTGTTTTATAGCTTCTTGTTAATAAAGTCTATTTTTGATTCATACACTTGCTTCATTTCTTCTTTTTAATAAAGTCTTGGTGTAAACTTTTAGAAATGGTTTAAGCCTTTGCATGCTTGTGGGATGGGTTAAGATAGCAGTGGGATGGGCAGGGATACCTTTGGGATGGGTACGGATAGCAGTGAGATGGGCAGGGATACCTTTGGGATGGGCAGGGAAACCTGTGGAATGGGCAGGGATACCTTTGGAATGGGTAATAGCTGTGGGATAGATAAACCTCCAGTGCAAGCATAGTGGGACTGTATGGTCCACCCTCCCAGGTGCCTCACCTATGGCCCTTTATTATCAATAATAATGTAATAAACATCCTCACATGTCAACACAAACACAACTCTTTATTAAATGCCCTGATCATTGTCGGGCCACCTAACATACATGGCCCAATCTCATCCGTGTAATGAGACAGTCCGAAGGAAGCATCCATTAATCATCTATCATCCTGTCTTGCCACTCCACTGCTCCAGCTGGAGAGTTACACC
>BLBF01000162.1:103247-130324 GCA_015471245.1 Laticauda colubrina | reverse complement strand
AGGACCAGCAGGACCAGGAGCACCAGCAGGACCAGCAGGACCAGGAGCACCAGCAGGACCAGGAGCACCAGCAGGACCAGCAGGACCAGGAGCAGTGCCAGCAGAGTAAGCACCAGCAGAAGCACCAGCATCAAGAGCAGTGTCAGCAGAGTAAGCTCCAGCAGAAGTATCACCGCCAGAAGCAGCATCAGCAGAGTAAGCACCAGCAGAAGCACCACCATCAGAAGCAGCATCAGCAGAGTAAGCACCAGCAGAAGCACCACTGCCAGAAGCAGCATCTTCAGCTCCTCTAGAAGCAGAAGCAACAGAAGCCCCAGCCCCAGAAGAGCGAACCCGTACTGCAGAAGCCCCAGCAGAAGCTGAATGAGGGCCAGGGGGTGGTAGGGTGGCCCTGTCCCTCTTGCTAGGGCTGGCAGCAGATGGCTGAGGCTTTCTCTTCTTCCCCATGGTTGTGGGGTTGTTGGCTGGCTGGCAGGCAGGCAGGCAGGCAGGCAGGCAGGCAGGCAGGCAGGAAGGAAGGCTTGAGGGCTGTGTCTGTGTCTTTCCTCTGAATGTTGACCTGCTTGGGAGCTGCTTCCCTTTATATCTGCAGGGCTGACGCAATGCATCCTCCCCGCATGCACATTGAATGCTAGGTATCCGCTAGGCTTCCGCTAGGCTTCCGCTCTGCATCCGCTTCATCCGCTCTGCATCCGCTGTGCATCCGCTTCATCCGCTCGGTGTCCACTCTGCATCCGCTCTTTCTGTTCCACATCTGCTTTGCTGCGCTCCCCCGGAAGCCTTGCGGATGTGCCATTCGCTCTCATCCGCTTCCATTCGGTAGGCTTCCGTGGAGTATCTGCTTTCCATCCACCCTACGTCCTCTCCCCGTCTGTTCCTTTCCATGTTGTCCACTCTGGTTATGCAAATTCGGGGCAATTTTGAGAGCAGGTAACAACAGACGGAATATTTTTCTCGTCTGCTGTGTCCTTTTTACAAACATTTTGCATCTGTCGGCCAGTGTGAAAGGGCCTTTATTTTGGCTTCTGCAACTGCTACCCAAGAAGAGTATCAATAGACCTTTTAAAGCTCATCACTGCCAAATTAAATTTGTTCCTCTCTAGAATGAGAGTGCTTTGGTAGTATACTTTATGACTTGAATTGCCTGCCAAGTTTCTTAGGAGGTATTTTATATTTGCTCTGCATAAAACAAAACAAAACAAAAAATTAAAGGAGTGAGGGAATAACTTCCATTGTGTATTGAGGTTGATTGTATTTAAATCCTTGACTACTTGTGTAATTAGAACATTATAATAGTGGCTATCTATGGCATAGTTCATGTGCTTTTATTGCATTGTGAGCCTTCTTTGCATGTTGGAAAGAGCTGGTTCATTCTGCAGTTACTTTCATTTACCCAGCACATCTTAGTATCATATTTGATGCTAAAGCCTAGTTATCATTGGTGATAGATGCTTGTTAGAGACTAACATCAAGTGCTAAGTCAAAATTTCTCAATATGCTATAGTCTGGGGAATTCTAGAAATCTACATATTTTCAAGTTACCAATGTTGATAAACACTGCACAAGGTATTTATGTCTCATCCTGAACACAGTCTTGGGTGAAGGAAAGCTGGATAAAGAAATTAATACACAGGGCCTCATCCAGTCTTCTTCAACCTGATGCTCTCCAGATGGACTGTACTTCAACTGTCCAAATGCTCAGTCCATATTTGTATGAATAAAGACACATTGGGCTATTTAACAGAAGTAACATTTATTTTAATTGGGTGATTATGTGCTTCAAGATATTTTATTTTAGGAGCTTCATCAGGCAAATATATATTCTTGTATTGTTGTACTTTTTGAGTACAATTAATTATGTAAATTTGAATTAAATAGATATAATTGCCCAATCATAGGGCACTTCAAAGTTAATCTTTTGTCAGTTCTGGTCCATTAAAACTAACTAAAACGTTGTGCATCTTCAGGCTGCCACAGGACTCTTCCTCAGTTTTGTTGGCTTTCGGTGCATGTACTATAAGGGATCATGAGGAGAAAAAACATCACAACTTTAATTTTACTAAGCCAATGGTATCACATATTAATATATAACAACAAAGACAACGCTATACCATTTCTCAGGACAAACCGTTGGTATTATTTTCATATTTCTTTGTAGAACTCATTGCTGAATATTAATTTTCATAAAACCATGCCTCCTAGCTAGAGTAGTTATAGCTTTGTTTTCTTTTGCATTATATATTATTATTTCTCTTATATGAATCTATCTCCCTCATTATGGGATCATTGAGTCCATAGAGTTTAATATAAGATCTTAATGCCTGACATGAAAGACAGCCATTACCATAAGGCATGTTTATAAAAAAGCATATTAAGCAGATACTTTAATTAGGTCAACTATGGCTTATTGAATAGCTGCCAGTTTTGAGTTTCCAAGAGCTCCAGCCAAGATATTTAACAGTCAGGGGAAAAATTAGGGTTGTTAATATTTTGATGGTATCATTCATATTGCATAATCGGGGATATCTGTGTGATGTGGTCCAAAGTTGTGAGCACAACTGTACAATCAAAGCTCCATTTGTTTTTTAAGGGCATTCCATGTGTGACACACATAAAAAAAAACAGATGGAATTTCAAAAGACTTTGCTTATACAAACTGGTAGGGAACACTGGCAATCATGATTGAGCTTATACCTCCCTCTGGCTTCCCCACTGATTTGTGGAATGCTGTCAGGTAGCTTTGTAAATGATAATCACATGGCCATGACTGACTGTAGCAGTAGCAGCTGTACAGTGGTACTGAAGAGACCACAACTTTGCTAAATTTTATTCCCACAAAAGTTAGGGGTCTTGGCATTTTGTAAATTAAACTTTTTGAAATATTTTCAGAGGTGGTATTCAGTAGGTTCTGACCAGTTCTGGAGAACTGGTAGTGGAAATTTTGAGTAGTTTGGAGAATCGGCAAATACCACCTCTGACTAGTCCCGCCCCCATCTATTCTCTGCCTCCTGAATCCCAGCTGATTGGTTGGGTCTTCTTTTGTTGCCCTGCATGGGAGAATGGAGCTGGAAAGCAGGTTAGTGGGGTCAGAAGGGAATGGGATTTTGCAGTAACCTTCCCCCACAAGTGAGGAGGGAATGGAGATTTTACAGTATCCTTCCCTTGCCGTGCCTACCAAGCCATGCCCACCAAGCCGGGCCATGCCCACCAAGCCATGCCCACAGAACTGGAAGTAAAAAAAAAATGAATCCCACCACTGTATATTTTGGTTCAAAACCTATTGCTCTCTGAGGCACCATTTTGCCGAGTTGAAGGCTACAAACAGGCAAACAGATACAAGAGATTTAATTATTTTATTCTGTAGAATTAATTGGATGCCCATCTTACTTCAAGGTCAGTTTGGATTGTTTATAATCTTAAAAGATATAAACTAAAAACATAGTTTATATGTTCTAAAAACATAGTTTATATGTTCTAAAAACATAGTTTATAGTTCAAAAGGTCAAACATTTAAAGGATGGGGAGGGTTGAAGCAGAGGAGAAGTGGGCTCTGATGCTAATCAATCAACCACCCCTATTGTGTGATATTTGTATTGGAGCTTCAAGCTAACTCATGGAGCCAGTTCTTTAGGCTTTTATGGAAAGTCAAAAAAGTTGGATCTAACCTCATTCTGGACAGCAAGATGTTTCAGAGAACAGGAGCAACAGCAGAGTAGTCCCTTCTCCTAGACCCCACCAGCCAGAAGAGGGATTGAAATGTGAAGAAAGATGTGATATCAAGGGGCTTAATTTCCTTTCCCAGACAGTAGTTTGGCTCTTTATGAATCTTGGCTCTTCCGATTTATTTCTGTTTTGCCTTGTAAAATGGGACTGAAGGAGAGAGCATGCATATAAGGCAAAGGACAGATAGTCAGGACTTGATAAATAAATGGGCACTTGGTTCTGAAAATTTGGGTATAAAGTGGTGGGAATTTTGCTTCCAGAATAGTTTTGTCACTGAATTTCCAGAATATTCAGTTAGAATGGAATGGAATGGAACAGAACAGAATGGAATGAGCTGGAAGGGACCTTGGAGATCTTCTAGTCCAGTCCCCAGCTCAAGCAGGAGAAACTATTACTATTTCAGAAAAGAGATTGTCCAGTCTCTTCTTAAAAATCTGCAGTGATGGAGCACCCATGATTTCTGAAGGCAAGCTGTTCCACTGGTTAATTGTCCTAGCTATTAGGAAATTTCTCCTTAATTCTAAGTTGCTTCTCTTTTTGATTAGCTTCCAACCATTGTTTCTTGTCCTGCCCTCTTGTGCTTTGGATAATAATTTTTGATCCTCTCTTTGTGGCAGCCCCTTAAATATTGAAATACTGCAATCATATTAATACTAATTCTTATTTTCTTTCGACTAACCAAACCCAAATCCTGAAGCCATTCATTGTATATTTTAATCTGAAGAATTGGTCTTAGTAGGATTTTATAAAGCGGGACTAATAGTTCATATGATTTTGATTCTAAGCCTCTGTTTATACAACCTGGGATTGTATTAGCTTTTTTTGGTTGCTGCAGCACACTGCTGGCTCATATTCAAATGATCATCCACTGGAATTTCAAAGTCCCTCTCAAAGTTTTTGAGCCAGGTCTCACCTAATCAGTACTCATACCTTTGATTTTCCCGTCTAAACGTAAAACTTCACTTTTCTCAAAATTTTGCAGTTCTGCTTGCCAAGGGACAGGTTACCTGAATAGATTATAAACCTCAGTGTTCTTTCCTCCCTCAAAACCAGGGCAATCCAGCTGCCAATCCAACAGCAATGACCAATCAAATGGCAGCATTGAGAAAGAGGGAAGATATGCTTCCTGAGAGCTCTTCAACTCCATACCTCATGAGAAAGCGGCTGAATAAACTGAGCCAAAGCCCAGAAGTCCAATAAAGGGACAAAGTAAAAGATAGGCAACCTTTATGAGAAAGAGCCAACCAGAAAAAGGCAGTAACTGAAAAAACTGGGAAGAGAGAGAAATTTTTATCTTCCCTCAGATTGGAGTGAGGAAAATTTTTTCAAGCCATTTCCCCCAGAAAGACAAAAGATTTTATTTATTTTTGATTTATTTTTATTTATTTGTCAAGAAAGTATTAGATAACAGGTATAAGCATGGTTATGAATACATGAAATGGATACAAATAAAAAAGAAACAATAGGACAGGGACGGTAGGCACGTTGGTGCACTTATGCCCACCCCTACAGACTTCTTAGAAAAGGGGTGATGTCAATAGTAGACAGTCTAAGGTTTTTTGGGGGGGAAAAAACAGAATCAAGAAGCCCAGGCAGAACAGATACACAGACAAACAGAATGGGTGAAGAAAAAGTCAGTACTTTAACACAACAAAGAGAAATCAGAAACTGAAAAAGATAAAAGATCATACTCTGATAAAAGATCATACTCTGTAGAAAACGTTTTACAGCCATATAAAGAATGGCAATATGAATAAATGGGGATTAATAAAACAGAAAAATACAAATCATCCATGAACAAATATATTAGAGTTATACAGTAGACTCAAAAATGGTGAAATTGGAGTTTAAAGAATATAATGCAGACTTACAGAAATAGTTAAATGCACTAGAAAATTGTTCTATTATTAGGATTCATTTCTTCACTAGTTAAAGGCATTCTATAATTTACAATCTTTTTTTAATTTGTAAACTCTCCTTTTTTCAAAGTCTCCTTGCCAGCCATTGAAGGCAGAATCAAAATCAATTGTCCAAATTGTTTTGTGCCGATTGAGTCTGGCCCAATCTCCTTATTGGGAATTCAGAAAAAAAAAAAAAAACCTGTGACATTGCCTTATTTTACAAAGGCTGCAGTTGTATGGCTCATTTGAGAACATCCCAGCTAGCTGTACTCCAAGCAATTTGAATATAAGAAAAGAGAACGACATTGGAAAGACTAAATAGAGGCAGAATTAAGTATTTGGAACTAGAAAACTTTCTCTAATGTATTGAAACTTTAAAAATCTTCATGAGAGGATAGACAAAAAAAAAAGCTGTTGGATTCACTTCTGCTCTGCGAGATTACCAATGGAAAGAAATGTCCAAGTTGGTGCACTAGAGTAGTGAAAAGGTGAAAAAGCTACCAATCCTAATTCAGCAGCCTTGAGGGCTAGAATCTTGAAACATGAAAGACAAGGTTTACTGGATGGAAGTGTGCCCCAGTATGGATCATTTTATTTGGAACCTGCTTTCTAGATTAAATTTTATTTTGTAATGGGAAGGGGTGGGGGTTGAAAAATATAGAAAAAAGGTTGTGGGCTTAGAAAGCTAGGAAAAAAAAAAAGTTAAGTTCCTATAAGGGCAAATGTGAGTTCAGAGATAGACTCCTAGGAAAGGTGTCAGACTTGACAGCTTAAAATTAGAAATAATTATGTAAATCTTGGCTCTGAATCAGGAAACATCACATGTTGCCAAGGTTGTTAAGTATGGTCCCATACCTTTGGAAATTAATTCAATTGCCTGTCATTTGATTACAGTTCTCTGGCAAAGCTACGAAAACTACTACTGTGCAGTGTGCTGTACAGCACCAGAAAAACTTGTCCTTTTTCTCCCTAGTTCAGGAATCTTTAAATTAATACAACCATATGACCTCCCCCCCCTTTTTTCTTTTTGTCATTGGAGCCTTCTTTTCAAATTAAACCAGAGAAATTTAATGAACCCTATGATCCTTGGAAAACTGCCAAGAAAGCCAACAGATTCCCCCTCTATTAAGAAACCTGTATGACTCTTATTTTATCACGACACCAAATCACTCCTCTTATGAGGAGTGATGAGTCCTTGGTGCTCTCTGATTTTGCTAGTTTCCTTGCAGACATTTCATTACTCAAACTAGGTAATATCACCAGTACTAGTAAGGAATGTTGTTTGCTGCAGTTTACATTCCAGTGCTTTGCCCTGTCAGTGTTGATGGAGCTGGTCTTAGAAATTCTTTGGTTGGGTTGTATGCTATTGGCTCAGTTTCTTGATTGGGATATTGTTTTACTTGATTGTTGGTCTGATGTTAACCTTGGAGTTAAGGCGAGGTCTCACTGGCCGACGGACACAAAACATATGCATAAAGGACACAGCGGACGAGCAAAATTTCGGGGGTGGCTCCATCCATTGTCATCCACTTCAAAAAGTGGCAAAAATTTGCATAAAGAGAATGGAAAAGAAGGGAAAAGAACAGACGTGGGTAGTATGTAGCGGGGATGTTAAATGGATGTTCATAGGAAGCCTAGCGGATGGAAGTGGATGACACCTCTGAAGGGGTTCCGGGGGAGAATTTCAAAGTGGATGATTGGCGGATGAAGCGGATGCATCACGTATGCCTAAAGGAAAGAAAGGGGATGCTGCGCGGATTTATATCGGATGCAAACGCATCCTTTCTATTTCCATGCTACTAACGATGTATAGACGTTCCATGTACCCTTTCTTTCCTACCTCTTTCCATTTTCAGCTGCAGCAGATGTGAGTTGTGAGGATGCCCAGAGGATGCAGAGAGGATACAGTGGACGTTTAATGGATTATAAAGGGACATAGAACGTTTGTTGCTCGTATGTCGTGGATTTACATCGTACACAGCAGAAAGTTCATCCGTTCACAAACTTTTATGCAGTTCAAAATTTTTTGCGTGGATGAAATTGCAGTGGATGGATGCTCGATGGATAGAGCGTATGAAATACATATGCAATGAGTACACAATGGATGCATAGTGTTTTCCAATGGATGGCAAGCTTTTTTTTAACATTTTACATTCCCTTTGCATCTGTAAGTGCAGTGGGACAGGGCCTTAAATCTATGGGTGCTAATTGCTGGTGGAAAAATGCTTGGATCTCTTTGTACTTTTTGGGGGGGAGGGTGATCTTTTGCATATTCCTGGGGTATCAAATCTTTGGGGCTGGATTTAGCCTACAGGGTGCTTAGATATTTCCTGCAGGGCCTCCTTGGAAACAGCAAAGGAATAGCCTGCATGGCCTCTGCCTGTGAAAATGGAACTCATAAGGGCCACATATGGTCCTTCTGAAATCCATCTTTGTAGGTTTTGTGTTGGTGCTCCTCTAGAGCTGACTATGGGTCGGAGAGGTATGCCTTCTTTGTGTATTTTTGGGAGGCCGTATAGTTTGGGGCATCTGGAAGATTTTTCTCTTGGGATGACCATCTGTTGGATTTCTTAGCTTATGTGGCTGCTTATAATTTTCTTCTTGGTTAATTTTTCCAGATATGTCGTTGGGTCTGTGTTCATAGGATTGTATGTGGAGTTTTGGAGTAGGTCTGTCAATTTTGTTTCGTAGTCTTTTCTGTCCATTACTACTGTGGCATTCCCTTTATCTGCAGAGAGTATGATTATGCTGTTATCATTTTTCAGGGTTTGTAGCACTTTGAATTCATCTTTGTGCAAGTTGCTTTTCGGTGGTTTGCTTGTACATAAGATGTTTGTAACCTGGTGTCTTATTCTGTCAGCTTCATCAAGTCCCGATAAAAGAAACTCTTGAAATCATCAAAAATAGATACTAACCAGATAAACACCTCATGGAACTGACAAAATACTACTTAACCAACACATATTTCATATACAAAGGGAAAAGATACAAGCAAATTGAAGGAGCACAAACAGACTCCCTCTGTTGCCTCCAACTCGAACACCTCCCCACCAGGCACCCAGGTGAAACCTGGCTTCCGAAGGGATAGCAGCCATCCTTTCACACAAAGCCAAGCTACACTGAAAGCCTCCAACACAGGAACAGAGTGTTGCCAGCCAATCAAAGCCACAAAATAGACAGAAGTAACCAGAAACACCAATCAATCAAACTCCAAGTCCAGTGAACACAGACCAAAACTCCCAGCCAATCAGAATAGGCCAGCCTCGAATTTGAAACCAAAAGCTGTGAGACCCACATCCATACAGAAGTCTGATGATGGCAGATGAGATTCTGCTGAAACGTTGCTAAAACTTTGAAAGCACTACAATGACGTGGGATAATACCCGAAGGAAGCTTAACAGCACACATGTAAGTACCCGCGAAAGCTTAAAAAAACAAATATCTGACCTATACGGGGAGGAAATAAACAGCCAGATCAAAAGCTTTCAGAAGGTAGAAGTGAAAAGAGCAGGAATACTATGTGACCTAAAATTCCTATGCAGCTGCAGAGACAACAATGCAACACCAACTTGCTTCAAATTAACATTTCATGAGAACACAGCAGCTACCAAACGTATCCTGAAAAGAAGAGAGATGGCTTCAGAAATGAAGTTCACAGTAAAAGATTCCAATTGGATCAGTTAAACAAAGATTTGCTAGCACTACACCTGGAACTGAGCAACAAAATCCACCCTCTACTTTGGGACAAGATAAAACAACTTACAACTTGGAGAGCTGAAACTGAAACCACTTAGAAAAATGAAAAACTCTTAAAGAAACTAAAGAAATTAGAACATGACAAGAAAACCCCCAACAACTCACAACAACTGAAACAATTAGTTTATAATGTTTCCAACAGAGAACTCAACAAAACAGAAACAGATGTCCTATCCAAAGGATTCAATTATGCCATAGCACCCAAAAAAATCCCAACAGAATCCATCATATGTGCAGTAGAATCCAGCCTAACCAAATTAAATACACATGAAGCTGACAGAATAAGACACCAGGTTACTCACATCTTATGCACAACGAAACCACCAAAAAGTAATTTGCAAAAAGATGAATTCATAGCACTACAAACCCTGAAAAATGATAATAGCATAATAATACTCCCAGCAGACAAAGGAAATGCCACAGAAGTAATGGACAGAAAAGACTATGAAACAAAATTGACAGACCAATCCAAGACTCCACATACAAACCAATAAACACAGACCCAACCACATATCTAGGAAAATTAACCAAGAAGAAAATTATAACCAGCCACATAAGCAAAGAAATCCAACAGACGATCATCCCAAGAGAAAAATCTTCTAGATGCCCCAAATTATACGGCTTCCCAAAAATACACAAAGAAGGCATACCTCTCAGACCCATAGTCAGCTCCATAGGAGCACCATTACAAAACCTAGCTAAATACTTAGCAAAACAACTAAAGCCCCATGCTGAAACCGCAGCTTCATATTTACAAAACTCATACCACTTCTTAGAAATGATCAAATAACAAGAAGATCTGCTTGTAAGTTTCGATGTGGTTTCACTATTAATTCAAGTCCCGATAAAAGAAACTCTTGAAATTATCAAAAATAAATACCAACCAACTAAAGACCTCATGGAATTAAGAGAACACTGCCTAACCAACACATATTTCACATACAAAGGACAAAGATACAAGCAAATTGAAGGAGCCCCTATGGGATCACCACTGTCACCCGTCATTGCAAACCTGTTCATGGAAGAATTTGAATCCAGAGCCCTGGCTAATGCCACCCACAAACCCAAACTATGGCTAAGATACACCGATGATACATTTGTGATTTGGCCCCATGGAAAAGAAAACCTAAATAATTTCCTAACACACCTAAACAGCACACACCCCAAAATCAAGTTCACCATGGAAACAGAAATAAACAAACAACTACCATTCCTAGATGTACTAATCTACAAAAGAACAGATGGCACACTAGGATACACTGTATACCAGAAGAAAACACAAACCAACCACTACCTCAACGCCCAATCCCACCACCACCAAGCACAGATAAATTCCGTGGCTAAAACACTAATTTCCAGAACCAAACGCCTGGCAGACAAGACACATACAAAGACTGAACTATACACCCTGACTGAAGTATTGACAGCCAATGGCTTCCAAAAAAAACAAAATTACCAACCTGATCCACAAAAACGCACCAAGACATAACAGAGACCTAGAAGACCAAAAGACCTATGGAACAGCTGTCTTGCCCTACATAAGAGGTACTACAGATAAAATCAGTAAGATACTACACAGGCATCACATCAAGACTGCCTTCAAAACAGACAAAAAAATAGCAGCTATCCTGAGAAACCCCAAAGATAAAATTGACCTGGAAAACCAAGGCATATACAAAGTTCCCTGTGCATCATGCCCGGCCACATACATTGGACAGACCAATAGAAAAATAAGTACCCGCCTAGATGAACACAAAAATGCAGTAAAAAAGCTGGAACACATCTACATGCACTCTCACACCACCACCCAGCACAGATCAATTCCGTAGCCAAGACACTCATCTCCAGAACAAAACGCTTAGCCAATGAACAACACTTAAAAACCGAACTACACACCCTCACTAATGTACTTACAGCCAATGGATTTCCAAAAAAGAAGATTACCCACCTAATCCAAAAAGAAACCCCAACCAAAAGCCAAGACAGAGAACAAGAGAATGGCAAAGCCCTCCTCCCATATATAAAAGGCACTACAGACAAAATCAGCAAGATCCTCCAAAAACACAACATTAAAACAGCATTCTGCACAAACAGAAAAATATCCACCATCCTGAGAAACCCTAAGGACAAAATCGAGTTAGAAAACCAAGGAGTATACGAAATCCCTTGCACTGCCTGCCCCACCACATACATAGGACAAACTAACAGAAGAATTAGTGCACGCATTGAAGAACACAAAAACTCAATCAAAAAAGAAGAACTGACCTCTTCCCTGGTCCAACACCTCAAAGCCACAGTACATGAAAATGACTTTAAAAATACCAGAACCATCACCAAAACCGAACACTTCAACAACAGAATAATCAGAGAAGCCATAGAGATAGAGAAACGCCCACACAGCATGAATAGACGAGATGATACCTCCCGCCTACCAACCATTTGGAAACCTGCCCTCATTAATAAACGAGTAACTAACATGAAGAATGACACCAGACCCACACCCGCAAGTGCCACACAAGATGCTACCACCACACTTCCACACAGAAAAAAGACTCACACCCACACAGAAGAGGAGACAGGACCACGAACCAGAAACCATACTGCAGCTGCACCACTACCCACTTCAACCCCCTCTGACCCATACAAGAAGCAAACTGACACCCACCATGAAGATGTGGCACGACCACGAACACGAAGCCAAACAACAAAATCACAGCTCACCAGCTCAAATCCCCCAGTAACTAATACTAACCTGAGCACAACCAAGCCCCCACCTAAGCAGAACACACCCCCAGCCAATCAGAACACAGCCAACCCCCCTACCAATCAGAACACAGCCAAACCCCCACCCAATCAAGTCACACCCCCACTAGCAGTTAAAAGGAAGAAGCAGCTGCAAGCTCACATTACTCTGAGAAGCACAGAGCTGAAGAAACAAGCCTGAAGATGATGAATGAGACTTCATCGAAACGTTGCCTAGATACTTCCAATTCTACGCGGGAGAAAACCCGAATAACCAAAGATCGACATATATATATATATGTTTTTTTAGGCTTTCGCGGGTACTTACATGTGTGCTGTTTAGCTTCCTTCGGGTATTATCCCACGTCATTGTAGTTCTATTAAAGTTGTAGCAACGTTTCAGCAGAATCTCATCTGCCATTCTCAGGCTTCTGTATAGAGTTAGTTCCTGGTTTCAAATTTGAGGCTGGTCCATTGTGATTCGCTGGGAGCCTGGATCTGTGTTCATTGGACTTGGAGTTTTATTGATTGGTGTTTCTGGTTTCTTCTGTCTGTTTTGTGGCTTTGATTGGCTGGCAACACTCTGTTCTTGTGTTGGAGGCTTTCAGTGCAGCTTGGCTCCGTGTGAAGGGACGGCTGCTCTTCATTAGCAAGCTGGGTTTCACCTGGGTGCCTGGTGGGGGGGGTGTTTGGGTTGGAGCTATCAGAGGGAGTCTGTTTTTGCCCAGGTGTTTGCCTGGCTTGTGGCATGGAGATCTTTCTATTTGAGAGTGCAGGCTTCCAAATGATTGACAGTCTGGAGGAATCATCTCTTCTATTCATGCTGACAGGTCTTTTTTCAATCTCTATGGCTTCTCTGATGATTCTGTGGTTGGGGTTTTCTATAGTGGCAAGGGTTTTAGTGCCATTGAAGTTGATGTTGTGACCTGTGGTTTTCATGTGTTGGACTAGTGAGGAGGTGTGTTCCAGCTTTTTTACTGCATTTTTGTGTTCATCTAGGCGGGTACTTATTCTTCTATTGGTCTGTCCAATGTATGTGGCCGGGCATGATGTACAGGGAATTTCGTATATGCCTTGTTTTTCCAGCTCAATTTTGTCTTTGGGGTTCCTCAGGATGGCTGCTATTTTTTTTTCTGTTTTGAAGGCAGTCTTAATGTGATGCCTGCGTAGTGTCTTACTGATTTTATCTGTGGTCCCTCTTATGTAGGGCAGGAGAGCTGTTGATCTTCTAGGTCTCTGTTATGTCTTGGTGTGTTTTTTTGGATCAAATTGGTGATTTTGTTTTTGTGGAAGCCATTGGCTGTCAATACTTCAGTTTATATGTGTCTTATCTGCCAGGCGTTTGGTTCTGGTAATTAGTGTTTTTGCTATGGAATTTATCTGTACTGGGTGGTGGTGGGATTGGGCGTTGAGGTAGCGGTTGGTGTGTGTTTTCTTTTGGTATATGGTGTGTTCCAGTGTGCCATCTGTTCTTTTGTAGATTAGTACATCTAGGAATGGTAGTTGTTTGTTTATTTCCGTTTCCATGGTGAACTTGATTTTGGGGTGTGTGTTGTTTAGGTGTGTTAGGAAATTGTTTAGGTTTTCTTTTCCATTTGGCCAAATCACAAATGTGTCATCGATGTATCTTAGCCATAGTTTGGGTTTGTGGATGGCATTAGCCAGGGCTCTGGATTCGAATTCTTCCATGAACAGGTTTGCAATGACGAGTGACAATGGTGATCCCATAGGGGCTCCTTCAATTTGCTGGTATCTTTGTCCTTTGTATGTGAAATAAGTGTTGGTTAGGCAGTGTTCTGTTAGTTCCATGAGGTCTTTAGCTGGTTGGTATTTATTTTTGATGATTTCAAGAGTTTCTTTCATTGGGACTTGAGTGAATAGTGAAACCACATCGAAACTTACAAGCAGATCTTCTTGTTCTACATGTAGATCTTTGATCATTTCTAAGAAGTGGTATGAGTTTTGTACATATGAAGCTGCGGTTTCAGCATGGGGCTTTAGTTGTTTTGCTAAATATTTAGCTAGGTTTTGTAATGGTGCTCCTATGGAGCTGACTATGGGTCTGAGAGGTATGCCTTCTTTGTGTATTTTTGGGAGGCCGTATAATTTGGGGCATCTAGAAGATTTTTCTCTTGGGATGATCGTCTGTTGGATTTCTTTGCTTATGTGGCTGGTTATAATTTTCTTCTTGGTTGATTTTTCTAGATATGTGGTTGGGTCTGTGTTTATAGGTTTGTATGTGGAGTCTTGGAGTAGGTCTGTCAATTTTGTTTCATAGTCTTTTTTGTCCATTACTACTGTGGCATTTCCTTTGTCTGCTGGGAGTATTATTATGCTGTTATCATTTTTCAGGGTTTGTAATGCTCTGAATTCATCTTTTTGCAAATTATTTTTTGGTGGTTTCGTTGTGCATAAGATGTGAGTAACCTGGTGTCTTATTCTGTCAGCTTCATCTGTATTTAATTTGGTTAGGCTGGATTCTACTGCACATATGATGGATTCTGTTGGGATTTTTTTGGGTTTTATATATATATATATATATATATATATATATATACATACATACATACATACATATATATATATATATATATAGAGAGAGAGAGAGAGAAGGAGAGGGAGAGTGCTTGTCTAGGATTATATATCTAGGATTGTATCAGATAGGTAGATGGATGGATGGATGGATGGATAGACCTATAGAATGTAGAACAACAGAGTTGGAAGGTACCTTGGATGTCATCTAGTCCAAGCCCCTGTTCGAGCTTGTGGGTCTATTCCAAATATTAGCCTTCTCCTAGGATCAAATTCACAGCCTCTTGATTATGAGGTGAGAGCTCGACCTCTAGGCCACCGCACTTTACAGTATTTGTGTACAGTCACATGCTACAGTGTGTGTGTCTCTGTGTGTGTGCATATATGTGTGTAGAGAAATATACACATCAACACACAACTATATTGTATGAACTGTCTGTATTCATGTCAGAAGCACCTATAAAGCTAACTGAACAGTACTTCTGGATTAATAGTACTTGCAGTTAGACCATTGCTTTGGGGAGACCCCATTGTCAAAAATAATACAATTTTTGATCAGGCTCCTTTCACGTCCCCCAAATATATACTGTATATATATATTAAAACTTCTGAATCAGAACCAAACTGAAACTTCTGCAGAGGGATTTGGTCAGGTAAAAACCACTAAAAAAGCAGTGAGAATGATCAGGAGAATGGGAAAATAACACAAATCTTAACCAAAAACAGTGCAAACAATTGAATGTTTTCTGTGAAGTCTAGATGCCTATCACTTTGGATGGCTTTAAGTTTGGATTCTTGTGGTCAGCAAGTGGCTGTCCTGCAATGGTCTCTTCCAATTTTACCTGTGATCACATGGGTCACTAGTATGTGGCACTGTCCCAAGATCAGATGTAAAAGAAAATAGCCAATTTTGATATTGTAATCTTCTAGAAGCCAACTGAATTCCCATAAAAAGTGCAGTGAGGGAGAATAATTAGAATTGAAGACTAGTATTTTTTAGAAACAAGTAAAAGAGCGAAGTCAACGGGATGCATTCATCGAATTATCTCCTATTTGACCTCCAATCTTATTGCAAATGAGAGAAAATGCTTTCAGTGCTGTCAAATGGAATCATAATGTGCAGCAAAATGAATGAAAAGCAATTACATTTCTTCACAAGTCTGGATATTTCCCAGCCTGTCCTATTAACTGATGATTTTATAGAGAAAGGTGGGCAAAATTGGATAATTTATTGAAGATGCTTCTCAAATCAGTCCTTCAAAATTCCCTCTCTTACAGAAAAAGTCTTTCTCAAGAGTTTGGCTGTGTACTTAACAACAGTAAGGAGTGATCATAGTCTTCTTTCAGGATGTTTCTTCAATATTCCAGTTTTCAGTATTCCCATATTCTAGCCTGGAGTATCTAGTCCAGGAACTTCTTTGTGGAAGTTCCATTTAAGTCTGAATTAGGTTCTACCTTTTTTTAGATCTTCTGGATTA
Organism: Laticauda colubrina; assembly: GCA_015471245.1. NCBI lineage: Eukaryota > Metazoa > Chordata > Lepidosauria > Squamata > Elapidae > Laticauda > Laticauda colubrina. The sequence goes on along the minus strand of BLBF01000162.1, from coordinate 114,192 downwards.
AGTAATTATTGTCACCTATTCTACAGTAGTGAAAAGACTGTCTTTTCTATGCCTAGTTATTATGGGCTGGCCACACTTTTAAGACAATTTTGACTCCTGATGAATACATGGCATTAGTCTTGGTAGTTTTCGAATTGTTTTGAAGAGTATTGAGTCTTTGAACCTTGATATTGGAGAAGACTCCTGAGAACATTATGTCAAGCAATCAAGCAAACGGATAATCAAATTTGTCAATCTGGAATTCTCAATAGAATCATGTCTAGATTAAAATTATCCTACATCAAACACAAAAATCCAGCTAGGAAATAATGCTGTGAAAGGTAGAAGGAAAAAGAAGAGGAAGATCAGTAGGAAGGTAAATGAACTGAGTTACATTGGTGATGGCTCATGTTATGTGCCAATTTGATGGTACATAATCAATCAATTACGTCTTTGTCAGATTGAGAGTGAGTGACTGTTCCAAAGTAATCCAGTTGGCTTTGTGCCTAAGGGAAGACTGGAGTTCACAACCCCTCACTCTCTAGCCTAGTGCTCTTAACCACTATACAACATACGTAAGGATTCCAACAACCACAATGTAGGACAAAGAGGGGGAAGACTGGCAGAATGCATCCACAAACACCAACTAGACATGATGAATATTCTTTAATTTCACAATATATAGATAGATTTACCCATAGTTTTAATTGGGAAAAAGACCCTCTGAGGCAAAGCCAAGTCAAAAAATGCCAGGAAATTTCTAGAAGCCTGGCACTCTGACAAATCAGCCATCAATAGACACATATAGACACTAACAACATCTATAGAATATACCAGGGTTGTTAAACTAAAAAGATACTCCTTTCATTGAGGGCCACGTTAGGGTTGTGTTTGACATGGGGGGGCTGGGGTGGAGGGCCAGGATGGGCCTCATGTTGATGGGGACAACACGTCCAAGCACTTTGTTAGTGAAAACAAGCTCCTGAGCTCCGTTTTTGGCTGGGATAGCCTCCTGCAACCCTCTGTTAGAGAAAATGGAAAATGAAAAGACCCCTGTAGAGTGATAGAGAAAAAAAAAGAAGTCTTGAAAGAAGCAAGAAAGATAGGAGACCAGAGTTGTGCTGTGACTCTGCAGAATGTGAAGAAGACATTTTGATTGAAGTAGATCTGACTGTGAATCTATAGAGAATATTAAATATCTTAATTATTCTTAAATAGTAGAGATAAATATATCAAATAAGAAGGTCAAAGGTACTGTAATTGATGGTATAATCAATTAATTAATCAATTAACTACAATTAACTAAGAATATGTGTATATATATTTATATATACCCGAAGGAAGCTGAACAACATAGATATAGATATACAGATATATAGATATGTACTGTTAAGCTTCCTTCGGGTATTATCCCACGTCATTGTAGTGCTTTTAAAGTTGTAGCAACGTTTCAGCAGAATCTCATCTGCCATCATAAGGCTTCTGTATTGAGTTCGTCTGTGGGTCAGGCTATCACAGCCATTAGTTTTAAATTTGAGGCTAGCCTACTGCAGTGCCAGCATAGTTTTATCTTCATCCTGATTGGTTGGGAGTCTTGGTCTGTGTTTATTGGTCTTGGAGTTTGTTTGATTGGTGTTTCTGGTTTCTTCTGTCTGTTTTGTGGCTTTTGTGGCTTCCTTCCAGGAAGGCCTCGCCTTGTTCTCCTGCTCCCAGACTTCTTTTCTGGGGTTCATCTAATCGTGAGTGCTCTTTTTGATTTGTTTGTGAGTCTTTGTGTAATGCTTGTTGTCGTGTTATGGGAGGTTCATCTCTCCCTTTTTTATTATGTTGTATTTCCTCCCCCCCTCCTCAGCTGTTTTTGGTTTGTTTATTGTTGGCGCTGGTGTGGTGTTGTGTTCTAGAGTGCGAGAACGAAGCTGGTCTATGTGCCGCTTCCATTCTCTTCCATTGTCCAACATTAGTCGGTAAGACTAGGGGCCTGTGATTTGGCTGGATTGTGGCTGGAAGCTATAACGGGTCCCTGGTAAGGTTTTTCACATAAATCAGGTCACCTATCTTGAATGAGCGGTATTTGCTGGAGGAGTCAGGGGGTTTATCTCAGGTATAAGTGGGGTGGAGTCTGTCAAGGTAGGAACGCAATTTCCTACCCATTAGGAGTTCTGCTGGGCTCTTGTTGGTGGTGATGCTAGGGATAATATGTTGCATGATTAACAATCGGTTTAGCTTTTCTTGTACGTCCCCCTTGTCCATTCTTTCTAGGCCCTCCTTAGTGTACCAAGCCATGTGTTCAGCCCTGCCATTTGCAGCCAGATGAGTCGGCGCTGTCAAGGCATGTCGGACGCCTTGTGCAGCTAAGTACTGCTCAAATGCAATGCGGTGAACTGGGGCCCATTGCCTGACACTAACACATCAGGCAGTCCATGCATGGCGAAAAGTTTGTCTGACTGCTTCATCACTACCTCGGTGGTCGTCGAAGCCATAAGTATGATTTCTAACCAGTTGAATAGGTGTCCACGACTATCAAAAAGGTGTTGCCTTTTGTTGGCCCAGCAAAGTCAATATGCAGTCTCGACCATGGGCCTCGGGGAGTTTCCAATTCCCTGACTAATGCCAGTGGGTGGGTAGGCCTTGATTTTTGGAAGTCATGGCATGTTGCCACCCAATGTTCAATGTCTTTGTCCAGCCCAGGCCACCAAATGTAACTCCTGGCCTGGGCTTTCATCTTAACTATGCCCGGGTGCCCCTTGTGCAACATACACAATACATTTTCCTGTAGTCTTTCAGGGATTACCACGCTGTCACCCCACAAAATATAGCCTTTCTCGATAGACAATTCAGTCTGTCATGTGCAAAACGGTTTAAAGGTCTCAGTTTTGTTTTCGTCTGACCAGCCCTTACCTACCCAATGCAGAATGTGAGCTGTCAGGAGGTCTTTCGTGGTGGCTTCAGTGATGTCCGCTGCAGTTCGGCCGGGCCTCGAATTGGAGAGTTGAGACGGTGTGAGCTGGGTTATCTTCCATGATGGGCAGGGGGGAATGGCTCAAGGCATCTGCATGGGTGATGGTCTTCCCTGGGTGATGGATTAGCATGTAGTTGTAGACAGCCAGGAATTCTGACCACCTCATCATTCTAGGTGACAGAATGTTCAGGGTCATTTTGTTTCCTGCTAGAATCCCTAGCAGGGGTTTATGATCAGTGATGATCGAAAAAGTTCTGCCATAAAGGTACTCATGGAATCTTTTGACTCCGGCTATGAGTGCAAGGGCAACTCTCAGTCGAGTTGGCTGTAATTTCTCTCTGATTTGGATAGTGTTTTTGAATAGTAGGAGACCGGTGCCTCTCTGCTGTCTGGAAGCTTGTGGCTCAGGATGGTGCCGATTCCAAAAGGCGATGCATCACAGGTGACCGTCAAAGGCAGTGTATTGCTGTACTGGATCAAAACGGTTTAAAATGTTAATAGATCTTTGAAAAGCTGCTTGTTCCCGGTGGCCCCATTTCCAGATAGTTTTTTTGTCTAACAACTGATGTAAGGGTTCTGCTATGATTGCTTTTTTGGGGCAGGAACACATTGTAGAAATTTATGAGACCTAGGAATGTTTGTAAGTCATTTTTGTTCCTAGGTCTAGGTGCGTCTTTGATTGCCTTTATCTTTTTTTTTGGTGGGGTGTATTTCTTGCTCATCTATGAGATAGCCTAGAAATTCAACCTGGTTGGTGTCTAGGTTACATTTCTCTCATTTTACTTTAAAGCCTGCATCTCTGAATCTTCCTAATACTTCTTTTAATCTGCTTTCTAGTTGGTTAGTGTTTTTTGCTGACACTAGTACATCATCAAAATAGGGGATGACTCCCTTGATTCCATTTAGAAGGTGCTCCATGAGGCTTTGGAAAATGCCTGGGACAACACTAATGCCGAACTGAATGGTTGCACTTGAATGCCCCTCTGTGTGTCACTATAGTGTGTGCTTCTGCAGTTTTGGGGTCAACGGGTAGCTGTTGGTACATTTGTGCGAGATCAAGCTTCGCAAACATTTTTCCTCCCCCTAGGGAGTGCAATAAGTGTTGCACTACCGGCATTGATTATGTGCTTTGCTGGAGTGCATGATTTAGGGTTGCCTTATAGTCTCCACAGATGCGCACTAACCCATCTGGTTTGACAGGAGTCACGATGGGTGTTTCCCATTTGGCATGGTCGATTGGCTCTAACACCCCTTGTGCTATTAGTTTGTTCAGTTGTTCGTCAATTTTTGGTTTTAAGGCAAAAGGGACGTGTATGGCTTTGAGCCGGATGGGGGCAATTTTTGGGTCTAGGCTAAATGAAATTGGGGTCCCCTTGTACTTGCCTAGGGTCCCTTCGAATACATCTCAGAACTATTGCAACAGGCTCTCTTCCCAGTTGGCCACAACGATGCTGTTGATTCTGGTCATCCTGATTCCCAGGGGCGTGAACCATTCGATTCCCAGGAGGCTAGGCTGATCACAGTTGACGATGGTCAGAGGCAAAATTTCAGCATGATTTTTAAACTCGACGAGGAAATGTCCAAGGTCCACTACCGGAATTCGATTTCCCTGGTAGTCCTTTAAGATCAGTTTTTCTTTTTCTAGTTCTTTTTGTTTGATATTCGGTATCAGGCGTCGGATGGTGTTCCAAGATACCATAGATAAAAAGGATCCAGAGTCGACTTCCATCTCACAGGGCTTCCCTTCAATGTTCACCTTTATCTGGACCTTTTTTATGTTTGCTGCCCTGGCATTTCCAATTGTTACTGTCTGGTGCGTTTCATCTCTGTCGCTCGTTCTTTTATTTCTATTATCTTGGTTCCATCTGCTTCCGGCTTATCTCTCTTCATTTCTGGGGGGAGTGCTGCTGCGTCTTTTAGGACTATAGATCTTTTTATTTCAGCAGACCCTTTTGATGTGCCCCTGTTTGTTACAAGCTCTGCAGATTGTGTCTAGAAACCTACATTCAGGTGGTTGCCTCCACATCCAGCACACTGGAATTCCCGCCTGCTTCTTCTTTTTTCCTGCCATTTCTTGTCTGATTATAGTCTATGGACATCTTCATTGTTGTCATCAGTGTCACTCGGGGAGTTGATATCTTCATAGTGGGCAGTCGCTCTGGGCTGTTTCTTGCTTCCCTCCACCTTCTTTTCTCTGGGTTGATTTGGCGGATCTGGAATTGAATTCATCTGGCGCATAGTGGCTGTGGATTTCTTTGCTGCTACTGCGGCGGTGGCTTCTGTGATGGCCTTGGCCACAGTGATGTTTGGTCTATTTAGCAGCTTACTCTGGAGTGTAGCGTCCCTCAATCCGAGGACCATGCGGTCCCTCATGGCCTTGTCCATGTTCTGCAACTCGCAGGCTTCTCCGATATGTCTCAGGGCTGCTACAAAATCTCCAACGGTTTCATCTTCTTTTTGGTCTCTTTTGTAGAACTCATGCCTTTTTATCAAGTTGGAGACCACAGGTGCGTAATGTGTTCAGAGCATTCTGTTCAGCTTGGGCCAAGTCATCTGTTTAACATCTCTTGGTTTGGCTAGTGCCTTTGCCATCTTAAAAATGGCTGGTTCACAGTATGTGAGGAAGACAGCCCTCTTCTTTTGGTTAGATATCTCCTGCAATTCGTTGCTTTCTAAAAACATTAGAAAGCAATCAATATACGACTCCTAATCCTCCTCATCAGGGTTGAATGGTGCGGGGGGTGCATTGTTACCGGCCATCTCTTTCACTCAGTTCTGATTGCCGCATGCTTCGGTCTCGCTCTTCTATGACGATCCCACCTTCGTCACCAGTGTTCCGTTCAGAAATAAGTTGCGCGAGATCGGGTTCCAACAACAACTCTTTTATTTCAACAAGTAATGCAATGATAACAGAACAACAGCCCAAGCCATGGCAGCCCTTCTTGTAGTGGCTTGCTCGCGGCTGGTGGCCAATGACAGTACTTTAAGTGCTCCCGCCATCCGGCAGGCCAATAAGATTGGTTCCTAAATAACCAATCCAAGAACAGCCTTCTCGGCCAATCAGTTTAAGGTGTTTGGAGCCTACCAAGTTCTATACACAACAATCTCCCTCCAAAAAGCAGCACCTGGAGTTCTTGCCAAAATTCAATAAATAGATGAATTCTCCATGTTTTCTTTAGAGCACTTTAGAGGTGTATGAGAGAACTGATTGTAATCTAGTAGAAAGCATTACATCAGCTGAATTGGGGAACAAAGTCATCCTAATGATTTGATTTGAGGGGGTAGAAGAGCTTGATTTAATCTGATGAGTTGCTCCCATCAAGCGAAAATGGGCTTTCATATATGTGTTACTGCCCACAATTTTAAAAGCTCATGAATTAAAGTCCAGCCCAATTTGTTTCTCTACTTCATCATAGAATGACTCAACTTTATTCAATCTGTGTTTCCTTCAAAATAAGCATTCTATTGAAATTTTATGGCATGCAATAAGCTAAACACCTGAATCAAATCTGTTGTTTGCTATTTATCCGTTTGACTCATGTTCCTGTACAACGATTTTTGTTTCTTAAAAAATTAAAGCAAGATTTTTGTATTTAATAGAATCATTACTCATTCCTTTCTTCCCCTTTGAATCAGTATTAACCCCTGGTGACTTCTTGAACAAGTCCCTGCATTTTTCTTAATAACATTTCAGAAATAGTTTGCCATTGCCTTGTTCCTACCATTGAGAGAGATGACTGGTGCAAGGTCATACAGCTAGCTTTGTGCCAAAGGTGGGACCATTGTCTCCTGGTTTCTAGCTTGATTCCTTAACAAGTAGATCAAACAAGTTCTTTAATGTGATGAACTACTGTATATTATTTTTATGAATCCTAATTTAACTTGGCTCTTCCTTCTAGCCAGATCATCTGCCAATTGGGGACTGATGAGAAAACAGTTCTTATCTATAGGTGCTGTGGTTTTAATCAAAATCAAAGTCAGAAACTTATAAGGAAGAAGGAACAGCTGGATGACCTTAGGTGGAATTATCTCAGCTACACATTGCTAAGATGAGTGGAGCAGCTTCCAAACTCTCCATTGCCACAGTGTTGACAATCATCAACCAGACCCAGAAGGAACATCTCTAGAATAGGATAGAATAGAATACTTTATTGGCCAAGTGTGATTGGGCACACAAAGAATTTGTCTTGGTGTAAATACTCTCAGTATATATAAAGAAAAGTACATTCATTAAGAATAAAGAATCATAATGTACAACACTTAATACTAGTCATAGGGTACAATCAATAATCAAATCATACTAGGAAACAGTCAATATAAATTGTAAGGATACAAGCAATAAAGTTACAGTCCTACAATCACAAGTGGGAGGGGATGGGTGATAAGGAGTGATGAGAAGATTAACAGACTAGTAGTGTACGCTTTGTTTACCAGAGTGATGGCTTTTGGGAAAAAACTGCTCTTGTGTCCAGTTGTTCTGGTGTGCAGTGCTCTATAGCGTCGTTTGAGGGAAAGAGTTGAAACAGTTTATGTCTGGGATGTGAAGGGTCTGTAAATATTTTCACAGTCCTCTTTTTGACTCATGCAATATACAGGTCCTCGATTGAAGGCAGGTGGGTAGCAATTGTTTTTTCTGCAATCCTAATTATCCTCTGAAGTCTCTGTCTGTCCTTTTGGGTTGCAGAATCAAACCAGACAGTTATAGAGGTGCAGATGACAGACTCAATCATTCCTCTGTAGAACTGGATCAGCAGCTCCTTGGGCAGTTTGAGCTTTCTGAGCTGATGCAGAAAGAACATTCTTTGTTGTGCTTTTTTGATGACATTTTTGATGTTAGGTGTCCATTTTAGGTCATATGATATAGTAGAACCTAGAAAGTTGAAAGTCTCTACTGTTAATCCTGTGTTGTCTAGAACTTCCTTCTAAAAGAAAGAATACAGGTCCTAACTTTAGACTCTAGAAGGGATATGCCATATGGTGGAGTCTACACGAGCATGAAGAAGTTCTTAGGTAAAGAACAAGCAGTCAATACAGTCCAGGTATCCCCTTTGGGTATTTACTTCAGCCTTCGATATTCATTGTCATTCACTGCCTGTGAAACAAAACTACTGCATGAAAAGACTTTGAGCTGAAAAACGCTTTAAAAAGGATCAATTTCTAGGAAATGTTATTTGGATTAAAAACTATTTTCAAAGGGTTGCATAGAGTCAGAAGAATGCAGGGGTGGGCTTCTACCAGTTTGCACCTATTCACTAGAACCGGTTGTTAACATTCTGAGCAGTTTGGAGAACTGGTTGTTAGAAGAAATTACTGGCCTAATCCTGTAAGGAAGGCAGGAAGGAAACATTCTGGTTTTGCTTACAGAAACTGTCTCTCCGTTAACCCTTATTACATTCTTGGCAGGATTAGACTTCCTGTCTCTGGAACATCTCTGGAGTTTTCTCTCGTCCTTTTCTGATACTTTGCCTGTGGGGAGTGACCATTCAAAGTTACAGTGGCACTGACTTATGACCCTTTTCCACTTTTACAACTGTTGCAGCATCCCCACAGTCATGAGAGGCCAGGAGAGGAGATGTGTGCCTCAATGTGAGTGATGTTGAGTTGGCCATGCCCAGCCAATAACATGACCACCAAGCTATGTCCATCCAGTCACATGACCACCAAGCCATGTCCACCACTTAAGCCACACCCACAGAACCGGTTGTTAAAAATTTGAATCCCACCCCTGGAAGAGTGGCATGATGGTGCAATGGTTTAAAAACACTGGATTGTTGGCCAGAGATGGTCGGCACTCCAATGGTCCAAGCCCATGGCACCACATGATGGAGTGAGCTCCTGTCGTTTGCCCCAGCTCCTGCCTACCTAGCAGTTCAAAAGCATGTAACAATGCAATTAGATAAATAGGTACTATTCTGGTGGGAAAAACTAGCAGTGCTTGGTCTGGAAGCAGGAGGTGGTGTCGGATGTGCCTGGATGTAATGCAAAATTGGCAGAAGAAAGCCTGGGTGGCCCAACATCTTCCAAACATTGCTAGCTAGCTGGTCCAAAGCCAGTCTGCCCCCTGTGATGTACCATGGATAGCATGTATGAATGAACAAAATGAATTGTCTTAGGCTGCCAGAGCAACTCTGTGGCAAGAAGCATTGGAGATTTCCTTGAATAATAAGGAACAAATAACTTATGTCCTTTTGTTGTTCTGAAGTCATGAATGTGGCAGCATGTTCCCTGCTTCCTATTAAATAAGGTAGATGAAGATGTTCTTCCTATTGGACAAGGCAGGTATGATGCATCATTTCTTCCGATATCTAACAAGAATGAAAGTCATAGCTTTACTTCGTGCTGTCTATTACCAATAAATTAAATTAAAGCCTACTTCCAGAGAATATTTTCTACAATTGGTGCAAAGTTCTGTGGAACTAATGGAACTGACTTGGGTAAATACAAAATTATAAGATTTAAAAATCTGTTTTTACCCTTTACTTTTTTTAAAAATATATTTGCATCTGGGAAGGTGCATATCTCCGTTTGAAGAAGAAGGTATGTTGTGAGGTATGTGATCTGATTCTCAGCTAAAATAAAGTCCGAATTCTGATTATAGTGAAGTTCCAGAAATCCTTCTCCTCAATTTTCCTGCTTGAAAGGGAATAATATTTTTCTTCCCATGCCAACAATTTAATGAAGAAGTCCAATAAATACAAATCCTTGTTTGCTACAATACATTATGCAAGAATTCTTCATACCAAGGATATACAGCAGAAGTATCCAACTTGATTTCATTGAGAGCTGCATCAAGGTTGTATTTGACCTCAGGGATCGGTGTGGGTATGGCCCAGGTGGGCATGGCCAGTTTGACATCATTCATGTCAGGAGCACTTGTGGCCCAAGCACTCTACCAGAGAAAACAGGTTCCTGAACTCCGTTTTTGGTTGGAATGATCGCCTATGTTTTGTTCGGAAAACACACGAGGTAGACCGGGTTCCAACAACAAATACTTTATTCTTCAACTAGTCAGTAAATAGGAACACTTAGCTGAAACCGAGGCCAGCCTTTTATACAGGCTGGCTTGCCTGCTTGCAGCCAATGGCAGTTGTTTAAATTTGCCGCCTTTTAGCAGCTCTTTGGATTGGTTCCTAGTGAACCAATCCAATGCTTATTTTATTTGACCAATCAGGTTTGCAGATTTGGAGTCACCCACTTTACATATAGAACACCCCTCCCCCCTTAGTTCAGTCCTACTTGGTGACGTAGTCTCGCAGGTAGGCGGGGCTTTTCCGGACTCGACTTGATTTGCACAGTTCATTCTTAGTGCAGACTTCGACCAGTTCGGATGGGGCTGCTGTGTCATCCGTTCTTCTCCTTGGAACCGTCTGGAAGGGTGAGTCAGCCATTTTACCGCCGCCTGAGTTTCTTAGGCTGACGGTTTTGCCGCTCCCTCACGTTTCCTCCGGGCAGGTCGAGCTGGCCTGGCTGGCCCCTTCCGATGGGCTCTTCACGCAAGTCTCTCCAAACAGTGAGTCTTTTATTTGCTCTTTTTGTTCATATGTTTCATTGGGTTTGGTTTTAAACAGTTCTTTATTTATTTCTCGCCTTTCCCCCCCCCACCTTGGTTTGCACTTCACCGGTTTTTTCGGTGAAGGTTTGTAAGTCTGTGGTTCTCTCTATAATTCGGGAACGAAGCTGGTCTATGTGCCGCTTCCATTCCCTGCCATCCTCTATTTTTAATCGGTAGGATTTGGGGCCTGTGATTTGGGTAATCTGTCCTGGTAGCCATACCGGGTCCCTGGTGAAGTTTTTAGCGTATACCAAATCGCCTATTTCGAATTGTCTAAACTGTGTAGAGGAGTCAGGGGGGTTTTCTGGGGTAAAATTTGGGTGTAACCTATCAAGGTGAGATCTTAACTTTCGCCCCATAAGTAATGTTAGGGATAACATTGTTTACCCTAACTGGTTTAGGTGAAAAAATAACTATGAATCATAGTTAGTGTATGTTAGTGTGTATGCAGCTTT
>BLBF01000162.1:69135-94622 GCA_015471245.1 Laticauda colubrina | reverse complement strand
AAAGAAAGAAAGAAAGAAAGAAAGAAAGAAAGAAAGAAAGAAAGAAACCTTCATAACCTGGTACCCAATTTCATCTAAATAATTATATTGCGACCTTGGCAATAATACAGAAGGCATGCGGTCTTGATGTCCTTTCTTCTAGAAGAATTGGGTTTTCTCTAAGATATTTGGGGAATCAAAAAGTGAAGATGCAGATGATCAAAGTTCTTCTCCTTACTATTTATTTAGTGCAGGGGTGTCAAACCCAGTTTCATTGAGGGCCACACCAGGGTTGTGCTTGACCTTGGGGGACTGGGGTGGGTATGGCCAGCTTGACATTACTTGTGTTGGGAGGGTGCCTGTGGTGGCCAAGCACTCTGTCAATGAAAATGGTCTCCTGGGCTCTTTTTCCGGCTGCAGCAGCCTTCTAAAATCCTGCAGTCCTCCTGACCTCCATTTTCACTGGCAGAGGCACTGTGGGATGGTCCTTCACTGTTTCCAGGGTGGCCCAATGGGCCAGAACTAAATACCTCCCAGGCCATATCTGGCCCTCAGGCCTTGAGTTTGATACTCCTGATTTAGTGTATGGCAAAAATGTTGGAAAAGCACATCATAATTATATTTCCAATGATAAAATATGAAACTGTTCACTCATTCTCAGATTCAAAGATAGACTATTCATATAGTCAATAAATTGTTGGAGCTTTCCTGATATATGTTCAGAGGGCACTGTTCCATAATATATTGCATCACAACTATATTCCAAAGAAAAGAGCACACACACCCCATTTATGAAGGCTATTAGCATACCTGGCATGTTACCTTGCTTAGTAACAAAAATTCTGGTTCCAATTGTGGTTCTCAGTCAAGGACTACCTTAATACAAATACATACAGTACATACTCAGATTTCCAAATCATACTCAAAATGAAGCAACGTTCTTCCTTTCATTGGGAGAAAAATATTTTAAATTTGATTGTTGCAATGATTGCTTATTACCAATGACATACTTGACACTATGACATACTATGACATTTTTGTTTTTGCTTCCTTTGCTCTATCAATTAATATGCGGTTAAAAGTAAACATGTATTTATTTCCTGCCAAAATCGATCCTATGAAATAATTACTTTTATTTAGGAAGGGCCTCTGTAGCAAACTACAGCCCTGAAAATTTTGAAAACGGAGGAAAACATATTCAACCAATCTTGTTTGGAATTGAACATGTCCCTCTCTCCACCCTATCTAGCACAAGCTCTTTACGTGATCTATTAATCCTGACCCAGTTAAGTGAATTTTGTGAAAGGAAAAGAAAATTTTTAAACCTTTGCTCGGTCCAATAAAGAATTGTTCATTCTGAGACCAGGAGGCCAACCCCAAGATGGACAGCCTTGCCGCTACTCTGCCATATCCCTATTTTTATTTGTGAATTGTTGGTGGGCATGTCAAAGCATTTCCTAGGAAGATTTTTCTGAATGTGATTTTTGCATGAGCGCATTTGAATCAACTCTCAGCCAAGCAGCCAGGGCTGCAATCGTGCACCTTATTGCTCACAACAATTGGCCACCCACAACCGGTAGCTGTATCAAACTCCTGATAAATTGCATGTATTTCTCATCATCTCTCTCAAAAGATACGCACAGCTGTTTAGCTCTGGAGGGGGATAGCAAGACATTCAAAACCAAGCCTCACCTTTGTGATCTTTTATGATGGATGCCGGATGCCATCAGTGATCAGTACAAGAGAGGCCAGGGCATGCATTTATTATAAATAACATGTCTGTGGAACCTTTGCAAAATGTTTTCCCTCAATCAAATCCTTGCTATTTAAATAAAACTGGGAGGGAGGAAATGCGATATCACTAATGAGGTGCAAATTATATTGGCAAGAACACGTACACATCCCAGGCAGCTGATTATCTTTCATCAAGCCAGCTAAGTAATGTAGTCCTCTTAATGAATGAATGGATTTGCAAGTCCAGTTAGGGCCCAGAGTTCAACTCTGAGACAAGTTAATCTGTTATTTTTTTAAAAAATTAAATTAGCCAATTGGAATTCAGCTGATAGAAGTATTTGGGCCAAACTTCCTGGTTCATATTTTTTTCTCATTTCCCCCCTCAATGTGGAAGACTTGAAGGCTTCAAATCTTAGGGGACTTGGTGCCTGAATTCCCCACCATCCATGCATATGGAACGGCTAATGATAGAAGCCAACCCAGTGGAGAAGGCAATTCCATGTAGACATTTTCTCCAAAATGGATTATTTCAGCCTGGTTGGTCACAGATTCTGTAGTTTTCGAGCGATTCATCTTACTATTAATAATGTCAGAGAATTTTAGGCCCTTGAATTAAATAATGATAAATAGGAGGCACAGAGCGAGCTCGGCAGAGGCAGTGACTGTTTATTTCAGCACAAGGCTCTGTCAGGCCTGATAAATCGGATCCCTGAAATAGTTTATAAAGTACCGAATTGATGTGGCAGTTTGGCGAGGGGAGAAAATTAATGTCACGGGAGAAGCTTGCAACCCAGATTTTGATGAAAGCCTAGGAAAGTCGTTTTATATAAATATGGTGTCTGTGGTCAGGAATGGAGAGGAGAGAAAAAAGCCAGAAAGGAACTTGTGAAATTTCAATACACCCCAAAAGAAAAGTATCAGAGGCAGAGAGGGAATGACTATATGAGAGTCCAAAAAGAAGGAGGCCATAACTTTGCTATCAAATCAGAGGTGGTATTCAACAGATTCTGACCAGATCTGGGGAACCAGTAGCAGAAATTTTGAGTAGTTCAGAGAACCGGCAAATACCACTTCTGACTAGCCCCACCCCCCTCTATTTTCAGTTTTCGGAGTCTCAGCTTATCAGCTTTGTCTTTTTTTGTTGTTCCTGCATAGGAGAATGGAGCTGGAAAGCAGGTTACTGGGGTGGGGAAGGAATGGGATTTTGCAGTATCCTTCTCTTGAAGTGGTATGGGAATGGAGATTTTACAGTATCCTTCCCTTGCCATGCCCACCAAGCCACACCACACCCACCAAGCCATGCCCATAGAACCGGTTGTAAATTTTTTGAATCCCACCACTGTATCAAATCCCCCACTCCTTTTTTTTTTTCTACGTAATTTACAGGGGTGGTGGGAAGGGAAGAGATTTCAGTCACAAGATTGCAGCTGCCATTCTGACATTTGAACCTCTGTGGATGCCCCTGATCAGTCACATGAAAAGTTAATAACTCCAACATTGGAGTATAGGAAGTGGAAGAAGTGGGTCATAGGTTGGCTTCCTATTGTACAGGTCAAGAAGTAAACACTTTTGTATACAAAGGATGGATCTGGGAGAGAGGACATCATAAGGGAATTAAAAATTAAGCCACCTAAACTAATGAATAGTGTACAAAAGCTATAGTGCAATTTCTTGAAAATGTTCATCACATCAGTGTTTCTACCTTGTCTTAGCTTGAAAATTTATTTCAATATTCTCCACTTGGTGGTTTTGAACTTCTTTTACTGTCAGAGATACTACCGTTTACTTGCCCACCTTCGTAGTGCATCGTTTTATGCTACAATCTTTGCTTCACTGGATTTGCTACCTCAAGTGGGCAGCTGAGGCTGACCTTGCACAGGGTGTAGCAAAGTCTAAGGACTATGGCCTTTATTTGGGGAATGTAAAACATCAGTTGCTAAAAACAAGATGTGAATGTGCTCACTGAATCTATCTTAAGGAGCTGATTTCTAGGAGTCTGAATGCAGATCCTTAGAAAGCATAGCAAACAAAGCAGGATCTTGCTCAGAGGTTTCAAAATCACAGCCTAGGGCCCAGATCTGACTCACAGGTGCTTAGATCTGGCCTGCGGGCTGACCCTGGAAACAGTGAAGAACTGGCCCACTGTGCTTCTGCCAGCAAAAATGGAGCTCAGGAGGGCTGATCTGTTTTTGCTGGCAGAGAGTTGCAGGACAACATCCCGGCTGAAAATGGAGATTGTGAGGGTCTTCCATTTTTCTGGAAGAGAGTTACAGGAGGCTGTCCTAGCCGAAAACAGAGCTCAGGAGCCCATTTTCGCTTGCAGAGCACTTGGGCCATTACAGGTGCCCCTTGACAAGTGATGTCATGCTGGCCATGCCCACCACGTCCATGCCCATTCTGGTCCCTGAGGTCAAACAAAACGCTGATGTGGCCTTCAATGAAATTGAGTTTGACATCCCTGATCTTCCTGATTTCCACATCCTAATTCAGCCCTTCCAAAATGGTATTTCTTGTAGATACATTAGGTCATAATCTTGAAATTTCTGTTATGAGGCTCAAACAAATTAATATCTATAGGTGTTGTTCTCCACTCTGAGAATGCCAACAAATAAGGAAAGATGTATCATTTATAGCATCTATAGATCAAAGTCCCATCATCCTCAGCCAACATAGCTAATGTTTCTGTTCATAGCAGATGATGAAAACTGTGGCCCATCAGACCAGGAAGATACCAA
Organism: Laticauda colubrina; assembly: GCA_015471245.1. Classification (NCBI taxonomy): domain Eukaryota; kingdom Metazoa; phylum Chordata; class Lepidosauria; order Squamata; family Elapidae; genus Laticauda; species Laticauda colubrina. The sequence goes on along the minus strand of BLBF01000162.1, from coordinate 90,174 downwards.
ACAGGTAAGTTTCTTCTACCTGGAGGTAATCCTCACTTTCAAGTTTGCCAGTATCAGATCAACTACCAGCTGATACTTCTATGATGAAGGCAATAAATGAAGATTTAGGTACTACAAGGCTAGAAACGTGGTCAGATTTTAAAATCTGAATATGAACAAAATCTTAACAGGATTTTTTTATTAGGTATTTCTTTTATTTTCACATTTAAAAAAGGGGTTGTGGGGATTTTTTAGACTGTAGCGATCTTTCATGTTTTCTGTAAAGATTGATTTAAGGCAAACAGTTGATTTATTTATAAACATGAATAACATTTATTGATCTTTTAGAGACAATCAAATCAATTGATAGTTCAGTAGTAGAACTGATCAAAGGATGGATAACCAGACAATGAAAACGACTGTAAAACAGTTTCTGCCTAATTTGCTTTTTTTATTTGCATTTTTGTCCAAACTTATGTATGGGCTTGTTTGGAAAACAGACTATTTTATCTCCCTAGAGAGCATCAGGGTTTTTCATAGTTTTGATGCTCTCTATAATTATAATAGTAATGTTCATAGTGATGATACATTTATACTGTTCTAAGTGTTCACATAGTTGGAATAATAGATACCCCCTGGTTCTCTATATCTTTGGAGAATCCAGTATTTGCCTTTTATTATATGCTGGAAGTAAAGGGAAGGAAATATAAAGTTGATTTATTTGAGTAAGACTAAAACATTATGTTGTTATTTCTTGCATGGACTTTCTGCTGACACTATGATTGAAAAATGTTGCATTATAGAATTGTCTATAGATAAGAAATGGGGTGTGGGATGAAGAGATCTTAGATGTAAACCAAAAGGGGGTGAAGAGGTACAAAAATTGTTCATACTTGTTGTGAAGAAGATTGGAAGTCACCTATTTTCTCTTTTTTTACTAAACCCTTTCCTTTTTCTTTCTTTTCATTTTTCTATGTTTTTTTCTTTTCCTTTAAACCTTTTGGTCTTTCTATTCTTCTATTTTACTATCTTTACTATTTTACTATCTAATCCACAATACCCAGAGGTAAGCTATCCAACTGATCAATTGTTCTCACTGTCATGAAATTTTTCCTTAATTCTAAGTTTGATTTCTCTTTAATGTTTTTATATCTGTTGTTTCTTGTCCTGCCTTCAAATGTTTTGGAAAATGAGTGGACCTCTTCTCCGTGACAGTCTCTCAAATACCAGAAAAAGCTAATTGCATCCTTACCTTTCTGTTTGCAAGTGTCTCTGCTTTATAGCTATAGGCCAAATCTATGCTCTAAAAAGGAAAAAAAAAGTCCATATAAAACTGAGACACTATTCTATCATTACAGAATGAAGAGAGTCTTGGAGAGAGAACTTCTTAGTTCTAGTTTGCTACTCCCCTTTGATTAGTTTCCATCCATTGCTTCTTATCTTGCTCTCACATGCTTCGGAGAAGAACTTGACTCCTTCTTTCTGGCAATCCCTGAGATTGCTAAGACTGCTATCATGTCACCCAGTCCTTCTTTTCATCAGACACGAGACATACCCAATTCCAGCAACTGTTCTTTATATGTTTTAGCCTCCAGTTCCCTAATCATCTTTGTTCTCTTCTCTGCACTCTTTTTAGAGTCTTAACATCTTTTTTACATTGTGGTGACCAAAACTGGATGTGGTATTCCTAGTGTGGCCTTACCGAGATGTTATAAAGTTATATTAACACTTCACATAATCTTGATTCTATCCTTCTGTTTATGCAGCCTAGAACTGTGTTGGCCTTTTTGGCCTTGGTAGCACACTGCTGGCTCATATTTAAGTAATTGTCCACTAGGACTACTAGATCTCTCTCATAGTTTCTATTATTGGGCAAGGCACACATATACTATACCTGTGCATTTGGTGCATTTTGTTCTGCATGATTTGCTAATGTAGACATAATTGGTTAAGTTTACTGTTCCATTTGGGCAATAAGGTACATGAGACCGGTATCTCAACAAACAATTCTTTATTAAACACTATAGTGACTTGTAGCAGAACCGTTTGCCGAAGCCACGGCAGCCCTTCTTATGGCGGCTGCTTGCGGCTTGCAGCCAATGACAGTTCTTTAGAATTCCTGCCATCCAGCAGGCGAATCAGATTGGTGCGTAATTGCCCAATCCGAGAGCGGCCTTTTCGGCCAATCAGTTTTAGTTATTTGGAATCTTCCAATTTCCATACACAACACCCCTCCCCCCTTGGTTTCATCCAACGTGCGTAACGTAGTTACGCAGGTAGGTGGGGCTTTTGCGGGTCCTACTTGACCTGTGCAGCTCAGTCTCAGCGTGGTCTTCCATTGGTTCGGACAGGATCGCCTTTTCTCCGCATCTTCTCCATGGAACCTCCTGGAAGGGTGAGTCAGCCTTGCCGCTCCTGCCTGGGTTTCTCGGGTTGGTTGAGGTGGCTCTGCCGCTCCCTCCTGGTTTGTCTGGGTTGGTCAAGCTGGCCTGGCTGTCTCCTTCCAGGAAGGCCTCGCCTGATACCGGTTCTCTTCTCCAGAGGTCATCTATGGGTAAGTGCTCTTTTTGTTTTATCAGAATTTCTAATTCAGGTTTGTGCTGTGTCTTTTGTCATGTTATTGGTGGTTCGTCTCTCCCTTTTTTATTATTTTGTGTTTCCCCCACCTCCTCGGTTGTTTTTGGAGTGTTTATTGGTGTTGGCGGTGTTGCTGTTGTATTTTGTTCCAATGTCCTAGAGCGAAGCTGGTTGATGTGCCACTTCCATGTTCTCCCATCATCTAGTGTGAGTCAGTATGACCGGGGCCCTTTGATTTGAGTAACTGTGGCTGGAAGCCATAATGGGTCCCCAGTAAGATTTTTCGCGTAGACTAAGTCACCTATAACAAAGGAGCGGTATTTACTTGAGGAGTCAGGGGTTTTTTCACAGGTATAACTGGGGTGCAGTCTATCAAGGTAGGAACATAGTTTTCTACCCATGAGGAGTTCATCTGGGCTTTTGTTGGTGGTTGTGCTAGGGGGTGATACGCTGAATTGTTAACAGTTTGTTAAGTTTATCCTGGACATCCCCTGTGTCCATTTTATCTAGGGCCTCTTTGGTATAATGAACTATGTGTTCAGCTCGTCCATTTGACACTGGATGAGCCAGCGCTGTTAGGGAATGTTGGATGCCCGGCGCAGCCAGTTATTGCTTGAAGGCTAAAGCAGTAAACTGGGGGCCATTGTCAGAGACTACTACATCTGGCAGTCCATGAATAGCAAAAAGTCTCTTCAATTGTTTTACAACTGCTTCAGTAGTAGTGAACGCCATAACGAAAACTTCTAACCAATTTGAATAAGCGTCAATAATTACAAGATATGTGTTCCCTTTCGTTGGCCCAGCAAAGTCAATATGCAGTCTCGACCATGGGCCTCTGGGAGTTTCCCATTCCAGGCCTGGTGCAAGAGGGGGGGATAGGCCTAGATTTCTGGCAGTCATGGCATGTAGCCACCCATTTTTCAATGTCTTTGTCCAGCCCTGGCCACCAGAAGTATCTCCTGGCAAGAGCTTTCATTTTTACAATGCCCGGGTGTCCCTCATGCAACATGCACAACACTTCCTCCTGCAACCTTTTTGGGATTACCACCCTGTCTCTCCACAGTATACAACCCTTTCAATGGACAGTTCAGTCTGCTGGGTGTGAAAAGGTTTAAAAGTCTCACCTCTATCCTCATCCGGCCAGCCCTTATCTACCCAATGTAGGATTCGAGCTGTCAGCAGGTCTTTCGCGGTGGCTTTAGCGACGTCTGTTGTGGTTAGTGGCAGGTTCGGCCATGTCTCGATCTGAAGAGTGGAGATAGTAGGAGTTGGGTCGCCTTCCTTGTCGGGCAGTGGGGAATGGCTGAAGGCATCCACATGGGTGATGGTCTTTCCAGGGCAATGGATGAGTGTGTAATTGTATGTAGCAAGGAATTCTGACCACCTCGTCATTCTTGGTGATAGGATGTTCGGGGTTGGTTTGTTCCCTTCCAGGATCCTTAGCAGGGGTTTATGGTCTGTGATAATAGAAAATGTCCTACCATATAGATATTTGTGGAATCTTTTGATGCCTGCTATAATTACGAGGGCTTCTCGGTCAAGTTGGCTGTAGTTTCTTTCAGATTTTGACAGCGTTTTGGAATAGAAAGTGATTGGTGCTTCTCTGCCATCAGGTAGCTTGTGGATCAGTATGGCACCGATTCCAAAAGGCGATGCATCATAGGTGACCGTCAGTGGCAGGATATTACTGTATTGTATTAAAATGATGTTGGATTTTAATAAGTCCTTAATGTTTTAGAACACTGTTTGTTCTTGGTGGCCCCAATTCCAGACAGTTTTTTTATCCAATAGTTGATATAATGGCTCTACTATGGTTGCCTTTTGAGGCAGGAAGACATTGTAGAGGTTCATGAGACCTAAGAACACCTGTAAGTCTGTTTTGTTCTTAGGCCTGGGTGCTTCTTTAATTGCCTTTATTTTCTTTTCAGTGGTGTGTATCCTTTGCTCATCTATAAGGTAGCCTAAGAATTTGACTTGATTGGTGGCTAGTTTACATTTTTCTCTTTTGACCTTAAGTCCTGATTCTCTGAATCTTTGCAAGACTTCTCTTAGCCTATTTGCCAATTGGTGTTTACTTTTTGCTGATACTAATAAGTCATCAAAATAGGGAATGACTCCTTTTATTCCATTTAGGAGGCGCTCCATGAGGCTTTGGAAAACGCCTGGGGCAACACTAACCCCAAATTGAAGTCTGTTACATTTGAATGCCCCTCTGTGCGTGACTATAGTCTGTGCCTCTGCAGTTTCGGAGTCAACTGGCAGCTGTTGATATGCTTGCGCGAGATTAAGCTTCGTGAGAATTTTTCCTCCCCCTAATGAATGCAACAGGTGTTGAAATACCGGAACAGGGTACGCGCTTTGCTGGAGTGCATGATTTAGGGTAGCCTTATAGTCACCACAGATGCGCACTGACCCATCTGGTTTGACAGGAGACACGATGGGTGTTTCCCACTTGGCATGGTCGATTGGCTCTAACACCCCTTGTGCTATTAGTTTGTTCAGTTGTTTGTCAATTTTTGGTTTTCAGGCAAAAGGGACGCATCTGGCTTTGAGCCAGATGGGGGCTATTTTTGGGTCTAGGCTGAATGTTATTGGGGTCCCCTTGTACTTGCCTAGGGTCCCGTCAAATACATCCCAGAACTCTTTCAGCAGGCTCTCCTCCCAATTGGTCTCAGTGACGCTGTTGATCCCGGTCACTCCGATTCCCAGGGGCTCGAACCATTTGATTCCCAGCAGGCTAGGATGATCCCGGTCAATGATTGTCAGAGGAAGTACCTCAATGTGGTTTTTGAACTCCATTAAGAAATGTCCAAGACCTACCACCAGGATTCGGTTTCCCTGGTAATCTTTAAGTATTAGCTTTGGCTGTTCCAGTTCTCTTTGCTTGATGTCTGGTTTCAGGTTTCAGGTAGTGTTCCAGGATACCATTAACAGGTATGATCCGGAGTCTACTTCCATCTCACAGGGCTTTCCTTTGATTTTCACATTTATTTGAAACTTTTTTGTGTTTGCTGCCCTGGCATTTCCGATGATTATTGTTTGATGTGTTTCTTCTCTGTCATTCATTCGCCGGTTCCTGTTCTCTCAGCTCCATCGGCTTCCTGCTTGTCTCTCTCTGTTTCTGTGTGTGTGTGTGTGTGTGTGTGTGTGTGTTGCTGCCGTATCTCTTTGGACTATAGCTCTTTTTGTTTTGGCAGCCCCCGTTTCTCACAGAATCTGCAAAAGGCATCCAGGAATCTTCATTCAGAGCACGGGTGATCGCCTCCACATCCAGCACACTGGAATTCTCACCTCCTTCCTCTTTTTTTCCGCCATTTTCCTTCTGACTGAAGCCTATGTATGTCTTCGTTGTCATCATTGGTATCACTCGGGGAGTCGAGGTCTTCATGGTGGGCAGTCGTTGTGGGCTGTTTTTGGTTTCCTTCTGCCTTCTTTTCTCGGGTTTGGTTTGGTGGTTCTGGATTTGTTGAATTCATCTGGCGCATGGTGGCTGAGGATTTCTTGGCTGCTTCGGCGGCGGTGGCTTCTACGATGGCTTCAGCCACTGTGATGTTAGGTCTGTTTAACAGCTTGCTTTGGAGCGTAGCATCCTTCAATCTCAGGACCACGCAGTCTCTCATGGCTTCGTCCATGTTCTGAAATTCACAGGCTCCCCCGATATTTCTTAGGGCTGCTCCAAAATCTCCGATGCTCTCATCTTCCCGTTGGTCTAGTTTATAAAATTTTGGCCTTTTGATCTGATTGGAGACCACAGGGGCGTAATGGGCTTGTAGCATGTTTTTTAATTCCGGCCATGCCATCTGTTTCACATCCCGTGGTTTGGCTAACATCTTTGCCATTTTGAAAACGGCTGGGCCACAGTGCGTGAGGAATACAGCTCTCTTCTTCTGGTCAGTTATTTCTTGTAGCTTGTTGCTTTCTAGGAACATTAGGAAACGGTCAGTGTATGACTCCCAATCTTCTTCGGCTGGGTTGAATGGTGTGGGTGGCGCATTGTTACTGGCCATCTTGGTTGCTCAGTTCTGGTTGCCGCGTACTTTGGTCTCGCTCTTCTAGGATGATCCCACCTTCGTCACCAGTGTTCCATTTGGGCAATAAGGTACGTGAGACCGGTATCTCAACAAACAATTCTTTATTAAACAGTATAATGAATCGTAGCAGAACCATTTGCCAAAGCCGCAGCAGCCCTTCTTATAGCGGCTACTCACGACTTGCGGCCAATGACAGTTCTTTAGAATTCCCACCATCCAGCAGGGCAATCAGATTGGTGTGTAATTGCCCAATCCGAGAGCGGCCTTTTCGGTCAATCAGTTTTAGCTATTTGGAGTCTTCCAATTTCCATACACAGCAATAATAATTCAAAATTCCAACAATACACAACAATAATAATTCAAAATTCTATACACAATAATAGTTTCTATTATTGAGCAAGGCACACATATACTGTACCTGTGCATTTGGTCCATTTTGTTCTGCATGATTTGCTGATGTAGACATAATTGGCTAAGTTTACCATAAACAATGATAGGTAAGTCTATATTGTTTCTGCATTACTCTCCCAGTTTTGGGTGATGAAATATCAATTTCTAAAAAAAAACCTGCCACAATTCTAGTTGAGCAACAATATTAACTGAATGGTTGCCACATTTTATTCTGTTTCATGAGTTTTGTGGCTGTTTTATTTTTAAAGATTTTAAACAGAAACATTTCAACATTTTCATTTATTTAATTGAACTTCTATTTCCAAAGAGTATTCAACGAGTAATTCAAAGAGTAGCAATGGGCTGACCTATCAAACTGAATACAATTCCCCAGCAATGACATTGTCCTCCCAATTATCCTCCCATTCCACCTTGTCATTTTTGCAGGGAAAATATACAATTCAAGCAGAACATTTTTATGATTGGCAATTCTATTCACAGATATGTTTGAGGACAAATTATATTTACTTACACATTTTTTTTCATTTTCATTTTAAAATATAAGCTACCTATAGACATGCTAGACAGCTTCTAAATCTGATAAATAGTTTTGAGTGTATACACAAACTTTTTAAAAAGATTCCATATTTTTCCAAATTTTGCAGGCTACCTTGTAAATTACAAAAGGAAAAGGAACAAAAACACGCAAACAAATATAAAACTGCTGACATTTTGGCCAATTGTGTAAATATATTACAGGGGAAAAATATTTCTTTTTAAAAAATCAGGAAAATAGTTATCAAAATGGAAATATCAGAGGAAATCTACAGGAAAATGCTCACATTGTGGCATGTGTATTGCATTTGAAAAAAATCACTTCCTGATGCAATCAAGAACAAAATCAATACTGGAAAAATGAAAAATGGAGTAAAAGTGCAATTAATTGCCAATCTTAAACCATTGATTGTGGTGGTGGTAGTATAGAAAAGCGAACAAATGTTACTGTAAACAGAACTATAGATAAGATGCCCTGTCTAACATAATTTAATCTAAAAGTGTTCCATTAAGTCTCAGATACATTATAATTTCACCATCAGAGTTTACATAATGCTGAGGTTGTGGCATTTTTAAAAATAATTTTTGAAAAAAAAATATTCCAACCCTTCAGACTGAAGCATAAGCTGAATGCATCATATTTATGAGTACTAACTGTAATATATGTTACCACTTTTCAAAAGGGGCAGATGGGCAAAATCCCATACGTTTTTCTATCTGTGCTTAATTTCCCTAATGACTATTTCATATCCAGCCCATTCAGCTAAAGAAGCGCTAAATTAAGAAGACTGCTGTTTGAAGCTAAGGGTACAAATTGAATTTCAAACACCTAATAAGGTGTCGAAAATTACCTCAAGCTTTCAAATGTCATATAATGTAAAAATACAAATGAGTCTTGAAAAGCAGCTCCAATTGTAATTAACATTCTGATGTGTTCAAATAATCAACTGTTCACCTCCAAGGAGCATATTGAAGGAGATTATTGCAAGTAATACTTTGCTAATCACTAGGTGACAACTATTTTTATGTCATTGATCCAGATTGCTTGCAACCATTTTGTCTCTGTCACTTGGTGGCTTTTTGTTTTTAATTCAATGATGTTTCAACCCCCTCCTTCCCCCGTATTGAAGGCAACCTGTCCTTCAAATCTCAATCGAGGTCAGTAATCAAATTCCGTAAGGAAAGGTCTCTGTCTCTGTCTCTCTGTCTGTCTTTGTCTCTCTCTCTCCTCCTCTCTCCCTTATATGAAATAGTTGGTTCTTTGCTCCAACTATTTTTAAACTGAAAAAGAACTTTGCTAATATTGAAAAGGGGTTAGATGTTTCCCAAATAAGGACACCCTTAATTGATATTCTCAATTGAAGTTTTCTTTGGCTGAATAGTTCTGAATGATGGTAACCATAGAAATGGAATTTTATAGCTCTTCCTTTTTTATTTACCCATGAGGAATTCTCTCCAATCAGTCATCTGCATCACAGATGTAAATATCAAGGGTGTGATGTTCTCCATCATCTTTGTTTGGTGTTATTACTTCCTCCTCCTCTCCTAACAGGAAAAGATATCTGGGAATTTATCTTCAACCTCATACCAAATTGTTGTCATCAAATTTTCCATACAAGTTACATGACCTGTTTCTGACATTTCAGCCACTATATCAAATCTGAACTGGCCTGTCCACACATCATCCTTAGTGAAGCATGCAAACCAGTGGCTGCATTTCCTGCATTGGGTGAGGAAATCACATCTTTCTCCTTCTATCCTGCCCACTTTATACAGAGGCACGATTGAGAGCATTTTAACAAACTGCATTCCTGTTTGGTTTGGTGGCAGCAGTGCCTCAGATAGAAAGTCCATAGTGTTGCGTTGTTGCTAAGTTCTCCCTCTGGTCCGCGTTCCTGGAGGGAGCACGGACCATTCTGATTGGTTGATGCCGTTTGACAGCCATCTATATAAAGCGCTGTCAAATGGCATCAATTGTTGCCACTAGCTGACTGCTCGTTAGCCCAGCAGTCGCGGCAACCCCTTTGTTTCTAAATAAAGGTTCCTGCCTGTTGTTCCGTGTCCACCTCAGTCATTATCCACCGCTTTACGACATTGGTGATGAGGGCGGGATACAAATAAAGGTGACTGGACAACACAGCTGAGCGCAGTCACTGTTAAAGAGCCAGAGTCACGAAGCAAAGAGCTGAAGCCACTACAAGCTGACTGTCACAAGTCGCTGACGCCATTTCGCGAGCGTGAAATTCAACTTCCTAGCCAAATAGACTGTCATCGCTGAGAAGAAATGTCTTCAACCCCTGCGTTCCTACCATTTAGACCAGTGGCAGAGACTTGGGAATCCTATAGGAACCACTTTGACTGCTTCCTGGATGCTATAGACCTCACTGAAGCTTCAGCCCATAGAAAAAAGTCCTATTTCTTAAGCTTTTGTGAGGGTGCAGTGTTTGACACTGCCACAGCATTGGTAGCCCCACGACCTGTCATAGAAGTCCCTTGGGGGGAGCTTCAAGAAATCCTCTCTAATCACTATTCACCCAAGCCCTCACAGATTGGAAGGAGACATGCCTTTAGGAGGCGAGTTCAGGGTGAGGGAGAGACTATCAGTGAATACATGGCTGCTCTGAGGTCTGCTGCCTTACATTGTGGATTCAGGGATTATCTAGAGGATATGCTCCTAGACCAAATAGTATGTGGGGTTAAAGGCTGCAAAGGCGGCTATTAGCCAAAAGGGACCTAACCCTAGCAATAGCCATAGAAGAGTCTCAGGTTGCTGAGCTTTCTGCTCAATCTGCAGCTGAAATCCAGGGAAACACAATCAACAATCCATTTTGATGAGGTTTCTCCTGATGAGGACTCTGAGGATTCAGCTGTTGTAAATTGTGTTAGACAACAGAGACCCCTTCCAGAAGACTCAAAGTCAAAAGCTAGTTTTTCTCCCCGGCAGCAACCCATCTGTTTAAACTGTGGAGGAAATTACTTAAGAGCATCCTGTAGGTTCAGGAATGCCATCTGTTTAAGTTGCCAGAGGAAGGGTAACTTTGCAAGGGTCTGCCAAGCTGGGAAAACCTTTACTCAGAGACCTCAGCCAAACCTCATCTTTCAAAGGCAAGTGGAAGACTGCTATACCTGTTACCACTTCAACCAGTCCAGCAACAGCTCGAACAAAATCAGTATTTTTGTCTCCTTAGAAGGTAAACCTTGCAAGATGTAGGTGGATACAGGATCTGCTCTATCCATTATTTCATGCAACACCCTAAATATAACAGGCATCCACTCTGTGTTAAATGCTGAAGTAGATTCCCTGTTCAAAGACTATGCTGATGTATTCAGCGAAGATTTGGGATGTTACTCAGGCACCCCCATATCATTTACTGTAGACCCTCAAGCAACTCCTGTATGCCTGAAACCTCGTAGAGTGCCTTTTGCAATTCGTCCTAAGTTAGATAAGGAACTTGACAAACTAATCAAACAAGGAGTCTTAGAACCTGTAGATTTTGCTAAATGGGAGACCCCCATAGTAACTCCTTTTAAAAAAGATGGTAGCATTAGGATATGTGCTGATTACAAAATTTCCCTGAATAGACACCTCCAAATCAGTGCTTACCCAGTTTCCATCATTCAGCACCTTTTACATTCTTTTGAACCTGGGTCTATTTTTGCAAAGCTGGATATGTCCCAGGCATACCAGCAATTCCCTGTAGATGACCACACAGCAGAATTGCAGACAATAGTAACTCACAGGGGAGCTTTTAGGTGCAGACGCCTTCAGTTTGGCGTGAGTGTAGCCCCTTGGATATTTCAGTCCTTGATGGAGAGGCTACTTCAAGATCTCCCAGGGGTAGTCCCCTATTTTGATGATATCTTAATTTCAGCCACAGACAAACCTCAGTTGTTACAAAGAGAAAGGTCAGTTCTAGATCGATTCTGGCAAAACGGTCTCAAACTGAAGAAAGACAAATGCACCATTGCCACTAAGCAAGTTGATTTTCTGGGCTATAGAATTGATGCCTCCGGCATACACCCTATGGAATCTAAAGGCCCTGTCACACTAGCCAACGGATGCAAAACATTTGTAAAAGGGACACAGTGGACAAGAAAAATGTTCCATCCATTGTTATCCGCTCTCAAAAGGGGCAGAAATTTGCATAAGCAGAGCAGATAACACAGAAAGGAACGGACGGGGGGAGGACGCAGGGCGGATGGAAAGCGGATGCTCCATTGAAGCCTAGCGGATGGAAGTGGATGGATGTGGATGGCACATCCGCAAGGCTTCCGGGGGACCGCAGCAAAGCAGATGCGGAATGGATACAGCGGATGCAGAGCGGACGCCGAGCGGATGAAGCGGATGCACAGCGGAAGCTGAGCGGATAAAGCGGATGCAGAGCAGAAGTCTAGCGGATGCCTAGTGGATGCCTAGCGGATGCCTAGCATTCACTGCACATGCGGGGAGTATGCATTGCATCAGCCCCGCGGATATAAAGGGAGGCAGCTCCCAAGCAGGTCACCATTCAGAGGAAAGACCTGCTTCCAGACACATCGACTGCCTGCCAGCCTTGCCAGCCTGCCTGCCTTGCCTGCCTGCATGCCTGCCATCCTTGCTGCCTGCCATCCTTGCTGCCAGCCTGCCTGCCAGCCTGCCTTCCAGCCTCCATGCCAGCCTCCTTGCTAGCCTCCCTGCCAGCCTTGCTGTCTGCCTGCCTGCCAGCCTGCCTTCAAGCCTCCCTGCCAGCCTGCCAGCCTGCCTGCCAGCCTGCCTGCCAGCCTGCCTGCCTGCCAGCCTGCCTGCCAGCCTGCCTGCCAGCCTGCTTGCCAGCCTTGGTGCCTGCCTGCCTGCCTGCAAGCCTTGCTGCCAGCCTTCCTGCCAGCCTGCCTGCCTGCTTGTCTGCCTGCCAGTCTTGCTGCCAGCCAGCAACCCCACAACCATGGGGAAGATGGGGAAGCCTCAGCCATCTGCTGCCAGCTCTGGCAAGAGGGACAGGGCCACCCTCCCACCCCCTGGCCCTCACTCTGCTTCTGCTGGGGCTACTGTAGCACGGGCTTGCTCTTCTGGGGCTGGGGCTTCTGCTGCTTCTGCTTCTGGAAGAGCTGATGATGATGCTTATGGCAGTCGTGTTTCTGCTTGTGCTTACTCTGCTGATGCTGCTTCTGGCGGTGGCACTTCTGCTGGTGCTACCTCTGCTGATGCTGCTTCTGGCGGTGGTGCTTCTGCTGATGTTGCTTCTGGAGGAGCTGCTGATGCTGCTTATGGCAGTGGTGCTTCTGCTGGTGATTACTCTGCTGAAGCTGCTCCTCGTCCTGCTGATCCCGCTCATCCTGCTGGTTCTGTTCGTCCTGCTCGTGTTCTTGATCTTGCTTGTCCTGCTGGTCCTGCTCGTGCTCCTGGTCTTGCTCGTCCTGCTGGTCCTGCTCGTGCTTCTGGTCCTGCTGGTGCTCCTGGTCCTGCTGGTGCTCCTGCTGGCGCTGCTGGTGCTTACTCTGCTGCTGCTGATCCTGGTCCTGCTGGTGCTGCTGCTGCTGATGAGGATGATGATGATCCTGCTGCTGCAGCTGCAGCTGATGCTGCTGATGATCCTGCTGGTGCTGCTGCTGCTGGTGGTGTGGAGGAGCAGCCCCTACAACCTGGAAGCCCCTCTGATGAGGGCCCATGTGGTCCTGCCAAAGGGAGGAAGAGGCATATGCGAGAATGGGAGAGGAGGCAATACTCCATCGAGGAGGAACATGAGGATGAGGTGCTGGAGTGGCTGAGAGAGAATGACTATCTATGGCAGAAGGGACACAGGCTCTACAGGGCACCAAAAGGAAGCAGGCTGCTTGGAGAGAGAAGGCGGAGAGCCTGGGTTACACTTCGGAGGTGCTCCTTGGCTGGTGGAAGCACATGTACACCTGGTACGGGAATCTGCACCTCAAGAAATCTGGCCAGGCCACGGTCAAGCTGATGGACAGAGAGACCTATGTCATGGCCAAGTGCAGCTTTTTGGAGGGTGAGGTCTGCCACCGAGGAGCAGCCCCTCTCACACAGCAGGCAGGCTGCTGAGAGCCAGTCCTCTTCTGGCTGAGAGTCAGCTCCTGTCTCCAGGCAGGTTTCTGTGGAGAGTGCCATGACGGAGAACCTGCGGACAGCTGTTCTAACCATGGAGGAGCGTGTGGAGGACTCCCTGGCGCAGTGGGAGAAAGGAGACGGCACTTCCACCACAGTCCTACCCGCATTCACCCCCAGCTCCACCTCCACAGAAAGGCAGAGAGCCAGACAGGAGGGGCAGAGCCACACTGTCCTGCTGGAGATAAGAGACACCATCAGGAGCAGCATAGATATCCTCTCTCAGCTGGTCCAAACCGACTCCTCATCCTCCAACCGCAAGTCCTTCTTCACCTATGTCAACCAGACCCTCACTGACATGGCAGAACCCCAGTACCTGGTGATGAAGGACAGGAGCACCGATCTGCTTCACAACCCTCCAGATCCAGATGAACATGCTCCCACCAAGTCCAGGTCTGCTCCTCCACCCCAGGTGATGTCACTCCCATTCCAAGGCATTCCACAGGCCCTCACCTACCAGGGCTACGGCTACCAGGAGGTCCAGCAGCACAGGCAGAAGCCCTTCCCAGTCCAGGCACAGACTCATTGGACGCCACTGTTGCCACCGGTTCCCCTGATGCTACCGATGCCTCCCCCATGCCACTGATGTCACCGATGCCACCCACGCCACTGATGCCACCCACGACAATGATGTCACCCACACCAGTCCTCACACAGCTGCAGACCAGACAGCCCCACTACACTGCTCCTTCCTCCACCCCACAGCCAAGCCCAGCCTCAGTACATCTCTCATCGGTACTGGGGCTGACATCCCATGGCATGGAGGAAGGAGCTCTCAACATCACGGGGCTGAGTTAGCTGTCTGAGAGCTTCCTCAACACACCATCACCTGTTGTCCTCTCAGGGCCAGGCACCCCAGTGGGACTTCAGACCAGCACTCCAGCTGCAGCTACCTGTAGACTTTATTTGGACACTTGACTTGGGTCATTTTTCTTTTACAGCTTGTTATTAATAAAGATTGTCTTTGCTTCACACACTTGCTTCATTTATTTTTGTAAATAAAGACTTGGTGGAAAGTTTTAGAAATTGTTTAAGCCTTTGTATGCTTGTGGGATGGGTAAGGATAGCAGTGGGGTGGGCAAGGATACCTTTGGGATGGGTAATATCTGTGGGATGGGCAGGGATACCTGTGGGATGGGCAGGGATACCTTTGGGATGGGTAATAGCTATGGGATGGCCAGGGATACCTGTGGGATGGGTTAAGATAGCTGTGGGATGGGCAGGGATACCTTTGGGATGGGTTAAGATAGCTGTGGAATGGGTTGAGATAGCTGGGGGGAATAGATAAACCTCCAGTGCAAGCATAGTGGGACTGTATGGTCCACCCTCCCAGGTGCCACACCTATGGCCCTTCATTATCAATACTAATGTAATCATTGATCCACACATGTCAACATAAACACAACTCTTTATTAAATGCCCTGTTCATTGTTGGCCCACCCAACATACATGACCCAATCACATCATTGTGATGAGACAGGCTGGAGGAAGTACCCATTAATCATCTATCATCCTGTCTTGCCACTCCACTGCTCCAGCTGGGGAGTTGCACCAGTGTTTCAGGAGGTTGCGCTGCTTCTTCCCTTCACGTGAGGCTCTGTTGGGGCCTTGCACATCCTCAGTGTCTATCAGGTTTTGCCCTTGCCTCCATTCCCCAGGCTCCATGTCCCCATTGCCTTGTTGGAGGTCCACAAGCCTGTTCTGCAAGACTGGGTAGCGGGTAGACTGGGTAGTGCATGAGATTGTGCAGGATGCAGCAAGCTTCAACGATCTTCCTCATGGTCTCTGGGTGATGCTGCATGGTGGTGAGAAATACCTGGAACCTGTTTGCCAGAATGCCAAAGGCGTTCTCCACCACCCGCCTTGCCCTGGACAACCTGTAGTTGAAGATCCTCTCTTAATGGGTGAGGCATCTGGAAGTGTAGGGCTTCATGAGGTAGGTTCTGAGGGAGAAGGCGTCATCCCCCACGATGAAGTAGGGCACATCTTGCGTGTTGTTGGGAGGGGGTCTTGATCTGGGAAGCCCATGATGAGGTTGCGTTCCAGCCCTTCCTTGAGGTCACTGGCATTGTATACCTGGGCATCTGAACATGAGCTGTTGCCTGAAGAATTGATGTACATGAACTTGTTGTCAGCATCGACCATGGCGAAGACTATGTTGCTGAAGAAGCCCTTGTAGTTGAAATAAGTGGACCCTGACTTGGCTGGTGCTTTGCAGGCCACGTGCTTGCCATCTATGGCTCCAACGGTGTGGGGGAAGTTCCATCTCTGATACCACTGCTCTGCAACTTTCTTCCAGCCTTCTTCAGTGGAGGGGCACTGGAGGAGCTCCTCCAGGTATTCTTCGATGATGGCCTGCACCACTTCTCTGACCACAATCCTTATGGTGTTGTGTGGCACCCTCCAGCCATACTGCATGCTCCTGTAGGTGGTCCCTGAGGCTAGGTGGTGCAGAGTCAGTGCCACCTTGAGCCCAGGGTCCAGGCTGGGCCGGAAGTTGGTGCTCTGCTTGGTCAACCTGGGTGTCAGCCGCTCCACAACTTCATTAAACATGGCTGGAGGCATCCTCATGAAGTTCTGGAATGTACGAGGGTCTTCATTCCTGAACTCCACCATCAGCTTGTTGTACAGTCCGTACTCTGCTCTTCTCCCGATCCATCTTCAGACCCAGATGCTTCTTGGCCGCCTCCTTTTCTTCCCGTAGTAGAGTTGAAAGACCCTGTAGATGGCTTCGCACTGTTGCAGAACGATGGTGGGTACCAAAAGAACTGTATTACGATCCATGGTGGACATGACTGGATGCTGTGGAAGAGCAAGAAGCAGATGAAGGCTGCAGAGGTCTGCACAGCACGGCTGCTGGTCTGAAAGTGAGATCCAGGTGAGTTGCTCCCCCTTTTTATAGGCAATATAGGTTTTCCCCTATGTGTCCCTTTGCATCCTCTAGGCATCCTCTAGACATCCTTAGTATCCGAGATAGGTCCCCTCTGCGAACGTTTTTTCCGTTTAAAATGCTTTCTTTGCGAGCTGCATCTGCTTTCATCCTTTCTCCGTCCGTGCTACTAACGCTGCGTGTCCATTCCGCATCCGTTCCGCTTCCTCCCTGTGTCAGCTTTCTGCTGGAGCAGATTTGAGTTGCGCGGATGCGCAGTGGATGCCTAGCGGATGTAGCGGATGCGTAACGGATGATGACAGATGTAGAAAGGATGTTCCCCGTATGCCTAGCAGATTCAAAACGGATGCGTTGGATACATTTTCCGCTCAAAAAGTTTTGAGCAGCTCAAAACTTTTTGAGCGGTTAGAACCTCAGTCGACGGATGCTGGATGGATAGAGAGGAAGAAAAACGGACGCAGTGAGTACAAAACAGAAGCATTGTGTTAACCAATGGATGGCAACTGTTTTTCTCCGTTTTACCTCCTCTTTCCATCCGTTGGTGCAGTGTGACATTGGCTTAAAGTCAGGGCCATCCATGAGGCACCTACTCCTACCAACACATCTGAGGTCCAGGCCTTCTTAGGACTTCTCAATTTCTATGCTGCATTCCTCCCTCACAAAGCTTCAATCGCAGAACCTTTACATAGACTTTTGGACAAAAAGTCCCCCTGGTGTTGGGGACCTAGGGAAGCCCATGCCTTCTACTCTGTCAAATCCTTGATCACCTCTAAAGCAGTTTTAATTCAGTTCAACCAGCATCTTCCATTATTTCTTGCTGCAGACGCTTCCCCTTTTGGCATAGGGGCTGTTCTTAGTCACAGACTGCCAGATGGCTCTGAGGCACCCATTGCCTTCTTCTCCAGAACCTTTTCTTCAGCTGAACGCAACTACAGCCAGATAGACAAAGAGGTTTTGGCTGTAGTTGCCTCTGTAAAGAAATTTCATGAATTCCTTTTTGGCCATCATTTTGAACTAATCACAGATCACAAGCCTCTGCTAGGCCTTTTGTCTGCTGATAAACAAACACCTCAGATTCTATCCCCAAGGATGACCAGATGGACTCTGTTTTTGGCTGCTTATTCATACAAACTGATCCATAGACCCGGAAAAAACCTCGCACACGCTGATGCTCTCAGCCGCTGCCCATTGCCGGTTCCAGTTGAAGACCCTGCTCCAATCCATGCTGTTTTCGAATTCAACGAACTCAATCTACCCATTACAGCCTCTGACATTGCTTACCACTCCTCAAGGGACAAGGTAATTGCCCAAGTCCTCGACTGGGTGGGAAGGGGGGGGCAGATGTCCCTTATTCCCCTGAGTTCCTGCCCTTCAAGACACGCCAGCTGGAACTGTCATCCCTTCGGGGTTGTTTGTTGTGGGGAACAAGGGTGGTCATTCCTTCCTCATTGCAAGCTTCAGTTCTGAAGCTCCTGCATGAAGGCCAACCGGGCATAGTTAGAATGAAGGCCCTGGCCCGCAGTTATGTCTGGTGGCCTGGCATGGATGCCTGGATCTCCAGCTGGGTTAGCACTTGTCAGTCTTGTTAGACAACCAGACCTGCCCCACCAACTGCATCCCCTGGGAAGTGGGAGGACGCTGGAGCCCCTTGGTCCAGGCTGCAAATTGACCTGGCGGGCCCAATGCAGGGACATACATTTCTAGTAGTAGTAGACTCCTCCTCAAAATGGATTGATGTGGCCTTGCTGCCCACAACAACCACCCTTGCAGTTACCAAGGCCCTAACCAGGCTATTTGTGACACGTGGCATCCCTGACACAGTAGTGTCAGATAATGGGCACAATTTACCTCCTGCGAATTTGAACTGGGGTCAACCTGGGGGTCAGACATGCCCTCACAGCTCCTTTTCACCCTGCTAGCAACGGAATGGTTGAAAGGGCAGTTAGGTCAGTGAAAGAAGCCCTAGGGAGATTTGGCCAAAGTGACTGGTGCTCTAAATTGTCCAGATTCTTGCTGTACCAGCATACAACTCCTTGTGCCACTACCAATAAGTCCCCAGCTAAACTCCTTATGCGTAGGTGCTTGAGGACTGTCCTGGACAGGCTGCACCCCTACTACACCCCAGTGACTCCTCTTGGGTCTGACAGCCAGCCTAGGGAGTTTGCTTTGAATGACCTGGTTTATGCCCGCAATTATGCAGGCCACCCCTTATGGGTGCCAGGACAGGTCATAACTGTGACAGGACCTAAGTCATATAGGGTGCTGCTGGAAGATGGTCGTACCTGGCACAGACACATCGACCAGCTGAGGAGGCATTGGAAAGTGGCTGCTGATGGACCCGGTCTACCACCCACTGACCTGAGTCTACTACCAGCCTATGAGAGCCTGCTGCCGTCGACTGAGGACACCCAGGAGAGCCATGGACAGAGGGACCTACCTGTTCCAGTGCCTGATGACCATTCAACAGCTCCAGAGGACGAGGCTCCAATGGTAACCAGCTCCGAAGAGGCCCCTGAAGCAGAGGACTTCGACCAATGAGCAGAAGCCCCTGTTCTGTGACGTTCTGACCGCCAGAGAAGACAGCCAGCTTACTTGCGGGGCTACACATACTCCTTGCCGGGGGAAAGGAATGTTGCATTGTTGTGAAATTCTCCCTCTGGTCCGCGTTCCTGGTAGGAACGCAGACCATTCTGATTGGTTGATGCCGTTTGACAGCTGGCTACATAAAGCACTATGAAATGGTATCAGCTGTTGCCGCTAGCTGACTGCTCGTTAGCCCAGCAGTCGCGGCAACCCCTTTATTTCTAAATAAAGATTCCTGCCTATTTTTCCGTGTCCGCCTCAGTCATTATCCGCCTCTCTACTGCACATACAGAGGGTGGTGAGAACAGCCAAGAAGATTATAGGAAGATAGCTTTCTGTCATTCAAGATATTGCTTATAAGCATTATGTTCTTAGAGCTCAAAGCATTGTTAGAGACCACACACACACACATACACACACACACTTTTCATGGTCTTTTTCTATTGATCGCTTCTGGGAGGAGATTTCAAAGCATTTCTAACAGGGCTCCCAGATTGTGTAACAGCTTTGTTCACTATGCCATCCGTCTGGTAAACTTGCAAGATTTGTTTCTCTTGCCATGCACATGTATACCTCAGTGGTGGTATTCAATTTTTTTTTACTACCGGTTCTGTGGGCATTGCTTGGTGGGCGTGGCAGGGGAAGGTTACTAACCCACTAACCTGTTTTCCAGGTTATCCAGCTCCGTTCTTCTGTGCAGGGAAACAAAAGCAGACTCAGCCCTGTGCAGAGCAACAAAAGTAAGCCCGATCAGCTGGGACTTGGGAGGCAGAGATGGCATTTGCCGGTTCTCCGAACTACTCAAAATTTCCACTACCAGTTCTCCAGAACGTTAGAACCTGCTGGATGCCACCTCTGGTATACATCTGAACTAGACTGTGTTGTTTCTCTATGTCATATAATATATGTGGGTACATACACAAGTATGTATGCATGTATGTATGTATGTATCTTGTCATTGTTGGAAGAAATGTCCATCTGATTTCAGTTCCAAGTGGGAAGAAAGGCACTGGAAACATGGAGATTGAATGGAAAGATGGTTTAATGGTGGACAGGATCACATTGAGGTCCTGAGCAAAATGGAACACATGAGTGAGAGAAAGATTTGTATCCTTTGTTGGGCTTTGAACTTGCTTCCTGTTCCTGTGACAAGAAATGTATCCTGATTGGTTGTCAGACTCCCATGGGGCCATGCAGGGATAACTTTGTAGGTTGTCTTGAGTCCCAAGCTTTCTTGAATCTTTCTGGGTGATGTAATGAAGAGGCTTTGGGCAATTCCTGTTACAGCTTTATGGCTTGGATCTGAGTGACAGTTAATCCCATCACCCTAAGGCTAAACTCCTTTTTTTCAACCATTACCATTTGGCAGATGGCACAGAATAATAAAAACAAGGACAAATAGGCTGAACAACAGCTTCTATCTCAGGGCAGTAGCTCTTTTGAATTCTACTGTATAGTGCAGTATTGGTGTGGTGTCAATTTCAATTCAATATGTGGATTGTGAAGGATGTGTGTTTGTGTTTATTTTCATGGTCATGATGTGCACTGAAAATGTTTGATTTCATTCTACGAGGTGCAACGACAATAAACTAAACTAACTAACTAACTTTTGTCTTGTAGACAAGATGGCTCTCTTTCTGGGGCTATTAACAAATGTGGGGACTGCTTTCCAAGAGCATGTTTCTACTTTTCTCATCCACAATATTCTACCTTTTTAAAATATTTCCTATATTTCATTTATCTAGGAAAAGGGTGGATGTTAACTTTCTTTCTTTATGTTCATGTTAAAGGCGGAGACCCTTTGAGAACTGTATGCAATATAATTTCATTTAATGTATGCCGATTAATGTACATTCAAAGTGACAATAAAATATTATGTTCTATTCTATTCTATTCTATTCTATTCTATTCTATTCTATTCTATTCTATTCTATTCT
>BLBF01000162.1:46781-69125 GCA_015471245.1 Laticauda colubrina | reverse complement strand
CTATTCTATTCTATTCTATTCTATTCTATTCTATTCTATTCTATTCTTCTATTCTATTCTCACTGTTGATAGCTTAATTTTTTTAAAGGCTAAATTATTGTGTCTGAGGCTGAACAACATGTATAGAGCTCAAATGGAAGTAGAACAACTCTTCTTTATACAATCTTTTCTCTTCCTCATTCATACAGAAACCTTAATAGAAGGACAAGACATGCATAAAATTACACTGAGGAATGCAGGTTGTTCATTCCATATGTGTTTTCCAGAATAAGCTATTCCGAATAGGTCCCTGTCAGTTCTAGGCATATCCATTTGTTAAGCCCATGTCACACTGAATCAACGGATGCAAAGAGGATGTAAAACGGACAAAAAAGCTTTCCATCCATTGGTTAATGCGATGTATCCGTTCTGTACTCACTGCCTCCATTTTGCTTCCTGTCTATCCGTCCAGCATTCGTTTATGGATGTTTCATCCGCTCCAAAAGTTTTGGACTGCCTAAAACTTTTGCGCGGAAAATGTATCCAGTTTGTCCGTTCTGCATCCGCTACGCATCCGCTACGCACCTGCTATGCATCCGTTACGCATCCGCTATATCCGCTAAGCATCCATTCCACATCCGCGCAACTCCATCCACTCCAGCGGTAAACGGACGTAGGGAGGAAGCGGAACGGACACAGAACGGATGCAGAACAGATGCCTAGCAGATGCAGCATGGAAACAAAGCGTTTAAAATGGAAAAAACGTTCGCAGAGGGGACCTATCTCGGATATTAAGGATGTCTACAGGATGCCAAGAGGATGCCTAGAAGATGCCTAGAGGATGCCTAGCAGAAAACCTATACTGCCGATAAAAAGGGGGAGCAACTCGCCTGCATCGCACTTGCCGAACAGCAGCCCAGCGGTGCAGACCTCTGTAGCCTTCGTCTGTCTCTTCCTCTTCCACAGCATCCAGTCATGTCCAGTGTGGATTGTAACAAAGTCCTTTCGACAGCCACCATCGTTCTGCAACAGTGCAAAGCCATCTGCAGGCTCTGTGAACACTACTGCGAAAAGAAAAGGAGCCACACAAAAAGAGTCTGGGTCCAAAAATGGTTCGCCAGTAGAGCAGAGGACGGACTGTACAACAAGCTGATGGTGGAGCTCAGGAGCGAAGACACTCGGGCGTTCCAGAATTTCATGAGGATGCCTCCAGCCATGTTTGACGAAGTTGTGCAGCGCCTGACACCCAGGTTGACCAAGGCAAACACCAGCTTCTGGCCCTGGCCTGGAACCTGGGCTCAAGGTGGCACTCACTCTGCGCCACCTGGCCTCAGGGACCTTCTACAGGAGCATGCAGAACGGCTGGAGGGTGCCATCCAACACCATCAGCATTGTGGTCAGAGAAGTGGTGCAGGCCATCATCGAAGAATACAAGGAACAGCTCCTGCAGTACCCCTCCAGTGAAGAAGGATTGGAGAAAGTTGCAGAGCAGTGGTATCAGAAGTGGAACTTCCCCCACACTGTTGGACCCATAGATGGCAAGCACGTGGCCTGCAAATCTCCAGCCAAGTTGGGGTCCACTTATTTCAACTCCAAGGGCTTCTTCAGCATCATCCTCTTTGCCATGGTCGATGCTGACTACAAGTTCATGTACATCGATGCTTCAGGCAACGGCTCATCTTTGGATGCCAAGGTATACAACGCCAGTCACCTCAAGGAGGGGCTGGAAAACAACCTCATGGTGGGCTTCCCAGATCCAGAACCCCTGCCCAACGACACGCAAGATCGTGGGGGATGACGACTTCTCCCTCACAACCCACCTCATGAAGTCCTATACCTCCAGACTCCTCACCCGTGAAGAGAGAATCTTCAACTACAGGCTGTCCAGGGCAAGGCGGGTGGTGGAGAACGCCTTTGGCATCCTGGCCAACAGGTTCCAGGTACTTCTCACCACCATGCAGCATTGCCCAGAGACCATGAGGAGGATCATGGAAGCTTTCTGCACAATCTCATGCGCACCCACTACCCAGTCTTGCAGAACAGGCTCGTGGACCTCCAACAAGCCAATGGGGTCATGGAGGCTGGGAAATGGAGGCAAGGGCGAAACCTGATCGACACTGAGGATGTGCAAGGCCCCAACAGAGCCTCAAATGAAGCGAAGAAGCAGCGCAACCTCCTGAGACAATGGTACAACTCCCCAGCTGGAGCAGTGGAGTGGGAAGACAGGATGGTAGATGCTTAATGGATGCTTCCTTCAGCCTGTCTCATCACATGGATGAGATTGGGGCATGTATGTTTGGTTGGCCTACAATGAACAGGGCGTTTAATAAAGAGTTGTGTTTATGTTGACATGTGTGGATAATTATTACATTATTATTGATAATAAAGGGCCGTAGGTGTGGCACCTGGGAGGGTGGACCATACAGTCCCACTATGCTTGCACTGGAGGTTTATCTATCCCACAGCTATCCTAACCCATCCCACAACTATTACCCATCCCACAGGTATCCTAACACATCCCAAAGCTATCCTTACCGATCCCACAAGCATGCAAAGGC
This sequence comes from Laticauda colubrina, assembly GCA_015471245.1. Lineage (NCBI taxonomy): Eukaryota > Metazoa > Chordata > Lepidosauria > Squamata > Elapidae > Laticauda > Laticauda colubrina. Next base: position 66,588 of record BLBF01000162.1, on the reverse strand, counting down.
TTGAACCATTTCTAACAGTTTCCAGCAAGACTTTATTAAAGAAAAGAAGCGAAGCAAGTGTATGAATCAAAAATAGACTTTATTAACAAGAAGCTATAAAACAAAAATGAGTCTCTGGCACTCCTCTGGGTCGCTCAGTCTCATGGGTGAAGGGTCCAGGTGCTGTGGAGGTGGCTGGTGCTGGAGTGCTTGTCATCAGCTCCTCCAGAAGCAGAAGCAGCAGAAGCGCCAGCTCCAGAAGAGCGAGCCCATGCTGCAGAAGCCCCAGCAGAACCAGAGTGAGGGCCAGGGGGCGGGATGGTAGCCCTGTCCCTCTTGCCAGGGCTTGCAGCAGATGGCTGAGGCTTGCTGTGCTTCCACATGGTTGTGGGGTTGCTGTCTGGCAGGGAGGCTGGCAGGAACCAAGGCTGGCAGGAAGGCAGGCAGCAAAGCTGGCAGGGAGACCGTCTGGCAGCAAGGCTGGACATGCAGGCAGGGCAGGCAAGGCAGTCAATCCGTCCGGCAGCAGGTCTTTCCTCTGAATGGCAACCTGCTTCCGAGCTGCTTCCATTATATCCACGGGGCTGATGCAATGCATCCTCCCCGCATGCGCAATTAACGCCAGGCATCCATTAGGCTTCTGCTATGCATCCACTAGGCTTCCACTGTGCATCCGCTTCATCCGTTCGCCGTCCGCTCTGCTTTCATTCTTTCTGTTCCGCGTCCGCTTCGCTGAGCCCCCCCGGAAGCCCTGTGGATGTGCCACCCACTCCCATCCGCTCCCATCTGCTTCCATCCGCTGGGCTTCCGTTCCGCATCTGCTTTGCATCCACCCTGCGTCCTCTCCGCATCCCTGTTATCCACTCTGGTTATGCAAATTTTCGCCCCTTTTGAGAGCGGATAACAACGGATGGAACATTTTGCTCGTCCGCTGTGTCCTTTTTGCATCCGTTGGCCAGTGTGACATGGGCTTTATGTGTTACACCTTGGATCACAACAGAATGCGTCAAGGGAAAAAATGTATTCTTTTGAAGCTATGACTGATTTAAAAATGGTGTTACCAAAAAATAGTAAGGAATAGTAATAGCAAATGGAAGGCTCTGAGCATTAAATAAAAATATTGTTAGGTCTTTAAAGATCAAGAAGTATCCTTTGAATTAAGACTGAAATCATTAACTTGAGCAAATGTATATAACATAATGCAACAGTGGACAGGCAAATTATTAGTCAATAGAGGGAGCCCTGCATTCAGTTTCATTCTAATTATCTAGTCTGAATAATAAGACACATAGACAGATCTAGCCTCTCGGGGAAAAAACAAACAATAGCTTGAAATGGTAAAAATCACCACTGTTTCCTGCTGCTGCCATCATCTTAACCATCCAGGAGTAGGGTTGCATTAAACAACAAGCTATGGTTTTGATGTTTTAAAGAATTAATAGAATTATTTTATCAGATAAAGCTATTGCTAGGTTACCACAATCTTTTCCCCAGCTTTGCTTTGTCTCATTCAGATTAGGCTTTAAAAATGATACCAAAACTGATAACTATGCCAAATTACAGGATAAACTTGATTTTCTTTTATAAATACTGAACAGACAAGAACCAAGACAAACCCTTTTAGAATTCTGTAAGTTGAGGCAGTGCACTTCTTCAACTGTTTCATAATCAGAACTGAAATTACTGCTACCCAATGCCTCATTTAGGCAGTGCATTAAGCTATTGTAATAAAAATGTATTGAGATTCAGTTGGTTGTAGCGATTAACACATGAGGTTATGAGTTCTACTCTTGCCCAGTGGTGGGATTCAAAATTGTTTACTACTGGTTCTGTGGATGTGGCTTAATTTGGCATGACATGACTTGGTGGGTATGGCTTAGTGGGCATGGCAGGGGAAGGATACTGCAAAATCTCCATTCCCACCCCACTCCTGGTGGAAGGTTACCACCGGTTCTCCAAACTACTCAAAATTTCTGCTACCGGTTCCCCAGAACTGGTTACAACCTGCTGAATACCACCTCTGATCTTTCCCAAGGCACAAAGCTAGATGACTTTTGGGCCAGATCTTCTCTCTCAGCAGGCATGTTAACAAGAAATTGGACAGCCATTTGTCTGGGAGTTGGACTAGAAGACTTCAAGACTCCTTCCAACTCTGATATTTTGTTAGTTCTGAAGCCAAAAAAATTGCAGAGACCTATCCATATTTAGGCTTGTTTGCCCATAAAGCTCTAATGGATTCCAAGCAGAGTCAGTCAAATACAAGAACCAAATTTTAGTTTATCATTTATTTATTTATTTGATTTATCAATCACTTACAAGATAATAAGTATAAGTACAAGTGGTAGTCGCTTGGTACAAGATCGGGGCTGTAGGGCGGATGAGAAAAAATCTCCCACTTGAAAGCATTCAGGACTTCTTGAGTGCGATTTGCTGTGTGTGGTCGGGCATTGTCATGCAAAAACAAAATTTTTGAGCCTAACTTTCCTCTACACTTGTTCTGAATTGCTTTTCTTAGTTTTTGCAACATTTCGCAATACTTCACAGAGTTTATTGTTGCACCATGTTCCAGAAAATTGACAAGAAGCACACCTTGCCTATCCCAAAAAACAGTCGCCATAATCTTTCTTGCAGAGAACGTTTGCAAACATTTTCTTGGTTTTTTGGGGGAATTTGTGTGCCCCCACTCCATAGACCGCAATTTGGTCTCGCTGTTCACATGTTTGACCCAAGTCTCGTCTCCAGTTACGATTTGATCAAGAAATGAATCTCCATCTTTGTCGTAAGAGTACAGAAATGTCAATGATGTGGCCATACGCTGACTCTTGTGGTTTTCTGTCAGGATTTTTGGCACCCATCTTGCACAAAATTTGCGGTAGCCTAGCTTTTGTGTAACAATTTCATGCAAGAAACTGTGTGAAATTTGTGGAAAACTAAGCGAAAGTTCTGTTACAGTGAAACGACGGTTTTCACGAATCTTGTCATCGACTTTCACAACCAGTTCATCAGTCACAATGCTCAGACCTCCACTCTGCTGTTCATTATGAATGTTAGTTCATACATTTTTAAAGTTAATGCACCATTGGCGCACTCCACCTTCAATGATGATGTTGTCTGCATACACTTCACACAGTTGCCAAAAAATTTCAATTGGTTTATGGTTTTTTGCCAACAAAAACCTTATCACTGAATGCACCTCACAACTCATGGGATTTTCAATTGCAGAACACATTTCAAACATTTGCTGTGAAATAACGGGCAACAATATGAACCTCCCACTAGCACGACTAGATGCAGACTAAGTGGCGGACGCACAGACCAAAGATGGCCACACTAGCTCCGCTCCTTCTTGCTACAGACGAAAACATAATCTATTTTGTGGATAGCCCTCATAAATTGAAATATAAATATAAATATAGGGAAATTTGGTTTTTAACTTGGCCCCAAAGGTTACTGGAGTTATGGTATCTCCAGCGTATCATTCAAATGTATGTCCTTTAATCCAAAGCAGGGCTGTTAAATTTCCAGCCCCTGGGCCAGATGCATCACGAAGGGGAAAAAAGTCCCCATATGTCACGTGACGCCATCGTGATTATGTGAGTTTGACACCCCTGATCTAGTGGAAATGTGTAACATCAAATTGTGTAAGGAAACAGCTATGGTATTCTGTGAATCTATACAAATTATTTCCATAAATGTAAGGAATATATATATGTCCAGTAAAATTGCTCATAATTATTCCCACATACTGTCCCTTAGCCAAAGTAGTCATTTCCCCATGACCCATCGGCATATCATTTCTCCTGTTTAAATATCAGGTAGCTTCAATCTAAAGGTAGAATTTGGAACATAATTAATCTATTTCCTTTCTCTGTAAATTATTGTCATATTTAGTGAAATTCTTCTTGTCAAGCAGTAAAAATGTAGTCTTTCTCCCTATATGCTTGGATTTTTGATCCTACATGGAATTTGATACATAAATCAATATTTAATAACAAAGCAATATGATTCTTCTATGTACTTTATTGTGCCTCTTGATGCATTTTAATAATCTTCACTTCCCAAAGGTGATGGAAACTTTATTTAATTAACGTCCATGAAATATTTTTTGCTATTTTACTTTGGACTCTGCTTAAAAGCTAATTCCCACCCCTTCACTTTTTCTCTTTAGGTTTCATTGAATCTTAGGTTGATTTCCCACTAATTCTCTTCCCCATAACAATAGGTTTAGCCATGTCTTTTCAAACACAATCTTATAGAGCTATTCTGATAGATTTTCTCATGCTACTCGGATAATTTCTAAAGCAGACTATCTCAACCTGTGGTCTTCCTGATGTACTATCTGTTAATTCCCATGTTCTTAGGAAGGGAAAATACTCCAAGTCTCACAGTTTCAAAATGCGCTAAATGAAGAAAAAGTTATTCCAAGTTATCAGGTCATGCTTGTTAGTTCAAGACATCTCATGTCAGGAAAGGGTAAAATGTGGTCTCTGAACACTTTATATTTTTAGGAGAATTTTTAAAGAGTTCACTGAACCACAAATTATTTTATTGATCAGTAGTGGGGTAGACAGTGATGGAAACCTCTCTCCACAGAGTTTTGCAAAATAGAATATACATACATGTGATGCCGGTTTGCTTAGTGATAAAGACTAGAAAGCAGGCAAATGTTCCCTCTTAGAAACAAAGCCAGCTGGATGTTCTTGGGGCAGTCACTCTCTATCAACCTATAAATTCAGGCTCATGTAACAAGCCAATTGGTCAACTCTGGTTGATTCCCCCTAAAAAAATGAACCCTAAAAACATTACAAAGAAATAAATCAAAAAAGAAAAAAAAAGATGTTAAAAAATAAAGAATTTGACTGAATGCAGCATATCCTGTATTTAATGAGATCAGTGATGGGATGCAATTATGAAGGGGAAGTACTACAAAGACAATGGTACCTTTGAGAGAACAAAGAGGCAGCATTTTTATCAGTTACTTATCTTATACCATCCTTGTTTCCCAGAACCACCTTCTACTATTATTTAAGGCCCTGTCACACTGCCCAACGGATGCAAAACGTTAGTAAAAAGGACACAACGGACGAGCAAAATGTTCCATCCGTTGTTATCCGCTCTCAAAAGGGGCAAAAATTTGCATAATTGGAGCGGATAACACGGAAAGGAACAGACGTGGGGAGGATGCAGGGAAAGCGGATGTGGAATGGAAGCCTGGTGCATGGAAGTGGATAAGAGCGGATGGCACATCCACTAGGCTTCCGGGGGACCTCAGCAAAGAGGAAGCGGAACAGATACAGCGAATACACAGCGGATGCAGAGCGGAAGCCTAGCGGATGCACAGGGGAAGCCTAGTGGATGCCTTGCGTTAATTGCGCATGCGGGGGGGATTTATTGCGTCAGCCCCGCGGATATAAAGGGAAGCACTCGCACGTGGCCAGCATTCAGAGGAAAGACCTGCTGCCGGATACATCGAGTCCTTGCCTGCCCTGCCTGCATGCCTGCCTGCAAGCCTTGCTGCAAGACTTCCTGCCAGCCTTCCTGCCAGCCAGCCTCCCAGCCTGCCTCCCAGCCTCCTGGCCAGCCTCCCTGCCAGCCTTGCTCTCTGCCTGCCTGCCAGCCTTGCTGCCAGCCTGCCTTCCAGCCTCCCTGCCAGCCAGTCTGCCTGCCAGCCTTGGTGCCTGCCTTCCTTCCTGCCAGGCTTCCTGCCAGCCTTCCTGCCAGCCTTGGTGCCTGCCTGCCTGCCAGCCTTCCTGCCAGCCTTGGTGCCAGGCTTCCTGGCAGCCTTGTTGCCAGCCTTCCTGCTAGCCTTGGTGCCTGCCAGCCTCTCTGCCAGCCTCCCTGCCAGCCTCCCTGCCAGCCACCAACCCCACAACCATGGGGAAGAAGCGAAAGCCTCAGCAACCTGCCGCCATCCCTGGCAAGAGGGACAGGGCCACTCTCCCGCCCCCTGTCCCTGACTCTGCTTCTGCTGGGGCTTCTACTGCTCGGTCTCTCTTCTGGTGCTGGAGCTTCTGCTGAAGCTGCTCCTGGTGGTGGTGCTTCTGCTGGTGCTTACTCTGCTGAAGCTGCTCCTTGGGGTAGTGCTTCTGCTGGTGCTTACTCTGCTGAAGCTGCTCCTGGTCCTGCTGGTCCTGCTCATGCTCCTGGACTTGCTCGTACTGCTCGTACTGCTCGTGCTCCTGGTCTTGCTCGTCCTGCTCATCCTGCTCGTGCTCCTGGTCCTGCTCATGCTCCTGGTGCTGCTGCTGCTGGTGGTGTTGCTGCTGCTGGTGCTACTGCTGCTGCTGATCCTGCTGGTGCTGTTGCTGCTGCTGCTGCTGATGATCCTGCTGCTCCTGCTGCTGCTGCTGCTGCTGATCCTGCTGCTGCTGTTGCTGCTGCTGATGATCCTGCTGGTGCTGCTGCTGCTGGTGGTGGTGTGGAGGAGGAGCCCCTACTACCTGGGAGCCCCTCTGATCAGGGCCCATCTGGTCCTGCCAAAGGGAGGAAGAGGCATATGCGACAACGGGAGAGGAGGCAATACTATATTGAGGAGGAACACGAGGATGAGGTGCTGGAGTGGCTGAGAGAGAATGACTATCTGTGGTGGAAGGGACTCCGGCTGTCCAGGGACACCAAAAGGAAGCAGGCTGCTTGGAGAGAGAAGGCGGAGAGTATGGGTTACACTTCGGAGGTGCTCCTTGGCTGGTGGAAGCACATGCACACCTGGTACGGAAAGCTGCACCTCAAGAAATCTGGCCAGGCCAAGGTTAAGCTGACGGACAGAGAGACCTACGTCATGGCCAGGTGCAGCTTCCTGGAGGGTGAGATCCGCCACCAAGGAGCACCAGGAGCCCCTCTCACAACCCTCTCTCTCTGGAAGCCTGCTGAGAGCCAGTCCTCTTCCAGCCGAGAGTCAGTATCTGACTCCAGGCAGGTTTCTGTGGAGCGTGCCACGGCGGAGAACCCGCGGACAGGTGTTGTAACCGTGGTGGAGTGTGTGGAGGACTCCCTGGTGCGGTGGGAGAAAGGAGATGGCGCGTCCACCACAGCTGTAGCCGCATCCACCCACCCCCCAGCTCCACCTCCACAGAAAGGCAGAGAGCCAGACAGCAGGCGGGGAGATCAGGGACACCATCTGGACCAGCATAGATCTCCTCTCTCAGCTGGTCCACACCGACTCCTCATCCTCCAACTGCAAGCCCTTCCTCACCTATGTCAACCAGACCCTCAGGAACATGGCGGAACCCCAGTACTAGGTGGTGAAGGACCGGATCACCGAGCTGCTTCACAACCCTCCAGATCCAGAGGAACCTTCTCCCACCCAGTCCAGGTTTGCTCCTCTACCCCAGGTGAAGTCCCTCCCATTCCAAGGCTTCCCACAGCCCCTCACATACCAGGGTTACGGCTACCAGGAGATCCAGCAGCACAGGCAGCAGCCCTTCCCAGTCCAGGCACAGAGTCATCAGGCGACACCGTTGCCACCGGTTCCACTGATGCCACCGATTCCACCCACGCCAATGATGCCACCCATGCCAGTCCTCACCCAGCTGCAGAGCAGACAGCCCCACTACACTACTCCTTCCTCCACCCCACAGCCAAGCCCAGCCTCAGTACCTCTGTCATCAGTACTGGGGCTGACACGCCATGGCACGGAGGAAGGAGCTCTCAGCATCACGGGTCTGAGCCAGCTGTCCGAGAGCTTTCTCAACACACCCAGTGCTTCAGACCAGCACTGCAGCAGCACCCACCTCCACAGCACCTGGACCCTTCACCCCTGAGACTGGGCACACCTCCGAGTGACCAAGAGGAGTACCAGAGACTGGCTGGCTGGCTACCTGTGGACTTTATTTGGACACTTGACTTGGGTCATTTTTCTTTTACAGCTTGTTGTTCAATAAAGTCTATCTTTGATTCACACACTTGCTTCATTTCTTTTTTTTAATAAAATCTTGGTGGAAACTTTTAGAAATGGCTTAAGCCTTTGCATGCTTGTGGGATGGGTTAAGATAACAGTGGGGTTGGCAGGGATACCTGTAGAATGAGCAGGGATACCTTTGGGATGGGTAATAGCTGTGGGGATAGATAAACCTCCAGTGCAAGCATAGTGGGACTGTATGGTCCAACCTCCCAGGTGCCACACCTATGGCCCTTTATTATCAATAACAATGTAATAATCATCCACACATGTCAACACAAACACAACTCTTTATTAAAAGCCCTGATCATTGTAGGCCCACCCAACATACATGGCCCAATCTCATCTGTGTGATGAGACAGGCTGAAGGAAGCATCCATTAATCATCTATCATCCTGTCTTGCAACTCCACTGCTTCAGCTGGGGAGTTGCACCAGTGTTTCAGGAGGTTGCGCTGCTTCTTCCCTTCACGTGAGCCTCTGTTGGGGCCTTGCATTTCCTCAGTGTCTATCAGGTTTTGCCCTTGCCTCCATTCCCCAGGCTCCTTGTCCCCATTGCCTTGTTGAAAGTCCATGAGCCTGTTCTGTAACACTGGGTAGCGGGTGTGTATGAGATTGTGCAGGATGCAGCAAGCTTCCACGATCCTCCTCACGGTCTCTGGGCAATGCTGCATGGTGGTGAGAAGTACCTGGAACCTGTTGGCCAGGACGCCAAAGGCGTTCTCCACCACCCGCCTTGCCCTGGACAGCCTGTAGTTGAAAATCCTTTCTTGACGGGTGAGGCCTCTGGAGGTGTAGGTCTTCATGAGGTAGGTTCTGAGGGAGAAGGCGTCATCCCCCATGATAAAGTAGGGTACATCTTGCGTGTCATTGGGCAGGGGGTCTGGATCTGGGAAGCCCACGATGAGGTTGCATTCCAGCCCCTCCTTGAGGTCACTGGTGTTGTATACCTGGGCATCTGAACATGAGCCGTTGCCTGAAGCATCGATTTACATCAACTTGTCGTCAGCATCAACCATGGCAAAGAGGATGATGCTGAAGAAGCCCTTGTAGTTGAAATAAGTGGACCCCGACTTGGCTGGCGCTTTGCAGTCCACGTGCTTGCCATCTATGGCTCCAACGGTGTGGGGGAAGTTCCACTTCTGATACCACTGCTCTGCAACTTTCTTCCATCCTTCTTCAGTGGAGGGGCACTGGAGAATCTCCTCCAGGTATTCTTCGATGGTGGCCTGCACCACTTCTCTGACCACAATGCTGATGGTGTTGTGTGGCACCCTCCAGCGGTACTGCATGTTTCTGTATGTGGTTCCAGAGGCCAGGTGGCACAGAGTCAGTGCCACCTTGAGCCCAGGGTCTAGGCTGGGCTGGAAGTTGGTGCTCTGCTTGGTCAACCTGGGTGTCAGCCGCTCCACAACATCGTCAAACATGGCTGGAGGCATCCTCATGAAGTTCTGGAATGCACGAGGGTCTTCATTCCTCAGTTCCACCATCAGCTTGTTGTACAGTCCGTACTCTGCTCTTCTCCCAATCCATCTTTGGACCCAGATGCTTCTTGGCCGCCTCCTTTTCTTCCTGTAGAACAGTTGAAAGAGGCTGTAGATGGCTTTGCACTGTTGCAGAAGGATGGTGGCTGCCAAAAGGACTGTGTTACGATCCACGGTTGACATGACTGGATGCTGTGGAAAAGCAAGAGTCAGATGAAGGCTGCAGAGGTCTGCACACCTGGGCTTCTGGTCTGAAAGTGAGATGCAGGTGAGTTGCTCCCCCTTTTTATAGGCAGTATAGGTGTCCCTTTGCATCCTCTAGGCATCCTCTAGACATCCTTAATATCCGAGATAGGTCCCCTCTGCAAATGTTTTTTCCTTTTTAAATGCTTTGTTTCCGTGCTGCATCTGCTAGGCATCTGTTCTGCATCCGTTCTGCATCCGTTCTATGTCCGTTCCACTTCCTCCCTGCATCCGAGTGGATGCGAGTTGCACGGATGTGGAACAGATGCCTAGCGGATATAGTGGATGCATAACGGATGCAGAACAGATGCCTAGTGGATGCGTAGCGGATGCAGAATGGACAAATTGGATACTTTTTCTGCGCCAAAGTTTTGAGCAGCTCAAAACTTTCTTAGCGGATGAAACATCCATAAACGGATGCTGGACGGATAGAGAGGAAGCAAAAAGGAGGCAGTGAGTACAGAACGGATACATTGCGTTAACCAACGGATTGCAAGCTTTTTTGTCCATTTTACATCCTCTTTGCGTCCATTGGTGCAGTGTGACAGGGGCTTTACCAACATTCATTGATCTCTTAAACACATATTTCCAGCTCAAGGTTGAACTGCAAAGTTCTTGGTTTCCTCTGAACTTTGATGTTTTCTTGCAGATTTTTAATTACTAGACTTAGCACTAATAGAGAGTGCTGTTTGCTTTTATTTTATATACTAGTGATTTTAGTATTGTTGGGAAGGATCTTGGTAGCTTATTTATCTCTATATTTTGTAGAAGGACATCAACAGATAAATAAAGTGCCATTCAAACAAGACAGCCAAAAAGCCAAAAATGAAGCAAAAACACCAATCAATTCCCCAAATAATCAGAGAATAACAGAAAGATTAATATTAGACTAACAATCAAGAAGCAAACAATATCCCAATCAAGGAAGTACCAAGACCACTTGGTAGCTAAGCTAAATTTCTTTAAAATTGGCTAAGTGTTAACTTTTCTTAATACTTAACAAAGACTGTTTTCCAAAATATTTTTCTTGTTAATTTCTTGAGGATGGAATTTAATTTCAAGTCAGAAATGTTGCTATTCTGTTTAACTGTAGATGCCCACAGCATCTTCTCATTTGACAAGCACATTGCATGCATTTCGTATATTGGATTTCTTTGTCTTGTGATATTATCTTCAAAACAGGAAAAGGTTGAAACCTTGCAACCTCTGGCCACACACTTTTATAATACTGTGGACATTTCATTTCATTTCCCCTCTCGTTTTTATTTTTTATTGCCCATAAAGAAAAAAAAACTGTAGTGAGAATTCTTTCTCTGACACAGTTGGATTAGGGGAGTACATCAAACAAACCTCGGATGTACAGATCATGATGGCCTCTGAAAGAGAAGATTTGTGCCCACCAGTTTTTGAGCCTAGGAGCCCAGCTCTGTTGCTATGTATGCTAATTGTGACAAAGCAGTGCATGAGTGAAAAATATCCCAAAAATGTATGAGGCAATGTTTCTATTATTGCTCTTTAGGGCTTTTTACTTAGTGCTCTCTGAAGGCCCTGTCACACTGTCCGACGGATGCAAAACATTTGTAAAAAGGACACAGTGGACAAGCAAAATGTTCCATCTGTTGTTATCCGCTCTCAAAAGTGCCCTGAATTTCCATAAGCAGAGCGGACAACACGGAAAGGAACGGACGGGGGGAGGACGTAGGGCGGATAGAAAGCGGATGCTCCATGGAAGCCTAGCGGATGGAAGCAGATGGGAGTGGATAGCACATCCGCAAGGCTTCTGGAGAGCACAGCAAAGCAGAGGCGGAACAGAAAGAGCGGATGCAGAGTGGATGCAGAGCGGATGCTGAGCGGATGAAGCAGATGCAGAGCGGAAGCCTAGCGGAAGCCTAGCAGATGCCTAGAGGATGCCTAGCATTCACTACGCATGCGGGGAGGATGCATTGCATCAGCCCTGCGGATATAAAGGGAAGGAGCTTGCAAGCAGGTCACCATTCAGAGGAAAGACGTGCTTCCAGATACAGCTTGCCAGCCAGCCAGCCATCCAGCCAGCAACCCAACAACCATGGGGAAGAAAATGAAGCCTCTGCCATCTGCTGCCAGCCCTGGCAAGAGGGACAGGGCCACCCTCCCACCCCCTGGCCCTGACTCTGCTTCTGCTGGGGCTTCTGCTGCCCGGGATCGCTCTTCTGGTGCTGGGGCTTCAGCTGATGCTGCTTCTGGAGGTGGTGCTTCTGCTGATGTTGCTTCTGGTGGTGATGCTTCTGCTGGTGCTTACTCTGCTGACACTTCTCCTGGTGCTGGTGCTTCTGCTGGTGCTTACTCTGCTGGCACTGCTCCTGGTGCTGGTGCTTCTGCTGGGGCTTAATCTGCTGTTGCTGCTCCTGGTCCTGCTGGTCCTGCTGGTGCTTATTCTGCTGGCACAGCTCCTGGTCCTGCTGGTGCTCCTGGTGCTCCTGGTGCTCCTGGTCCTGCTGGTCCTGCTTTTGCTGCTACTGTTATTGTTACTGCTGCTGCTGCTGCTGCTGCTGGTGTGGAGGAGCAGCCCCGACAACCTCGAAGCCCTTCTGATGAGGGCGCATATGGCCCTGCCAAAGGGAGGAAGAGGCAGACACATGAACGGGAGAGGAGGCAATACTCAATCCAAGAGGAACATGAGGAGGAGGTGCTGAAATGGCTGAGGGAGAATGAATATCTTTGGCAGAAGGGACACAGGCTCTATCGAGATACCAAGAGGAAGCAGGCTGCTTGGAGAGAGAAGGCGGAGAGCCTGAGCTACACTTCTGAGGTGCTCCTCGGCTGGTGGAAGCACATGCACACCTGGTACGGGAAGCTGCACCTCAAGAAATCTGGCCAGGCCGCGGTCAAACTGACGGACAGAGAGACCTACATGATGGCCAAGTGCAGCTTCTTGGAGGGTGAGATCCGCCACCGAGGAGCAGCCCCTCTCACAACCCTCTCTCTCAGGCAGCCTGCTGAGAGCCAGTCCTCTTCTGGCCAAGAGTCAGCTCCTGTGTCCAGGCAGGTATCTGTGGAGCATGCCACAATGGAGACCCCTCTGACAGCTGTACTACCTGTGGCGGAGCACATGGAGGAACCCCTGACGCAGTGGGAGCAAGGAGAGGGCACTTCTACCACAGCCCAACCCACATCCACCCCCTGCTCCACCTCCACAGAAAGGCAGAGAGGCAGACCGGAGGGGCAGAGCCACACTATACTGCTGGAGATCAGGGACACCATCAGGAGCAGCGTAGATCTCCTCTCTCAGCTGGTACACACTGACGCCCCATCCTCCAACCGCAAGCCCTTCCTCACCTACGTAAACCAAACACTTATGGACATGTCGGAACCCCAGTAACAGGTGGTGAAGGACAGGATCACCGATCTTCTTCACAACCCTACCAAGATATGGCTACCAGGAGGTCCAGAAGCACAGGTAGCCCTTCCCAGACCAGGCACAGGTACATCGGACACTACCGGTGCCACTGATGCCACTGATGCCACCCACGCCACTGATGCCACCCATGCCAGTCCTCACCCAGCTGCAGACCAGAAAGCCCCACTACACTGCTCCTTCCTCCACCCCACAGCCACGCCCGGTCTCAGTACATCTGTCATCGGTATTGGGGCTGACACCCCATGTCATGGAGGAAGGGGCTCTCAACATCACAGGGCTGAGCCAGCTGTCTGAGAGCTTCCTCAACACACTGTCCCCATTGTCCTCTCAGGGGCAGACACTCCAGTGGCACCTCAGACCAGCACTCCAACAGCAGCCACCTCCACAGCACCTGGACCCATCACCCCTGAGACGATGGGAATGCCTCAGACTGACTAAGAAGAGTGCCAGAGACTGGGTGGCTACCTGTTGACTTTATTTTTGCTTTGGACGCTTGACTTGGGTCATTTTTCTTTTACAACTTGTTATTAACAAAGATTATCTTTGCTTCACACACTTGCTTCATTTATTTTTGTCAATAAAGTCTTGGTGGAAACTTTTAGAAATGGTTTAACCCTTTGCATGCTTGTGGGATGGGTAAGGATAGCAGTAGGATGGGCAGGGATACCTTTGGGATGGGTAATAGCTGTGGGATGGTAAGGGATACCTGTGGGATGGTCAGGGATACCTTTGGAATGGGTAATAGCTATGTGGGAGAGATAAACCTCCAGTGCAAGCATAGTGGGACTGTATGGTCCACCCTCCCAGACGCCACACCTATGGCCCTTTATTATCAATAATAATGTAATCATTCATCCACACATGTCAACATAAACACCACTCTTTATTAAATGCCCTGTTCATTGTAGGCCCACCCAACATACATGGCCCAATCTCATCAGCGTGATGAGACAGGCTGAAGGAAGCATCCATTAATCATCTATCATCCTGTCTTGCCACTCCACTGCTTCAGCTGGGGAGTTGCACCAGTGTCTCAGGAGGTTGCGCTGCTTCTTCCCTTCATATGAATCTCTGTTGGGGCCTTGCACATCCACAGTATCTATCAGGTTTTGCCCTTGCGTCCATTCCCCAGGCTCCATGTCCCCATTGCCTTGTTGGAGGTCCACGAGCCTGTTCTGCAAGACTGGATAGCGGGTGCGCATGAGATTGTGCAGAATGCAGCAAGCTTCCACGATCCTCCTCACAGTCTATGGGCGATGCTGCATGGTGGTGAGAGGTACCTGGAACCTGTTGGCCAGGATACCAAAGGCATTCTCCCCCACCCGCCTTGCCCTGAACAGCCTTTAGTTGAAGATCCTCTCTTCACGGGTGAGGCATCTAGAGGTATAGGGCTTCATGAGGTATGTTCTGAGGGAGAAATCATCATCCCCCATGATGAAGTAGGGCACATCTTGTGTGTCATCTGGGAAGCCCATGATGAGGTTGCGTTCCAGCCCCTCCTTGAGGTCACTGGCGTTGTATACCTGGGCATCTGAAGATGAGCCATTGCCTGAAGCATCGATGTACATGAACTTGTAGTCAGCATCGACCATGGCGAAGAGGATGATGCTGAAGAAACCCTTGTAGTTGTGATAAGTTGACCCTGACTTGGCTGGAGTTTTGCAGGCCACGTGCTTGCCATCTATGGCTCCAACGGTGTGGGGGGAGTTCCACTTCTGATACCACTGCTCTGCAACTTTCTTCCAGCCTTCTTCAGTGGAGGGACACTGGAGGAGCTCCTCCCTGTATTCTTTGATGATGGCCTGCACCACTTCTCTGACCACAATGCTGATAGTGTTGTGTGGCACCCTCCAGCTGTACTGCATGTTCCTGTACGTGTTCCTGGAGGCCAGGTGGTGAAGAGTCAGTACCACCTTCAGTCCAGAGTCCAGGCTGGGCTGGAAATTGGTGTTTGCCTTGGTCAAGCTGGGTCTCAGCCGCTCCACAACTTCATCAAATATGGCTGGCGGCATCCTCATGAAATGCTGGAATGTACGAGGGTCTTCGTTCCTCAGCTCCACCATCAGCTTGTCATACAGTCCGTATCTTCTCCCGATCCATCTTCGGACCCAGACACTTCTTGGCCACCTCCTTTTCTTCCCGTAGAACAGTTGAAAGAGCCTGTAGATGGCTTTGCCCTGTTGTAGAACGATGGTGGCTACCAAAAGGACTGTGTTATGATCCATGGTGGACATCAATGGATGCTGTGGAAGAGCAATTGCCAGATGAAGGCTGCAGAGGTCTGCACAGCAGTGCTGCGGGACTGAAAGTGAGATCCAGGTGAGTTCCTCCCCCTTTTTATTGGCAATATAAGTTTTCCACTAGGTGTCCTTTTGCATCCTCTAGGCATCCTCTAGACATCCTTAATATCTGAGATAGGTTCCTTCTTCGAACGTTTTTTCCATTTTAAATGCTTTGTATGTGAGCTGCACCCGCTTTCATCCTTTCTCCGTCTGTGCTACTAACCTTTGTGTCCGTTCCGTGTCCATTCTGCTTCCTCCCTGTGTCCGTTTTCCTCTGGAGCGGATTTGAGTTGCGCAGATGTGCAGCGGATGCCTAGCGAATATAGCGGATGCGAAACAGATGATGACAGATATAGAACGGATGTTCCCCGTATGCGTTGCGGATAGAGAACGGACGCGTTGGATACAATTTCTGCTCAAAAAGTTTTGAGCAGCTCAAAACTTTTTGAACGGATGGAACCTCAGTCGATTGATGCTGGACGGATAGAGAGCATGAAAAATGGAGGCAGTGAGTACAGAACGGATCAATCATGTTAACCAATGGATGGCAATTGTTTCTCTCCGTTTTACATCCTCTTTCCATCCTTTGGTGCAGTGTGACATGGGCTAAAGCATGGCTTCTTGCAAACATTTTATTACAGGTAGTCCTCAACTTATGACATTAATTAATGTCCTCAATTTAATGTCCTCAACTTACGACATTAATGAGTCTGGAATTACGGTGATAAATTGTGGTGGTTGGTAAGTGGGTGACTACATGACCACACATGACTTTACAACCTTTTTATGTGGTGGTTGTTAAGCAAACACCATGTTCATTAAAGGAATTGTGGAGGTCTGCTGCAAATTTGAATAGTTGCTCAGCAACTGCTTGTAAATCTAGGACTCCCTTTACATGAGTAATTATCAGTGGTGGTGAGTGTGTGTTTGCTCTCTTTTTATACAATCGGGTTTCTACTTTTCTTCTTGCCTGAGGCAAGAAGTTCAAGCATTGCCAGGATACCCCTTCCTTCCTTCCTCACCCATCAGTGGCTTGAGGGCAAAGCAGTGGCTGCTGCAGTCTGGATTGAACTGATGTTTTGCAGAAGACATCTGAAATTATGTAAAGATTTCTTTCAAGTGACCACCATATATTCACCATCAAGACTTGGCTTTGGAAAGGACAGGCAGAGTGTCATATCAATGGCGCTCACACACTTGCTACATGCTCTAAATTATCAACATAGCAATTTTGAACTTTGATTTTACAGAAATATGTCAAGTATTGCTGAAGTTATTCTAGAAATATGTTCTGCTGTCTCTGGAAAAAATGGGAGCTTGAATATGAAATAGACCAGTGCCCTATTCTGTCATGTCGTTTAACCATACTACTTAAGACCATCGACCATTAATTTTATTTCCCCTCCCCCCAGCTTAACTGTTCTTTGAAAATCTGAAGGCCCTTTAAAGGTGGTAGATAGGCACTAATGGATTTTCTTAAAAATAAAAATTGTCTAGGCAAAGGGCTTGACCTTTCCAAGTCTCTATTTAGCACCCTCTGTTACAGCACTGTGCTTCATTTGTTACCATACTGCACCTCACTGGGAAAGGTAATTACAGTTAAAATTAAATTCTACAGACTGTCCTGCCTGCCTTTTAACAGTGAGAGGCAAAGGAGAGACCAATCAGGGCTTGTTCTCTTCTTGTTTAGAAGATTCATATTTATCTAATGTGAAGTCAATATTATCATCCTGTAAAGAGTTAGGGCACCACAAACAATCCATCAGGAAGAGCTTTTTTATCATGCCAAGGCTACGCTTGGGTAGCTCAAAATCTATTTAACACTGTGCTAATGCTTGAGCTTAGCTTTGCTGTGTCAGCATTCCCACCACCATTCATCTCAGCCTGAAACATTTCAAATGTTTTACCAAGTGCTCCCAATCGCGAAACCTTCCTGAAACGGGGGAGGAAAAACAGAACCATAGCCACATACATCAGAGTGGGGTTTAGTATGTTTCAAAACAAAACAAGCATGCTAGCAAGTAAAACTTTGTACTTTTGACTCAGTTTCATATCTTGCCAGCCTTCCCAAGTGCACCAGATAGGAAACATGATAAGACAAACTAATTCTGATATTTTATAAGGTTAGGTTAATAGAATGTTGCAAGTCTGAAAGTACAAATTCCTGCTATCTCTCTAAAGGCTAGGTCACACTGGCCAATGGATGAAAAACATATGTAAAAAGGACATAGCAGATGAGCAAATTTTCCATCCGTTGTTATCCGCTCTCAAAAGTGCTCCAAATTTGCATAAACAGAGCAGACAACAACGGAAAGGAACGGACGTGGGGAGGATGTAGCAGGGATGTAAAGTGGACGTTCGTAGGAAGCCTAGCAGATGAAAGCGGATGACACATCCGCAGGGCTTCCGGGGGAGAACAGCGAAGCTGACGCATAGCAGACAGAACAGATGCGTAGAGGATGCGTAGCGGATGATGTGGATGCATCACGGATGCCTATAGGATGCCTAGCAGATGCCTAGCAGATGCAAAGCATTCACTGTGCATGCGGGGAGGATGAATTGCATAAGCTCCGCGGATATAAAAGGAGGCAGCTCACAAGCAGGTCACCATTCAGAGGAAAGACCTGCTGCCAGAGACATATTGAGAGAACACCATGGGGAAGAAGAGGAAGCCTGTGCCTACTCCTGCCAGCCCTGGCAAGAAGGACAGAACCACCATCCCACCCCCTGGCGCTGACTCTGAAGCTGCTGCTGCTGCTGGTGGTGGTGGTGCTCCTGGTGCTCCTGGTGTTGTTGCTGCTGATGCTTCTCCTGCTGGTGTTACTGGTGCTGCTGCTGGTGCTGCTGCTGCTGCTGCTGCTGCTTCTCCTGCTGCTGGTGCTGCTGGTGCTTATCCTGCTGCTGCTGCTGTGGTGGACCAGCCCCAAGGCCAACAAAGCCCTGTTGCTGAAGGCCCTGAAGCCCCTGCCAGAGGGAAGAAGAGGCAAGGCAAGGCGAAGGGGGAGAGGAAACAGTACTCCATTTCCGAGGACCATGAGGAGGAGGTGCTGGAATGGCTGAGGGAGAACAAGTACCTGTGGAGGAAGGGCCACAGGCTCTATCGCGACACCAAGCAGAAGCAGGCAGCGTGAAGCAAAAGGCGGAGAGCCTGGGCTACACTTCAGATGTCCTCCTGGGGTGGTGGAAGCATATGCACACCTGGTATGGCAAGCTGCACTTGAAGAGATCTGGGCAGGCCACTGTCAAGCTCACCTATGTCATGGCCAGGTGCAGCTTCCTGGAGGGTGAGATCCGCCACCGAGGAGCAGCCCCTCTGTCAACCCTCTCCCTTAGACAGCCCACAGAGAGCCACTCCTGTTCCAGCCAGGAGACAGCTACAGTGTCCAGGCAGGTGTCTTTGGAGGACCCCACGACAGAGACCCCCCGCCCACAGCTGCACTCCCCATGCCAGAGGATGTAGAGGATCCCCTGTCTCAGTGGGAGCAAGAAGAGGCAGCCACCAGAGACCAACCCATACCCACACCCAGCTCCACCTCCACAGAAAGCAAGCAGAGAAGCACACCTGAGGGACAGAGCCATACTGTCCTCTTGGAGATCAGGGACACAATCAAAGCAAGTACAGATCTTTTCTCCCAGATGGTCCACTTTGACATACCATCCTCCAACTGCAAGCCCTTCATCACGTACGTGGGCCAGACCCTCATGGACATGCCTGAGGCCCAGTAACAGGCGATGAAGGAGAGGATCACAGCTCTTCTGCACCACCCTCCAGGCCTAGCTGAACCTGCTGTTACCCACCCCAGGTCTGCTCCTCCACCCCAGCCGATGTCACAGCCCTTCCACGGATTTCAGCAGCCCCTCGCCTACCAAGCCTACCACTACCAGGACTTCTCACAGCAGAGGCAGCCCTTCCCAGTCCACACCCAGGTTCCCCGGATGCCACAGACACCACAGACACCACAGACGCCTCACCTGACCCAGCTGCAGACCAGACAGCCCCACTATACTCCTCCTTCCTCCACCCCACAGCTAAGCCCTTCCTCAGAACATCTGTCATCAGTGTTGGGCCTCACATCCCAGGTCCTTGAGGAAGTGCCTCTCAACCTCACAGGACTGAGTCAGCTCTCAGAGAGTTTCCTGCACACATCATCTCCTTTTGTACTCTCGGGGCCAGGCACCCCAATGGCGCCTCAGACCAGCACTCCAGCAACAGCCATCTTCACAGTCCCTGGCCCCTTTACATCTGAGTCCATGGGCATGCCTCAGAGTGAAAAGAGTGCCAGAGACTGAGTTGTTACCTGCTCACCTTATCTTTGCTTAAATACACTTTACTTTTGCTTTTTAATAATGTCATACAGCTTTTTATTAACAAAGGTTATCGTTGCTTCACACACTTGGTTCTTTTTTTTAACTTAATAAAGTATTGGGGAAAACTTTGAAAAAAGGTTAAGCCTTTGCATGCTTGTGGGATGGTTAGGATAGCTGTGGAATGGATAGCTGTGGGATGGGTAATGATAGCTGTGGGA
>BLBF01000162.1:8556-29746 GCA_015471245.1 Laticauda colubrina | reverse complement strand
GGAGGGTCTAAGGGAAGTCCTGCCTTAACACTTGAGTGACAATGAGATGGCCACACCCACCCTGGCCACACCCACTCCGGCCATGCCTTCTCTCTGCCCCCCACTGGTCAAAAACAACCTTGATGCGGCCCTCAATGAAATTGAATTTGACATCCCTGCTCTACAATTACATAGACTTGGGGAAGCTTTTAAAATTAAACCAAGATTAAAAATAGTTAAAACATAAAACATAAAGTTTTAAAACATAAAACTCACCTCAGGTTATGACAACCATGACAATAACAAGAAACCACACCGAGTGACCACAAACACACTAACCTAAAATCTATAAAAAATACCATACTTTTAGCTGGGTCAATGGAATCTTTTTCCATATATAAGAATTTACTTTAAACTGAGTTAGATTATTTGACCCGGTAGTCAAGAACTAGTGAAAAGCTTTTTGGCACCTCAAAAAGATTTCTCATACATCATAATTTGAACCTTGCATTCCACCTTTGAGAACGTTTCCTAATTTCATTCCTTTTACTTTATAATAGATTTCTCAAGCAAATTATCTTCCATTTAGGAACTTATAGAAAGAAAATGCAAGCGAATTTTGCAGTCCAGCCCTGATTCTAATGATAAGCTGATCAAATTAAAACACTGACTTCGATTTTCAGCCTGTATATTGGCCTTCTGAAGTTTTGACTGGTTTGTTGGGCCTATGTTTTGCCCAGGTTTAAACTGAAATGTGGAACACATTGTTGAATCCTGAAAATATTGTGCCTGATATATGAAAGAGCTGGCATGTTATTATCAAAAAGGAAAGGTTACTGAAGAAAGTTAGCACCCACCCCTCTCCTAGAAGAATGAAATATTTTAGGAAATGTTAAAAAGGCAGAATATTATATTTTCCTCCATGAGAAAAGGAGAAACATGCTTTTGGAAAACAACCCCCACCTTTGATAATAGCCCCAGAAAGATTGGCCCATTCTATCTACAAGACAAAAGGCCTTCAGCTCCAGGGTGATAGAATTAGCCCTCACTCAAGATCCAAACCAGGACAAAGCCATTAAGCAGTAATAGGAATTGCTCAGCACCCTTTCAGAACACAAGCCTCTTCATTATATCATCACCCAGCAAGATTCAACTAAACCTGGGACACAGACAGCCTACAAGGTTAACTGAACCTCTGCATTGCCCCCTGAAAGTCTGACAACCAATAGGATACATTTCTTGACAGGAACTGGAAGCTGTAGGGCAAGGCCGAAGAGAGGTTATAAATATATATCTCTCTCCACTCCATGTGGTCAGCTACCCAGGATTTCAAACCAAGGTGGTTCTTCTTCACCACTAAACCATCCTTCCAAGCAGTCTCCATGTTTCCAGTGTCTTTCTCCCCACTTGGAATTGAACCCAGATAAACATTTCTTCCAACAGTACTAATGCAGGAAATAAATTATTGATCTTCCAGATCAGTGTTTCTCAACTTAACTGTAGAATTCTAGGTATTGAAGTCCACATACATCTTAAAATTGCTAAGATTGGGAAACATTGTTTAGATGATGATGAATTACAATTTCCAGCAAGCTGTGGTCAACATGGATCAAAGATATCTGCAAGGGGGGATTTTTTTAAAAAAGAAATCAAGATAGCAGCCCTGTTGCACATGAAAAAGAACTTTTATCACAGGGTTTGCAGCTGTTATATTGATTTTTTTTTTAACCTTTCTCCCCCTCCATAGATACCTCAGGCACAGTAAAATATGTTAGATTAGAAACAATTTGGGAAAGGGTAGGCAAAATAATGAGAATTTAAGAACTCATTTGAAGGCATCTAAACAAAAAAAATCTATTAAGTAATCTGTTAACACATCCACAATTTTGGAAATAAAGGGAAGCTTTCTTATTTTTTCTTTCTGTATCTTTCCAGTTCAAAAGTTTATTAATATCTATTTTATTATTTTCTTAGTTTATTGGTTTTGACAATGTCACATTCAGGGATAAGGTCATTTAACATATGTTTAGTAGGCAAATATATTCCAAGATAATACATAATGTAGACTATTTTCAAATTGGACCCAGGAATTAGAGTGACAGAATGAGTGAACTCTGCCGTCAAAAAGCAAACATTTAATGTGGCATGTTAAGCTCTGTTCAATTTGATTAGATGAAATGCTCTGCCCCACATTCTCTCCCCTACGAGATGTAAATATTGAACTGTAGCTCTAGGTTGTTTGGCTGGCTGGAATGATTAAATAAGGGTTAATAAAGATAACTGCCACTGTACTTCCTACAACCAAATTTATCTTTTTTGCTTTGCGTTTTGCAAAATTAATAACTCAATCTGGCATTGTTTTTCAAGGCACTGTGAGAATATCAGGTGTCTTGCAGACTTAATGCAGCTTGTCTAAGCCAGCAAAAGGAATCAGAAAATGAATTATGCCTTCTGGATAATATTTCCAAGTACATAAAGGAATGGTACAGGACCATAGTGGAAAAAATAAACCTTATAAAATCTGTCTGGAAGGGTTCAACATAATAAAGTCAATACTACTTTTGAAAAAATAAAAATAAAAAAATAAAAGAGTATGCACAATTGTATTTTCCTTTCCTGTCCTTTTCTCCCCACTTCCTTCCTTCCTTTCTTCCATCCGTCCATCAGAATTCCAGCAAACCTCCATTTGGATAGTAACTGGCACAACTGTGGAATCCCGAATCTGAAAGTTCCGGACTTCCTTGTAATAAGTAAAAACTACAAATCCATCCCCTACAGCCATCACTACATCACATGGCCCAAACACCATCCATCCCAAAATAAGACTTCCTTTGACTATGTGCAACATGACCTGACAATTTCCCAATTGTGGCAGCATGGGGGCATTGGATTTCAATATGTCTTCCAAAGCTGACACCTACCTTCCTTCCTTCCTTCCTTCCTTCCTTCCTTCCTTCCTTCCTTCCTTCCTTCCTTCCTTCCTTCCTGGTATACTGTTGTTCATATCAAATAGATTGGAAAAAAAGTTCTCTGGCAAAGGAAGTGATAACATCAATGGATTTGATGTCAGGGGCTGCTTTCTGACTATGTTAGTTTATTTTCTCAGCCTGCCCCACAGTAATCCAGTGCACTGCAGTGAAAATGGAATGATAGCCAATAGGAGAGAGAGCAATGATGGTAAGGATATTAAAGAGCTAAAATTTAATTATGCTAATAACTAGAAGTATTTCTCAATTTATGATCTATCACAGTGATTGTTCAAAGTCATAACCAGAGGTGGTATTCAGCAGGTTCTAACCAGTTCTGAAGAACCGGTAACAGAAAATTTGAGTTGTTCAGAGAACTGGCAAATATCACCTTTGACTGTCCCCATCCTCATCTATTCTCCGCCTCCCAAATACCAGCTGATTGGCTGGGTCTTCTTTTGTTGCCCTGCATAAGAGAATGGAGCTGGAAAGCAGGTTAATGGGGTGGGGAGGGGGAGGGGGATTTTGCAGTAATCTTCCCCTGCCACACCCACCAAGCCATGCCCACAGTACTGGTAGTAAAAAAATTTGAATCCCACCACTGGTCATAACCCCTGGCAGGGTACTTATGACCCAGATTTGAAGTTCTCAATTGGCCCATCCCTGGTCAAGTGATCACACTTTAGGAACTAACACTCAGCTAGGCTATACAGCCATTTGCAATGTCCCATGATCAGTTAATTGTGTTTTACAATAATACCAGCCTAAAACTGGTATTAATTTATGCTTTCACCAAAACCACCTCATGGTGAACCATTGGCTTGCTTAACGACTATGACATTGAATTAACAATTGCAGCAAAAAAGGTCATAAAATCAGATCATTTACATGGGTGCTCTGATTTAGGAGTGTTATGACTTACAACTGTAATGGACAGGCTTCATTATAGTTATAACTCAGGACTATCTGTAGAGGAAGGTACACTATATATCCAGCACATTAAACAATGAACTAAACGAAAATTTTAGTCATAAAAGTGATGAAAATAGCAAGTACCAAATTAAATTTAGCTATAATTTTGTCCACAATCTTAAAAATCTACAGGCTACAAATTCAACAAGAGGAATTCAATTCTGATGGGACTCAGTCTTCCATCCTTCCAAAGTTGGCAAAATGAGAACTCAAATGGTTGTAGACAATATACTGATATTTTTAACTGCTCAGAGAGTGTTGTAAGTCTAAGTATTATTCTTATTACTACTTAGAATATAGAATAACAGAGTGGGAAGGGATCTTGGAGGTCATCTAGTTCAAATTCTATGTTGCCTCTCTCTTTGATTAGTTTCCACCCATTGTTTCTTTTCCTGCCTTCTTGATGCTTCAAAAAATAGGTTGACTTCCCCTCTTCTTTGTGGTAGCCTCTCAAATATTGGGACACTGCTATTGTGCCACCCCTGCTCCTTTTTTTCCCTGGATTAGATATACCCAATTCCTGGGTATGGTCTTATTAAATCTTTATAAAGTGGTACTTATGTGGTAATGTAATATAGTACCACTTTACAAAATATAGGAGTCAGTGATGGCATTCAAATTTTTTTACGACCGGTTCTGTAGGCATGGCTTTGTGGGCATGGTGTGACTTGGTGGGTGTGGCTTGGTAGGCTGGACAGGAGAAGGATACTGTAAAATCTCCATTTCCACCCGACTCCAGGGGAAGGATACTGTAAAATCTCCATTGCCTCCCCATCGCACTATCCTGCTTTCCAGCTCTGTTCTCCTGTGCAGGGCAACAAAAGAAGATCCAGTGATCTGCTGGGACTCCGATCAGCTGGGACTCAGGAGGCAGCTCTGTTTTACTACCAGTTCTGTGGGCATGGTTTGGTGGGTGTGGTGTGATTTGGTGGGCATGACAGGAGAAGGATACTGTAAAATCTCCATTTTCACCCCACTCCAGAAAAAGGATATTGCAAAATTTCCATTCCCTCCCCACCCCATTAACCTGCTTTCCAGCTCCGATCTCCTGTGCAGGGCAACAAAAGAAGACCCAGCCAATCAGTTGGGAGGTAGATAATAGATGGGGGTGGGGCCAGTCAGAGGTGGTATTTAAGCCCATGTCACACAGCACCAACAGATGGAAAGAGGATGTAAAACAGAGAGAAATACTTGCCATCCGTTGGTTAACGCAATGCTTCCGTTCTGTACTCACTGCATCCGTTTTTCATCCTCTCTATCCGTCCAGCATCCGTCTACTGACATTTCATCCGCTCAAAAAGTTTTGAGCTGCACAAAACTTTTTGAGCAGAAAATGTATCCAACGCGTCTGTTCTGCATCTGCAACGCATACGGGGAACATCTGTTCTACATCCGTTGTCATCCGTTATGCATCCACTATATCCGCTAGGCATCCGCTGTGCATCTGCACAACTCGCATCCGCTCCAGCAGAAAATGGACACAGTGAGGAACTGAAACGGACGCGGAACGGACACGCAGCATTAGTAGCAAGGACGGAGAAAGGATGAAAGCGGATGCAGCTCGCATACAAAGCATTAAAACAGAAAAAAAGTTTGCATAGGGGACGTATCTCAGATATTTAGGATGTTTTGAAGATGTCTAGAGGATGCAAAAGGACACCGAGCGGAAAACCTATATTTCCTATAAAAAGGGGGAGGAACACACCTGGATCTCACTTTCAGTCTAGAAGCCCTGCAGTGCAGACCTCTTCAGCCTTCATCTGGCTCTTGCTATTCCACAGCATCCAGTCATCTCCACCATGGATCGTCACACACTCCTTTTGGTAGCCACCATCGTTCTACAAGAGTGCGAAGCCATCTACAGGCTCTTTCACCTGTTCTATGCGAAGAAAAGGAGGTGGCCAAGAAGTGCCTGGGTCTGAAGATGGATTGCGAGAAGAGCAGAGTACGGATTGTATAACAAGCTGATGGTGGAGCTGAGGAACAAACACACTCGTGCATTCCAAAACTTCATGAGGATGCCGCCAGCCATGTTTGACGAAGTTGTGGAGCGGCTGAGACCCAGGTTGACCAAGGCAAACACCAACTTCCGGCCCAGCCTGGACCCTGGGCTGAAGGTGGCACTGACTCTGCGCCACCTGGCCTCTGGGACCACGTACAGAAACATGCAGTATGCCTGGAGGGTGCCACACAACACCAGCAGCATTGTGGTCAGAGAAGTGGTGCAGGCCATCATCAAATAATACCTGGAGGAGATCCTCAAGTGCCCCAACACTGAAGAAGGCTGGAAGAAAGTTGCAGAGCAGTGGTATCAGAAGTGGAACTTCCCCCACACCATTGGAGCCATAGATGGCAAGCACGTGGCCTGCAAAACTCCAGCCAAGTCAGGGTCAACTTATCACAACTACAAGGGCTTCTTCAGCATCATCCGCTTTGCCATGGTCGATGCTGACTACAAGTTCATGTACATCGATGCTTCAGGCAATGGCTCATCTTCAGATGCCCAGGTATACAACGCCAGTCACCTCAAGGAGGGGCTGGATTGCAACCTCATCATGGGCTTCCCAGATCCAGACTCCCTGCCCAATGACACACAAGATGTGCCCTACTTCATCGTGGGGGATGACGCCTTCTCCCTCAGAACCTACCTCATGAAGCCCTACACTTCCAGATGCCTCACCCGTGAAGAGAGAATCTTCAACTACAGGCTGTTCAGGGCAAGACGGGTGGTGGAGAACGCCTTTGGCATCCTGGCCAACAGGTTCCAGGTACTTCTCACCACCATGCAGCATCACCCACAGACCGTGAGGAGGATCATGGAAGCTTGCTGCTTCCTGCACAATCTCATGTGCACCTGCTATCCAGTCTTGCAGAACAGGCTTGTGGATCTCCAACAAGGCAATGGGGACATGGGGCCTGGTGAATAGAGGCAAAGGTGAAACCTGATAGATACTGTGGATGTGCAAGGCCCCAACAGAGCTTCATGTGAAGGGAAGAAGCAGCGCAACCTATTCAGACACTGGTGCAACTTCCCAGTTGGAGCAGTGGAGTGGCAAGACAGGATGATAGATGCTTAATGGATGCTTCCATCAGCCTGTCTCATCACATTGATGGGATTGGGCCATGTATGTTGAGTGGCCCTACAATGAACAGGGCATTTAATAAAGAGTTGTGTTTATGTTGAAATGTGTAGATGAATGATTAAATTGTTATTGATAATAAAGGGCCATAGGTGTGGCACCTGGGAAGGTGGACCATACAGTCCCACCATGCTTGCACTGGAGGTTTATCTATCCCACAGCTATTTTCCATCCCACAGCTATCCCTGCCCATCCCACTGCTATTACCCATCCCAAAGGTATCCCTGCCCATCCCACAGCTATTACCCATCCCAAAGGTATCCCTGCCCATCCCACAGGTATCCTTACCCATCCCACAAGCATGCAAAGGCTTAAACCATTTTTAAAAGTTTCCACCAAGACTTTATTTAATAAAATAAATGAAGCAAGTGTTTGAAGCAAAGATAAACTTTATTAATTACAAGCTGTAAAAGAAAAATGACCCAAGTTTCCGAAGCAAAGATAAAGTCAACAGGTAGCCACCCAGTCTCTAGTACTCTTCTGAGGCGTGCCCATAGTCTCAGGGGTGAAAGGTCCATGTGCTGTGGAGGTGGCTGCTACTGGAGTGCTGGTCTGAGGCGCCATTGGGGTGCCTGGCCCCGAGAGGACAACAGGGGACGGTGTGTGGAGAAAGCTCTCAGAGAGCTGGCTCAGTCCTGTGATGTTGAGAGCCCCTTCCTCCAGGACATGGGATGTCAGCCCCAAAACCGATGACAGATGTTCTGAGGCCGGGCTTGGCTGTGGGGTGGAGGAAGGAGGAGTGTAGTGGGGATGTCTGGTCTGCAGCTGAGCGAGGTGAGGCGTGGGTGGCATCGGTGGCATCGGTGGCATCGGTGGCATCGGTAGCATCGGTGGCATCGGTGGCATCGGTGGCACCGATGGCATACGATGAACCTGTGCCTGGACTGGGAAGAGCTGCCTGTGCTGCTGGAGCTCCTGGTAGCCGTAGCCCTGGTAGGGGACGGCCTGTGGAAAGCCTTGGAAGGGCAGTGACATCAGCTGGGGTGGAGGGAAAGACCTGGACTAGGTGGGAGCAGGTTCAGCTTGGTCTGGAGTGAAGAAGACCGGTGATCCTGTCCTTGATCACCTGGTACTGTGATCCGGACATGTCCAGGAGTGTCTGGTTGACACTAGGTGAGGAAGGGCTTTCAGTTTGAGGATGGTATGTCGGTGTGTACCAGCTGAGAGAGGAGATCTACGCTGCTACTGATGGTGTCCCTGATCTCCAGCAGGACAGTGTGGCTCTGCCCCTCTGGTCTGGCTCTCAGCCTGCTTTCTGTGGAGGTGGAGCTGGGGGTGGATGTAGTTTGGTCTCTGGTGGAAGTGCCCTCTCCTTGCTCCCACTGGATCACGGGTTCCTCCACGCACTCCACCACGGAGAGTGCAGCTGTCGGGGGGGTCTCCTTCGTGGGGCGCTCCACAGATACCTGCCTGGACACAGGAGCTGACTCTTGCCCAGAAAAGAACTGGCTCTCTGTGGGCTGCTTGAGAGAGAGGGTTGACAAAGGGGCTGCTCCTCATTGGCGGACCTCACCCTCCAAGAAGCTGCACTTGGCCACCACGTAGGTCTCCCGGTCCGTCAGCTTGACCGTGGCCTGGCCAGATTTCTTGAGGTGCAACTTTCCGTACCAGGTGTGCATATGTTTCCACCAGCCGAGGAGCACCTCCAAAGTGTAGCCCAGGCTCTCCGCCTTCTCTCTCCAAGCAGCCTGCTTCCTTTTGGTGTCTCAATAGAGCTTGTGTCCCTTCCGCCAAACATACTCGTTCTCCCTCAGCTATTCCAGCACCTCATCCTCATGTTCCTCTTCGATGGAGTATTGCCTCCTCTCCCATTCTCGTTCACGCGTATGCCTCTTTCTCCCTCTGGCAGGGCCATCTGGGCCCTCATCAGAGTGGCTTCCAGGTTGTAGGGACTGCTCCACCACACCACCACCACCACCACCACCAGCAGCAACAAGAGTAGCAGCAAAAGCAGGACCAGCAGCACCAGCAGCACCAGCAGCACCAGGATCAGCAGCAGCAGAGTGAGCACCAGCAGGACCAGCAGGACCAGGAGCACCAGCAGGACCAGGAGCACCAGCAGGACCAGCAGGACTAGGAGCAGCACCAGCAGAAGCTCCAGCACCAGAAGAGTCAGCCCGAGCAGTAGAAGCCCCAGCAGAAAGAGAGTCAGGGCCAGGGGGTGGGATGGAGGCCCTGTCCTTCTTGCCAGGGCTGGCAGCAGATGGCAGAGGCTTTCTCTTCTTCCCCATGGTTGTTGGGTTGCTGGCTGGCTGGAGCTGTGTCTGGCAGCAGGTCTTTCCTCTGAATGGTGACCTGCTTGCGAGCTGCTTCCCTTTATATCCGCGGGGCTGACACAATGCATCCTCCCCGCATGCGCAGTGAATGCTTTGCATCCCCTAGGTATCCGCTAGGCTTCCGTGATGCATCCACTTCATCCGCTAGGCATCCGCTCTGCATCTGTTCCTTCCCTTGCTCGTCCACTTCGCTGTGCTCCCCCAGAAGCCCTGCGGATGTGCCATCTGCTTCCATCCTCTAGGCTTCCGTGGATCATCTGCTTTCCATCCTAGCTACGTCTTCCCCCCGTCCGTTTCTTTCTGTTGTTGTCCGCTCTGCTTATGCAAATTCGGGGCACTTTTGAGAGCGGATAACAACGGATGGAACATTTTCTTCTCCGCTGTGTCCTTTTTACATACGTTTTGCATCCGTTTGCCTATGTGACAGGCCCTTTACTGTTTTTCCAAACTACTAAAAATTTCTGCTACCGGTTCTCCAGAATCTGTCAGAACTGACTGAATACCACCTCTGATAGGAGTTAATCTTCCTAGGATTGCTTCTTCTCATCTTCCTATCTTTTGGCTTGAGCTGCTTCTGTTCTTTCATCTGTTTTGGCAATCCTGCTGCAAAAGGCACTGGGATTTGAAGCCCCTTCTGGCTTGCATCCTATAACCTTGATAATTTCCCATCTCCTTCCTGCAGATTTTTCATCCCCAAGTTACAGCAAAAATAATTCAATGGGAAATGGGGCTTTCATTAAAAAAAAAAAAAAAGACTTCTGCCAATTTCATTGACGTTATATCACAAGCATAAAGCAGAAATGCACATGGAACTCAAACTAAATTATAATTATAAGCTAGCCATGATCTTACAGGACCCAGTGCTGTCTTATTAAGTAACCACTTAAATTTACACCAGGCTAATAATGTATTTGCTCAGCTTGAAATTCTGTGCATAAAATGTGGTAGAGAGAATATTAAGCATGGGTGGAAAGAATCTTTATTATTATTATTTTTCATTTTATCTTTTTTTTCCTCCAGAATCTCTTGCAAATAGCAGCTGAAACAATTTATTTTGTAACCTATTAATCTTCTTGCCAAATGGTATTCATTCTGAAAGTTTTTTTTTTTAATGGAGCTTATTAAGAATTAAATAAGATTACAAAAAGAAGTTACATGAGGAATAGGTGGAGGTGACTAAGGCAGTCTTATTCCTAAAAATACTGACACACAAAGGAGTGAGCCAAGGCACAATGATGGAGTTGAGCAAGATGATTTTGAACAGATGTTTATTTCCCCAGGTGTGGCCAAGGATTCTGAGCACATAAAAATTAGGTCACAAGTTTTTGCTCTGGAATGGCAGAAAAACCGTATCTTGGCAGCCACTGCACAAAGTTAAATGAAATGAAAATGAAGAATATGTACTGTTTATGTAAAATATAATGCAGTATTACAAGTCCCATGGTAGCAACAAGAAATGAGGAATGCAGTTGAGCGAAGGGAGGGGGAGGAGGAAGAGAAAGCAAGGCAGGTGAGAGGACAATAGTGTGTACTACTTTGTAGAAAGGGATTTTAAGTTAAGTTGTAGCTTACTTTGGAGTCTGTATTAAGAAGCTGCTAACAGCTAATTAAAGCCCATGTCCCACTGCGCCAACAGATGCAAAGAGGATGTAAAACGTTAAAAAAAACTTGCCATCCATTGGAAAACGCTATGCATCCACTGTATACTCACTGCATACGTGTTTCATACCCTCTATCCTTCCAGCATCTGTCCACTGAGATTTCATCCGCCCAAGAAGTTTGAGCTGTGTAGCTTGCTATACCAGGTGTGCATGTGCTTCCACCAACCCAGGAGTACATCCGCAGTGTAGCCCAGGCTCTCTGCCTTGTCTTTCCAAGCTGCCTGTTTCTTCTTGGTGTCGCGATAAAGTCTGTGGTCCTTTCTCCAGAGGTACTCTTTCCCCCTCAGCCTTCCAGCACCTCATCCTCATGCTCCTCGGAAACGGTGTACTGTTTCCTCTCTCCCTTCTCCTTCCCTTGCCTCTTCCTCTCTCTGGCAGGGCCTTCAGCAGCAGGGCTTTGAGGGCCTTGGGGCTGGTCCACCGCAGCAGCAGCAGCAGCAGCAGCAGCAGCAACAGCAGCAGCACCAGCAACACCAGCACCAGCAGCAGCACCAGCAGCACCAGCACCAGCAACACTAGTAGCAGCAGCAGGAGAAGCAGCAGCAGCTTCAGAGTCACTGCCAGGGGGTGGGATGGTGGTTCTTTCCTTCTTGCCAGGGCTGGCACGAGTAGGCACGGGCTTTCTCTTCTTCCCTGACTGACGAACCATGGTGTTATTCGAAGATGTATGTGGCAGCACATCTTTCCTTTGAATGCTGACTGCGTGCGAGTTTCATCCATTTATATCCACGGAGCTGACACAATTCATACTCCCTGCATGCGCAGTGAACGTTTTGCATCCGATATACATCAGCTATGCATCCACTTTGCTTCCTATAGGCGTCCGTGATGCATCCGTGTCATCCACTATGCATCCGTCCCTTCCACTATGCATCTGCTTTGCTTCTCCCCCGAAACCCCTGCGGATGTGTCATCCGCTTCCATCCACTGTCATCCACTAGGCTTCCTACAAACATTCTTTTAACATCCCCGCTACATACTACCCCGGCTGTTCTTTTCCGTTCTTTTCCATTCTGTTTATACAAATTTTCGCCACTTTTTGGAGCGGATAAGAACGGAGGGAGTCACCCCTGAAATTTTGCTCATCCACTGTATCCTTTATGCATACGTTTTTGCATCTGTCGGCCAGTGGGACAGGGCCTTTAGTGCCTTATATTTTTCCTTTAGAAATGAATGGATGATGTGAGATCAGTTTCTCTTTCTTTTATTCTAGGGCATTACAAATGTGACAAAAAAGAGCAGAAAAACTATTCATGCCTCCTGGAGTTCTGCAAAACTAATTTAATAATAATAAATAAGAAAACAAAACATATAATTAGTCCTTGACTTATGATCGTAATTGATCTCAGAATTACAGTTGCAATTCTTGCCAAACATTAAATCGGCCAGCAATGGCCCACTTGATTTTATGTCATTTTTTGTTGTGGTCATTAAATGAATTGCCATGGTTGTTAAATTATCCTGTTGTCTACAATGGGGGAGGGGTTGCTGGAAACCCTGGTTTTGCTGATTTCCAGCAAAAGAGTTGTAAGTTTTGGCTGCACTTCGCTACAGGACATTGCAAAATTGCCATGAATGTAATTTGCCAAATAGACAAAATGCAATCATGTGACTGTGTGTGTGGGGAGAGAGCATCAGAATCAGAATTCTTCCCCAAACCCCAAAAACTTTTATTTTAGACTGTCTACTATTGACCTCACCCCTTTCCTAAGAGATCTGTAGGGGGCCTGCATAAGTGCATCCACGTGCCTACCATCATTGTCCTCTTGTTTCTTTTATTTTTCTTATATGTATCCATGTATTTGTAACTATGTTTTTACTTATACCTATTATCTTGTAAGCAGTTGACGAACCAAATAAAATAAATAAAAATAAATAAATCATAACTTTGGTCACTAAATGACCACTAAGTGAAGCATTGTGATAGGATGGGACTCTGCTTCCATTGCACAGTGTTTCTTGCTGTTGAGCAATTCTGATCTGATCAGCAACTGAATCTTACTGGGTTAAAGACACTGGGGAAAGTTGAAGGTGACAGATAAATTTTAACTCAAACTTTTGCTTTTGACAAGCTTTAGCTAGGCAGAAAAAAGCAGAGCAAGGTTGTGGCAGGGGAAGGATACTGTAAAATCTATAGTCAGAGGTGGTATTTGCTGGTTCTCTGAACTACTCAAAAATTTCCACTATCGGTTCTCTAGAACTGGTCAGAACCTGCTGAATACCATCTCTGGGTTTGAGGATGTAGCAACAGAGTCAGGTAGTAAGTTCCAGGCACCGACCACTCTGTTGCAGAAATTATATTTTCTGCAATCAAGTTTGGAGTGGTTTACTTTGAGTTTGTACCAACTGTTTTCCCATGTGTTATTGTGGTTGAAGCTGAAGTAGTCATTGACAAATAGGACATTGTAGCAGACAATGCAATGAATACCAAAACCAACAAGTATCAAACAATTTTTCCCATAAAGACAAGTGAGTCATGAGGAAATGAACACCAGGCTCTACCTGGCATGTTGAGTACCAAATAATGAGTTCTGGGATAAAATATTCTCATCAAAATGTGTGGAATACCAAATTTGACAAGTTTCAAAGTAAGTACCAAGGTGCTTCGGTACTTTAGTTTTTAATCCCAGTTTCTTTTTCAGGGAAATCAAGAAAACTATGTGATTCTGTGTTATCAAATTTTTAGTAATAGGACTTGGCTTATCTGTTGATTATATTTAAAGAAAATGATAGTTAAGCCCTGGACTTTCTGCCCATTTTCCTGACAATTGATTCTGCCATTTCAAAAAAGGCCATAATTGCTCCTATAAAGCCACATGGTTTTTTTTCAACAAACACCCAAATTATTTATCTGAAGTTTGGCACCCATAGAGACAGGTACTACTCCTGAAAATTTCATCACAATCTGTCTCAAAATAGCAAATTTACAGATGCTTACAGTTCAATCTTCCAGCATAATTTTTTAAAAAACTTTCTCCTTGCATTTTCTTTGCATTTATTTGACATCTCCTATTAGTAACACAGTAGATTGCATTCATCATCTTCATCATCATCAGTAGCAGCAGCAGCATCATTAGTACAGGTAGATCTCACTCAATGACAGATCACCTAACAAAACCATTTGAAGTTATGATAGAAAAGTACTTTTTGATCCAATTTTGGAGTTCTGATGGCTTCATACCTTCCCATGACCAGATTTCAGACTTGACAATCTGCTTATCTTTACACCTGGTTGTAATGTTCTGTGGTCATGGGATTGTGACTTAGGATATTTTATTGGCAGATTCTAGCCTTTTCAGCTGATTTCAGGCCAAAAAAAAGAAAAAGCCAACAGGAATACATGGATTCACTTAACCTCTGTGGTTTTCACTTAACAGCCAGCACAAGTCAGGTCACTCATGTTGGTGCCTCAAACTTATGACTTACAACAGATATTGCATAACTGTCACAAATCAAGAATTCCTTGTACATCCAATAACTAAGAGAAATGCTTAGATTGAAAAGTCATAGATTAAAAAATAATAGAATAGAATAACAGAGTTGGAAGGGACCTTGGAGGTCTTCTAGTCCAACCCCCTGCCTAGGTAGGAAACCCAATACCACTTTGGACAAATGTTTATCCAAAATCTTTTTAATAACTTCTAGTGTTGGAGTATTCACAACTTCTGGAGGCAAGTCGTTCCACTGGTTAATTGTTCTAACTGTCAGGCAATTTCTCCTTAGTTCTAGATTGGTTCTCTCCTTGATCAGTTTCCACCCATTGCTTCTTGTCCTTGTCCTCAGGTGCTTTGGAGAATAGCTTGACTCCCTCTTCTTTGTGATATTGTGATATTGGAAGACTGCTATTATGTCACCCCTAGTCCTTCTTTGCATCAAACTAGACATATTCAGTTCCAGCAATTGTTTTTTATATGTTTTAGCCTTCAGTCCCCTAATCATCTTTGTTGTTCTAATACCTCTAATTGCCTGATACATATTCTACAATGCTGAAAATATGACCCATTGCAAACTGTCATTTTGCATTTGTGCTCCAATGTGTTTCAATGTCAGACGCAAGCATGTGGGTGATGTAGTTGGGTTGTGTCATGGACAAAATCAGTGAACAATGGAGATTTCCAGTCTGGTTTATTTCCATCATGGATAAGAAAAAAGGAGGAACAGTTATCTTCCTGGGAAATGGCTGCCTCTTTTAAATACCATAACATTGGCTGAAATACCATAACATTGGCTGAAATACCATAACATTGGCTGTCTAAACCTAGACAGCATTCATTAGACAAGGGATCTCCAATACAATGTGCATGTTTTCTTATTTCTCTCCTTCCCCCCACATGTCTTTGCTACCTCCACCTGTCTATGCAAAGTCTTCATGTGCAAAGTCTTCATGTCTATTAAAAGAGCAATTTAAAGATATCCAATCTCTAATGAATGTTGTCTAGGTTGGCTTTCAGTCCTTGTTGTGGTATCTGAAAGAGGCAACCTTTTCCCAGCAAAATAACTTTTCCTTTTTTCTTATCCATGATAGAAACAAAGCCAGACTAAAAAAGCTGAGAGGCTTTTCTCTTATTAGTTTTGCAGTTTAACTAGTTTTGCAGTTGTTAAACAGAAGGCAACTTTCTGCTTGAAACAAGTGAGCACGGTGGTGTGTAGGTATCTTCAGTAATTAATATTGCTGAGTCAAGACTGTCTGGTTTATTTAACTCCAGTTCCAGCATTTCCGCTCCCCCCAAGTCCTGTCCATGACTGTAGAAGT
The DNA here is from genome assembly GCA_015471245.1 of Laticauda colubrina. NCBI lineage: Eukaryota > Metazoa > Chordata > Lepidosauria > Squamata > Elapidae > Laticauda > Laticauda colubrina. Next base: position 13,999 of record BLBF01000162.1, on the reverse strand, counting down.
GAATTGTGGTACCTCTATAATTCGGACAAGATAATAATATATCTGGTGTTACCCCTCTCCGCTTCCCCCATTTTCCTCTTCTTTGGATCAGCCACGCAATCTGTCATTGCATTCTAGAGAAAATGAATATTTTGCAAAGAAGAGGTTTTCTTTTGTTCTTACTTCCTTGCTTATGGCTTTCCAGCTTTATGATTATGGAAGATAGGGAAAGGCTCCTATGAGTATTGTGGCATTGCAGTAGTTGAATTTCTGCATTGTCAACTCCTGACTGCTCTCATTCAGATGAATGTAGTGATTAACTCAGTGAGCTTTAGTTACACGCACTACAAATTCTCTTGCTTTATTTGGATGGTTTGGGTGTATGTATGTAGAAGTTGCTCTGAACAATAGCAGTAACAATAGCAATAGCACTTAGACTTATATACCATTTTGCAGTGCTTTACAGCCCTCTCTAAGCAGTTTTACAGAGTCAGCATATTGCCCCTATAATCTCAGTCTTCATTTTACTGACCTCGGAAGGATGGAAGGATGAATCAGCCTTGAGCCAGTCAGTATCGAGCTGGTGAAGTCAGCAAAATTAGTCTGCAATACTTCATTCTAACCACTGCGCCACCACAGCTCTAGTAGCAACTGGGCCTGTAAATATAATACATGCTTATCTTATCCTTTTATGATGCATGATGTCATTAACACATTCCCCAAATGGTGGAGAACATGAATTTCTTCAAGCAAGCTTTGAACTGAAAAACCCTGATTTAAAATTTGTATTGTTAACCAATGCAATTCTTGACTTATGACTACACTGGACCAGAATTTTCAGTGTTAAGCAAGGTGGCTGTTAAGTGAGTTGCATATGATTTTATGAGCTTTTTGCCATTGTTATTAAACGAATCTATACAATTAAGTGAATCTGACTTTTCCCATTGACTTTGTGATCAATATTGCAGCTGTTGTAAATACATATCAGTTGTCAAGCACCCAAATTTTGATTACTTGACCATGGGGGTGCCATAACATTCGTAAGTTCCAGGACCATAAGTCATAAGTTGTTTTTTTCAGTGCCACTCTAGTTGTTAAATGAATAATTGTAAATTGAAGACTACCTGTATTGATAATTTTACACCTAATTTTATCCTCATTTCCCCAAAACATTTTCATCTTGGAACAAAGTTTCACTTCTAACTCTGAGGAATTGCACTCTCCCACATATTCATTCAGCATAGTTGACAGTGAGGGATGCTGCTAGCTGTAGTTCAATCTCACGGACTTCCCATCTAGCTTGTTCTCAAGATTCATTCTGTACTATATTTTGTCTATCAACTTTCTAGGCTGCTGATATTTCCTGCTCTGCAAAGAAAACATAGGAAGATGATTCTTCTCAATGAGTCTTTCTTCCTTGTTTCAGAATCTTGATTGACATGTCCCAAAATTATAATAAGAAGCTTTTGAACACATACAGGAATTTCTACAGCCATTGGAGCTGTAGAAAGACCCAAAACTGTGGACTATCAAAGCAAGGTGTAGTCTGCATCTCCATAGAAGGAAGGAATGCATGAATAGAAGGGGAACTTACCAAATTTGCAGATGATACTAAGCTGGCAGGAAGAACTAACACCCAAGAAGATAGGCTTAAGATCCAGAGGGATCTTGACAGACTAGAACACTGGGCCATGTCTAACAAAATGAAATTCAATGTAGAGAAAAATAAAGCCCTACACTTAGGCAAGAAAAACCAAAAGTACGCATATAGACTGGGTGAAACCAGGCTCAATAGCAGTGGCTGTGAGAGTGATCTTGGAATCTTAGTGGACAACCAGCTAAATATGAGCCAGCAGTGTGCAGCAGCCATCAAAAAAGCTAATGCAATCCTAATTTGTATTAACAGAGGGATACAATCAAGATCAAGGGAAGTACTAATGCCACTGTATAAAGCCTTAATAAGACCACACCTAGAATACTGCATCCAGTTTTGTTCACCACATTACAAAAAAGATGTTGAGACTCTAGAAAGAGTACAGAGAAGAGCAACCAGGATGATAAGGGGACTGGAGACTAAAACATTACAGGAACTGGGCTTGGCTAGTCTAGTAAAAAGAAGGACCAGTGGAGACATGATCCCAGTTTTCCAATATCTGAGGGGCTTCCACAGAGAGGAAGGGGTCAAGCAATTTTCTAAAGCTGCTCTAGTCCAGACAAGGAATAATGGATAGAAACTAAACAAGGAAAGATTTAACCTGGAAATAAGGAGAAACATTCTGACAGTGAGAACAATCAACCAATGGGACAGCTTGCCCTCAGAAGTTGTGGGAGCACCATCAGCTGAGACTTTCAAGAAGAGATTGGACTGCCATTTGTCAGAAATTGGGTGGGGGGGTTGGACAAGATGACCTACAAGGTCCCTTCCAGTTCTGATGATCTGTTATCTGTTATCAGAGAAGGCAGTGATGTTAGATAGTTTGTATAGGAGAAATATTGTTAAGATAACTGTTCTTTACTAGTTCTCCATCTATAAAATTATTGGTGCAAATAGACTGCTTTAGCTTGGCAGGATTTCTGTCTATAAGAGAGGAACAATAAAGAAAATTACTTAGAAGAACCTCAACATGTCTTTCTTGGTATCTGACAGTGGTTGTTAGACATCAAAACTCCATAAAGTGGCTTAAAAATGATGTTATTCAAAGTATCAAGCAACAACACATCCCTTAATTATGATGTTAGTCCAGATAAAATGAAAGAATAGTATTTGTTATGCTACTTTGAATATCATTGTAGAGCTATAGGAGCCTAGATGTCCAGTAGATGGACAGAAAAGCGATATAAAAACCCCAGGAGTGGGATTCTACCAGTTTGCACCTATTCACTAGAACCAGTTGTTAACATTCTAAGCAGTTCGGAGAACTGGTTATTAGAAGAAATTACTGGTCTAATCCTGTAAGGAAGGCAGGAAGGAAACATTATGGTATTGCTTACAGAAACTAACCCTTATTACATTCTTGGCAGGACTAGACTTCCTGACTCAGGAACATCTCTGGAGGTTTTTTCCTCTCCTTTGCTGGTACTTTGCTTATGTGGAGTGACCATTTAAAGTTACAATGGCACTGAAAAAAGTGACTTATGACCATTTTTCATACTTATGACTGTTGCAGCATCTCCACAGTCATGAGAGGCTGGGCAAGGAGAAGCGTGCCTCGATGTGAGTGATATTGAATTGGCCACACCCAGCCAATAACATGACCACAAAGCCACTCCCACCACCTAAGCCATGCCAATAGAACCAGTTGTTAAAAATTTTGAATCCCACCTGTGAAAAAAACCCTAGTAGTAAGCAGGCCTTCTGCAGAAATGGTATTGGAATTTATCTCGGGATTGCAAATTGTACTGCAAGTAATTTTCTGAAGCCCTTTCTCCATTCAAAATTTGGCAGAGCTGACTTGGAAACCCCAACCATGTTGAACTATAATAACATATCCATATTCTTGCATTTTAATCCTGTGATAAATTACACAGGAACTGCTTCTCCCCAGTATTTTATGATACTTAATGGAGTCCAGTATGAAAGGCCAAAAAAGAATTTTGTGTTCTCTGGTGGATAATTATTTCTATGATTGAGTATTTGATGTTCTTTTATTATTGTCTTTGCTATATTTTAAACTTCATTCTTTTCCCTTGAAAGAATATTATTGATCTACTTATTAAATACTGTCTACCTCGTATGAATTTTTCACATAAGCAGTGTTATTTAAAAATGAAAATTATGATTTATCTGCAATGCAAGACTCTAAAGACCAACCTCATCAGGAGGAGGTTTTTGATGGATTTTAGCTAAATACTTTGTGTACAAAAGTCTTGTACCTCCTTTACAAAATGCCTTACTTTGATTATATCTCTTAGAAAAATGGAGCAATCAATAAATGATTATGCTGCTTGAACATTTAGGCCATTGGATTTCTTTTTGTGCTTTTTGCTATCAGTTTAAAAGGGCAGTTAGTCAACTTATAAACTCTTCTGTTATTTTCCCTATTGTTTAAAGCTTACCTTAAAGTTAAATTTGAATCAGTTTTGCTTAAATTCAAAGTAAAATATAATGGTACTGTGGATTACTGACTGACTGACTTGCAGAAAGAGTCAGAAAGATTAAAATGACAGATGTGATCATGCAATCAAAGCTCCATCCTTTGTTTTTAAGCAAGTTAAAAAAACTTGCAGTACCACTTCCATTGTAAGGAGAGAGATATAGTAACTCGACTAATCCCTGAAACACAAGCGTAAAATTTGGAACCATGGAATTATAAATGACTAGTCCCTTTTTCAGAACTTGGGACATGAATCCCAAGTTGTTACCAACTTGTTTAATAAAAGAAAAGTTTGAATGAGGGCTCTCCAAATTTTGCAGCTTTAAGACTTGTGGACTTCAACTCCCAGAATTCCTCAGCCAGCATGGGAGTTGAAATTTACAAGTGTTAAAGTTGCCAAGTTTGGAGAGCCCTGATTTAAATAATTGAATATTATATCGAACTAAATTCTGCATATAACTGGTGAGCAACTGTGTTTGATTTTAGCTTTTTCTCCTAGCCACTCTGACTATTTTTCGTAACATATCCCCAGTTTCACTGAAAAAATAAAATGTGACCCTCAACCAGACAAACATTGTGCCATACTGCTCTAAAAGCAGTTTCATGCGATGTTTGAAAAAAACAAAAAAAACCACTCAAACCTGTCTACCCTTGAGAATTCCTATCCCAATCTGAATAAATGATACAGCCTCAGCTCACCTCATCTAGTTAAAGGCCCTGTCACACTGCCCAACGGATTCAAAATATTTGTAAAAAGGACACAGCGGATGAGAAAAATGTTCCATCCATTATTATCCGCTTTCAAAAGGGGCGAAAATTTGCATAACCAAAGCGGACAACACAGAAAGGAATGGACGGGGAGAGGACGCAGGGCGGATGGAAAATGGATGCAGAGTGGAAGCCTAGCGGATGGAAGCGGATGAGAGCGGATGGCACATCCGCAAGGCTTCTGGGGGGGCTCAGCAAAGCAGACGCGGAACGGAAAGAGCGGATGCAGAGCAGATGCGGAATGGATGAAGTGGATGCACAGCGGATGCACAGCGGATGCACAGCGGATGCACAGCAGATGCACAGCGGATGAAGCGGATGTGGAGCGGAAGCCTAGCGGATGCACAGCGGAAGCCTAACGGATGCCTTGCATTAATTGCACATGCGGGGGGATTTATTGCGTCAGCCCTGCGGATATAAAGGGAAGCAGCTTGGAACCAGGTCACCATTCAGAGGAAAGACCTGCTGCAGACGCATTGAGTGCCTTGCCTGCCTGCCATCCTGCCAGCCTTGCTGCCTGTCATCCTGCCAGCCTTAGTGCCTGCCTCTCTGCCAGCCTTGCTGCCTGCCAGCCTTGCTGCCTGCCAGCCTTGCTGCCTGCC
>BLBF01000161.1:3332-34038 GCA_015471245.1 Laticauda colubrina | reverse complement strand
GCAGCCCCAGCCAGAAGAAGCAGAGCAACTCCCTCTCCCATAAATCAACCCGATCCAGCAGCAGCCCCGGGGCCTTCTGCAGGAGGTGTGATTCCTAGAAGGCGTAGAGCTCCTAGGCTGCCTCCATTAGAAGTAAAATACGGAGGGGATCCCAAAGCCTTGGGATTTTTCTTAGCTCAAGTATGGAGCCATATGGAGGAGTATGGGGAGGATTTTCCCTCAGAAGCAGCCAAAGTGAGGTGTGTTACCAGGGCTCTGGAGGGAATAGCGGCAGAGTGGATGGTGACTTTGCATAATGATAATGCTCCTCAGTTGCTGAATTATAACCTATTTATGGCTGCACTGCGGGCTAGGTTTGAGGACCCACTGGCGGAGCGCAAGGCCCGAATTAGGATGAAAACCATAAGACAGGGGCGGAGGTCTGTGGCTGATTACACTCAAGAATTTAGGCAGTTAGCAGGCCATTTCCAAGGCTGGCCCCATGAAGCCTTGATAGAACTGTTTAAAGATGGTTTAAATGAAGATGTGAACCAGAGATGCACTGCTAGAAGAGACCCCAATGACTTACAGATGTGGTACCTGTTGGCAGAAGAAGTGGAGATTGATTTAATCCGAAGTAAACAGCGGGGAGGTTATGGGTGGAGCAAGTTTTCCCCCTCGCGCTCTCAAGAGGCTCCTAAACCTCAGAAGGGAGGAGTGGCAGCAAGACCCAACCCCTCAGCCTGCTTTCGATGCGGGAAGGAAGGTCACCGGGCTGTGAACTGCAGAGTCAAGTTGGAGCCAAAGGGGGCACCAAAGGAAGGAAAGAAACCTGAAAAATCCCCAGCAAAGCCTTGCGAAACAGCACAAAAGTCGAACGAGACAGCAGAGGTTGCCCGTCCTGCAGGAGAGGAATCAGAAGCCCAAGTGACCCCTGAGGAGGAGGATTCTGACTCGGAAGACGACTTCCTCGTAAGTCCAAGCGTGGGCCCTATGACCATTCCGGTGAAGTTGAGGGTACCCAATTCAGGGGTCGAAGGGGAAATGCTAGCCCTGTTAGATTCTGGGTGCACCAGGTGTATAATAAACACGGAAGTAGTGAAGAAAATGGGCCTAAAGTTAAAATCTTTGAAGATGTCCATTTCCTTTTGCCAAATAGATGGATCAGTGGCTGGAGGTTGCCCTGCACGTTTTGTCACGGAACCTATAGAAATGGTCATGGGAGAGCATGATGAAACCCTGCGTTTTATTGTGGTCCCTGGGATGGAGCAACCATTAATACTGGGATTGCCCTGGCTCTGGAAATGGAACCCCCAGGTTAACTGGAGAAAGGGGTTGTTGCGCATACGCACAAAGCAGCGACCGGGAGGAGGGGCCAGATCTCAGCCGAAGCCTGGGGGCCTAATTGAAATAGCTTCCACAAGTACTGAGCCCGTAAAAGATGAGGAGAAAATTCCTAAAGAGTATTGGGATTTAAAAGAAGTGTTCAGTGAGAAGGCCTCGGATGAGCTTCCGCCTCACCGACCAACAGACTGTGCTATTGAGATTTTGCCTGGGGTGAAGCTCCCGAAACCAAACTAGTACTCATTGACCCCACGGGAATTGGAAGAGCTAAGATTGTTTATTGATAAAAATTTGGAACGTGGTTTCATTCAACCTGCTAGACCCCGGGTAGCGGCCCCAGTGTTGTTCCATGAAAAGGAAGATGGTTCCAAACACTTGGTGGTGGATTACAGAAATTTGAACGCTATTTCTGTGGAAAACGTGTACCCCCTTCCTTTGATGAAGGACATGTTGGCCCATTTAGCGAAGGGAAAGATCTTCACGAAGTTGGATTTGAGAGAAGCATACTACCGGATTCGAATTAAGGAAGGGGATGAGTGGAAGACCGCTTATTCAAGAGACTATACAATTAGAGATGGTTTGGCTTGGGTGGGGGCCAAGTTGTATGTGCCACAGGTACTGAGAAGCCAAATACTACAACAGGCTCATGATTCTAAAGCAGCTGGCCATTTCGGATTTGTGAAGACTTTACATCTGGTTAAGCGGCAATTCTGGTGGCCTACTTTAAAGAAGGACATTGAAGCTTATGTAGCTAGCTGTCCGATTTGTGCTTCGGCAAAGAGACCTCCTGGTAAGCCAGTAGGATTGTTACAAAATGTAGCTAGACCAACGGCTCCGTGGAAGGAAATCTCTATGGATTTTATTGTAGAATTACCCGAAAGTGGTGGAAACACGGTCATCTGGGTAGTGACTGATTTGTTTTCCAAACAAGTACATTGCATACCTTGTTCCAAGATTCCCTCTGCTAAGACGCTGGCTAAACTATTTATATCACATATCTATAGGTTACATGGCGTCCCGGAACGCATAATCTCTGACAGAGGGGTCCAATTTACCTCAAATTTTTGGAAAGAGTTCCTGAAGTTAATAGGCTCCTCCCAGGGGCTAAGCTCTGCCCACCTCCCCCAAACCAATGGGGCCTGTGAGAGGACTAACACAGTGTTAGAACAATATCTCAGATGTCACATAAATTATCAACAAGATAACTGATCCGAATTACTACCATTTGCCGAAGTGGCATACAACAACTCCGTACATAGCAGTACTGGATTTACTCCATTTAAAGTGGCTTCGGGACAAGATTTCGTTCCCATACCTGAACTTCCTCGTGAAAAGCCCAACATCCATTCGTTGGATGAATGGATAACTCAACTCCAACTTAACTGGCCAGTAACACGCAAAGCATTAAATGAGGCCCATCAAGTTCATAAGAAATTTGCAGACAAGAAAAGATCCCCACAGAAAGAATATAAAGTGGGCGACAAGGTTTTCCTGTCCACCAGATACCTGCAGACCACTCAAAAGTCAAAGAAGCTTGGTCCTAAATACGTTGGTCCATTCACAATTGAACAGATTATAAATCCTGTAACGGTCCAGCTGAACTTACCCAAAACTCTTCGACGAATTCATCTGGTTTTCCATGTTAGTTTGCTAAAACCTGAGCGTACTTCTGACCTAAGGCCCATCCAGACTGACTCTCCCATACCAATATTGATTGAAGGCGAACAACATTTTGAAGTTAAAGAAATTCTGGATTCTCGCAAATGGAGGGGTCGACTCCAGTATCTTGTAGCCTGGAAACATTTCCCTTTTTCACAAGCCGAATGGGTTAATGAAACCGATGTTAAAGCCCCTAAGTTGATCAAAGCATTTCGTTCCAAGTATCCTGATAAGCCTTAGGAGTGTATTGTTTTGAAATTGTTTAATGATGAATAATTGTCTTTATGTTCTCTCCTCTCTCTCTCTTCTAGGACTTCTAGGACTGATGGTTTCCCTTTTTCTAGGAGGGCCGAATGTCAGTCTTCAAGATCTTCTGCTATTGCTTTGCATCTTTTCGACTGCCATAAGTAACGGGGGGTGGAGAAGGGAGGTAGGAATAGTTGGGGAAGTGAGCTGGAGGAGTTACATTCGTCTGATGTATAAATGGGAGGGGGGAGCATAAAATAGAGTTAGGTTTCTATTTCTCACTTAGCTTTCTTTTCTCTCTGTGCAACTGCAACCCGTTATCAAACTATGCCAAGGTCAACGGACAGAGGCCTCATCATCACCTGAAGATGCCCACATGATCATATCCACAACTTCTAATTGGAAGTGTCATTTGAACTATTGGGGGTGGGAACATTTCCATCACTTTCTATATGTGAATTGCGCGCCTAAATTCTCAGATTCAGAATTCTTTGGTTGCTACCACTTAACTTTCAGTAAAAGGTATCTTTTCTCTAAACTAAAGAGTCTAAGTATTTCTTTCCTGGATTTTGAATGGAGCTCCGCCTGACAGAAGATTAGTGGAGTGGATAATAATTTGGTGTGTTATTAAATAAGAAAGTTGAAAATGTAATTATGACGATGTATACGTGTTGTAATCTGGAATCACATTGCTCACGTGAAGAGATGTGTAAAAAATAAAAAACTTTTTTTTAAAAAAGACACGAGAGTTAAATGGCATTAACTTAGAAATAGCACCTGCCCCGAGCTACCAATAACTGCAAATGATGTCGCCAGAGCAACCGCTAAAGACCCAGTGACTTCCCGCATTTTAAATTGGGTAGGTAAACGTTGGCCGGAAACCCAAAAAACTGAAAACTTTAAACCTTTCCAGACCAGACAGACTGAACTGTCAATACAAAAAGGATGTTTATTGTGGGGTGATCGGGTGGTAATTCCTTCAAAATTACAAACAAAATTACAAACAAGAGTGTTGGATATGCTTTATGAAGGCCACCCAGGCATCGTGAAAATGAAAAGCCTGGCTAGGAGCTATGTATGGTGGCCTGGTTTAGACAGAGACATTGAGTACTGGGTTGCCACATGCAATAAATGCCAGAAAACCAGGCCATCACCACCACAAGCTCCTATAAGGGATTGGGAGACCCCACGAGGCCCCTGGTCTCGGATCCATATTGATTTTGCGGGTCTGACCAGGGGGCATACTTTCTTGATTGTTGTAGATGCATACTCGAATTGGTTAGAAGTCACAGTAATGCCATCTACAACAACCGATGCCGTTATAAAAATGCTAAACAAGCTATTCGCAACCCATGGGTTGCCGGATGTCCTAGTGTCCGACAATGGGCCACAACTGAACGCTATACAATTTGAACAATATCTAGCCTTTTTAGGCATACGCCACACACTAACATCGCCAGCCCACCCGGCGGCAAATGGTAGGGCTGAGAGAATGGTCAGGTTTACCAAGGAGGGTTTGGAGAAAATGGACCCAGGGGATGTCCAGGACAAAGTGGACCGTTTACTTACCCTCCAATATATCACCCCAAGCACTGTGACTAACAAAAGCCCAGCAGAATTACTAATGGGGAGAAAACCTAGATCACATTTGGATAGGTTACATCCAAATTATACCTTTGAACCCCCCCCCCCCGACTCCTCCAGCAATTTTCCCACATTTGAAATCGGCGACCTAGTCTATGCAAAGAACTTTACTGGGGACCCTCTATGGCTTCCAGCCACAATCACACAAATAACAGGCCCCCGGTCCTACCGTCAAACCGTGGATGATGGCAGGGAATGGAAGTGGCAAATAGACCAGCTTCGTTCCCGAAATATCGAACAAAATACGAACACGCAACCTCTAGCAATAAAAATCAATGAAAACAAAACCAAAGAGGGGGGGAATACAAGAAAATAGGACTTAAGAAAAAAACGAACGGTTGAAATTAAACTCAGAACATCTAACCAATCAAAAGGAGCAAAAAGAACACTTATGGTTAGATGATCCTGGCAGAAATAATCCACGAGTAGAGGAACCCGTCCTGGAAGGGGCCAGCAAAGCCAACTCGACCTGCCCGGGAGAACCAGGAGGGAGCGGGAAAACCACCGGCCTGAGCAACTCAAGCGGTAGCAACCTTGCTGACTCACCCTTCCAGGCGGTTCCATGGAAAAGAGCCGGAGAGACAGCGATCCCGTCTGAACCACTCGAAGTCTCCAGGAAGAATGAACTGCGCAAGTCGAGTCAGAAGAAGCCCCACCTACCTGCGTGACTACGTCACTCACGTAGGACTAAACTAAGGGGGGAGGGGTGTTCTGTATAAAATGGTATACTCCAAACTATGCAATCTGATTGGCTAAGAAACTAAGCATTGGATTGGTTCACTAGGAGCCAATCCAAAAGAGCCTCTGAAAGGCGGCAAAGTTAAATAGCTGCCATTGGCTACAAGCCGGCAGGCAAGCCTGTATAAAAAGGCTGCCGCGGCTTCAGCCAAACTGTTCCGTTACTGTTGCTTACTTGAATAAAGACTTTGGTGTTGGAACCCGGTCTACCTCGCGTTTTTCTGGACGGAACAGCACCAAACTCCGTAGCTCTGGGTGACCTTCCCCAGCAATCTCTGGAGAGAAGAGGCCACGTTGAAGGACAGCAGACGTCAATTTCCTGGGTGTTGAACTCTCTTCCCCAGCATCACTTTCTGGACTTGCCCTGACAGGAAGGAAGGACCACAACCACAACAGAACAAGGATCCCAGGGGTGTATCTGTCATTTTTACAAACATGTTTTATTTCAGCCTCTTCTCTGCAAATGGAGCCCAGAAAATGATCAGGATCCCAAGAGGAGAAGTTGCTTCTTGCCGTAATTATGACCTTTGAGACCTGTGATGCTATATCTCCAGTTTTTGACTTTGATGTAGGCATTAGACTGAATCCACATGCAAAGGATCTTGTGTCAGAAAAGGATAAATTCCTTGGATGAAGCTCTCTGGGACCAAGTTTTGGGACAGGTGGAGGCTCTGCTCTTGATTGCACCTTTCTATCCTTTTCAGATAAAACTGTGTGGTTCTCTGTTTAGATCAGGAAAGCCTCTGGCACTTCTCAGAGTCTTTGCATTTTTCCAACTGTTCCTGCTGTTTGTGTTAGAAACAGGAAGTGGATTGATGAATGCCATGAATGATGGACCTCCTGCTTCTGCTTCTGCTGCTGCTGGTGTCCCCATCAGTCTGTGGGAAGCTGAGAAGGAAATGCCCATTGAGTTTGGAGCACCAGGATGGGAATAATCCATGGAGCTTTTACAGGCCTGGAGACCATCTCATTGGTGTGGTCACAACTGAAACATATGTGTCACCTTTGATGTGGCCTTTCAACAGCCCTCCTTCCAGACCTTCTTCTTTGTAAGTCATGCAGGGTGATGGAGTTGCACTCCCTCCGTGTGCAATTCTAACACTCTCCTTTTCTTCTTATTTCCCTTATTTTTGCACCTTAGGACCTGTCTAATTTCCTGAATGATTTTTAATTCCATGGCTTCCCTCTTTTGCCTTACTTTGTGGAAGAGAGTAAAATCCAAAGATGGGGTTGAAAAAAATCCTGAAGGAAATCCAGATGATTTTCCTTTCTCAGTTCAATCCTGAGTTCATCACTTGAATAATGACCTTTGTTTAAGTAGTGATTGAAACAATTGTCGTTGCCTATCTTAGCCCATTTCCATAGTTGCATAATTGATAACAAATAACAGATAATCAGAATTGGAAAGGACCTTGTAGGTCATCTAGTCCAACCCTCCATCTAAGTGGGAGACCCTGCACCATTTCTGACAGATGGCAGTCCAATCTCTTCTTGAAAGTCTCAAGTGATGGCACTCCCACAGCTTCCAAAGGCAACTTCTGTTCCATGGGTTGATCGTTCTCCCTGTCAGAAAGTTTCTCCTTATTTCCAGGTTGAATATCTCCTTGATCAGTTTCCATCCATTATTCCTTGTCTGGCCTACAGGTGCTTTTGAAAATTGCTTGACCCCTTTCTCTTTGTGGCAGCCCCTCAAATATTGGAAGACCTCTATCATGTCTCCTCTGGTCCTTCTCTTTACTAGACTAGCCAAACAAACGTTCATTGTATGTTTTAGTTTCCAGTCCCCTAATCATCCTGATTGTTCTTCTCTGTACTCTTTGTAGAGTCTCAACATCTTTTTTGTAATTTTGTGAACAAAACACACCAGTACTCTAGGTGTGGTCTTACTAAGGCTTTATAGTGTGGTATTAGTACCTCCCTTGATCTTGATTTTATCCCTCTGTTAACATAGGAATGCATTCGCTTTTTTGGCTGCTGCTGCACACTGCTGGCTCATCTTTAACTGATTGTCCACTAAGACTCCAGGATCCCTCTCACAGTTCCTGCTATTGAGCCTGGTTTCACCCACTCTATCTGTGTCCTTTTGATTTTTCTGGCCTAAGTGTAGGACTGTACTTTCTTCTACACTGAATTTCATTTAGTTAGATATGGCCCAGTGTTCTAGTCCATCAAGTTCCATCTGAATCTTGAGCCTATTTTCTTGGGTGTTAAGTATTTCTAGATCATTGGATTTGGATCAATGTTGGCTTAAGGCTTAGCAGGTTTGTGAAGGATTATATATTTTAAAAGTATTTCTTGTTGCTGTTCACTATAACATGAACATTATTTTTACAATAGGGAGATTTCTGATTTTAAAATTGCCCTACAATTAATTATTGCTATTCAAATGGTCAACAAGAATTCCCAGTTCCTGCACAATCTCACCCTGGGCTACAACATTCATGACAACTATATAAGCACCTTCCGCACTTCAGATGCCTTGCTGGACATCCTCTCCATTGGGGAAGCCAATGTCCCAAACTATGGCTGTGGGAGGAAGGAGAACCTCCTGGCTCTGATTGATGCAGCTGAGAGGGATATCTCCATCCAGATGTCAAAGTTTATAGGCACCTACAAAATCCCACAGGTTTGTGTGTGTTTTTCTCTATCTAAGGGGAGTGGGGTGGTGGGGATGAACAACAGATCCAATATCTTCATAGAATTCAAGAGCTGTTTTTCAGAATATTGGGGAACATAATAATTATGTTTTAGTCTTTTATTTTCATCTTCAAATTCACCATTAAAGACCTGAAGAGCCATAAGGTCCCTGTAGAGGATATTCTACTGAATATTCTACTATTGAAAAACTATCCAGGTTTTGAGGTCCTCCATTAGCATGTTCATTTTCACATCTCAATAATATCTTCCTTATCCAATTGGAATCAAGTTGGCAATAGTCCTGTCTATGTATAAAAAATATTAAGATCACAGGATCTGAAGAATATCTTTGGGGTGGATGAAAGGAGTTCAGCTCCTGCCCTCAGAGATACAGTAAGTTATGAATTTACAAATTTCTCCTTTGTATAAATTCAGGGTATATAATTATTGGATTAAAATTAAAGCGATGAAACAGGTAGAGTGCCAAAACAAACAAAATTTTAATTAAAGATTTATTGGATTGTACAACTGACAATTTGTGTTAGGAGTTGTGGTCTCTTAGTCTCTTGTACATCTTGAGAAAAAGCTGAAAAATTGTTCCACAAAGAATTTGGGACATAGAAGCTGAGAAAGAGTTTTCAATACTCAAAAATAGCATATAATACTGCTGTATATCTTCGATCCAAACATGTTATCTGACATCTGCTGCTTTGAATCTAATAGTTGGAATTGTAGGGGTGACACAGAAATCTATATTGCATTTTAATTGTTTTTTATTTAATAATATTTTGCATTCCATTTTTATACACAATCTTGTTAAATATTTAAACCGTGACAAAGGAACAAACTATTCTAATATGTTAATCAGAACAAAATTGGGTTTATCAATAACTAATATTTTGGAGTTGATCTTGACCACATTATAACATACTATTCTTCATCACTTTTTCAGATTGCTTCAGAGGCTCTGAGTGATAAAAGGAGATTCCCCTTTCTCCACCCATTGCTCCCCAAAGAAGGTTTCAAGTTCCCAGCAATCGTCCAGCTGCTCCTCCATTTCAGATGGACCCTGATTGGCCTCTTTGCTTCAGACACAGAGAAGGGAGAGGATTTCATGAGGACTTTCCCTCCGATGCTTGTCAGAAATGGGATTTGTGTGGTTATATCACATCGATTCTCAGCAACTGGACATGTAGCCCCCCTCAGGAAGGCCCTCTCTAAGTGGAGACAAGTCAACGTCTTTGTCCACTTCAAAGAATATGATTCCATCTGGAGCAGAATTATTCCTTTCCATGAAACATTTATGCATTTGCCAAACTTCCCCATTGAAGGGAAAGTCTGGATCCTCACAAATTTAGAATGGTATAAAATAAAGAAGCACAGACTTCTCAAATACATCCATAGTATTTGGAACTTTGATTATCTGCCAAAAAAAAGGCCAAGGGATTCTACCTTTGAAGCCTATTTCTTTGTGGAAGATCCATTTCAAGATCATTATTTCCGCTGTTCCCTTTCCAAGCACGTCTTTTCTATGAAAGGCTGCAGAAGATGCACCCAGAAAGCCCAACTGGAGACCCAGGAGAAAAAGAACAGGAAACAGATCGCAAATGACGCCGATTCATACAGCATCATGAAGACTCTGTCACAGGCCATGAATGCTGCTTATTCCTCCAGATCGAGGAGGGGAAGGAAGGAGGGAGAAAAGAGGTCGGGGGCTCCGAGGCTGCAGCCGTGGAAGGTATGGGGGTCCCAATAGGGATCCATTAATCTGAGATCCTTTGGAGAGGGAACCCAAAGGAGAAGGAGGGGAACATCTCAACCTTCTTGTGCTGCAAATGGTCAACCGATTTGCACCATCTAATTGCTCCTGTCTGACCCTCCGGAATAACAGGGAGCAGATCTGAAGTTTCTGTCCAGCCTCTGTTGGAAGAAATCTCCTTCTGGGTTCGGTTCCAAGTGGGGAAGAAAGACGCTGGAAACATGGTGACTGCTTGGAAGATGGTTTAATGGTGGACAGGAGCGCATGCCTTGGTTGAGGAAAGAAGGGCTGAGATGCTGAGAGTGCAATTGTTTTATGCCCTCTGTTGGGATCTGAATTTGAACTTGTATTCTGTTTGGTGGTCAGACTCCCATGGGGCCATGCAGGGGCATCTCTTTGGGCTGTCCTGAGTCCCAGGCTTGGTTGAACCTGGCTGGATGGTGATGTAATGGAAGGGCTTCGGGCAATTCCTATTATAGCTTTACCTGGAGTAGATCTTTGTTATGTAAACTAGACTGGCCTAGGCCAGAGTCATGGTCCATTAGCAAAGGTGGGAGGGGGGCTGAGTTTCAGGGGTGGGATTCAAATTTATTAACAACTGGTTCTGTGGGTGTGGCCTAATTTGTGGGTGTGGCTTGTAGGTAATGTGACTGGGTGGGAGTGGCTTCCTGACTCGGAGTGGCTAGGTGGTCATGTAAAGGGGTGGGCATGGCTTGGGGGTCATGGGAATGGGGTGGGTGTGGCCATGGGAACATGTGGCTGGCAACCCAAATTTAAGTGGTCCTCACTTAATGACCAGGTCCTCATTTCATGGCCAATTGCTTAGCAAGTGATTTTTGCCAGTTTCCAAGGTCTGGGGAACCCTGGAGAGGGCAAGGCGAGGCGCAGGCAGGTACAGGGAGGGCTGCAGAGGGATTTGCGAGGCCAACTCAACATCACTTCTTTGCCCTAATGACTTAAGTATTAAAAAAGATATACCAAAACAAAAGATAGTTTATTATGTCATGTCTTCAATGCTTAAATAGTAAAAAGGTACACAAAACTATATTGTTACAACATTTTAAAATATTAATCAAAAACTATTACATAACTAAACTTTACAAAAAACATAACATTTAAAGTACTCCCAAACTGCTTTTCTATTATCGTCCCAAGTTACAGTTTTCTTTTGTTTAACATGAGCATCTTCAGCTGTGTGATTATGTGCCTGTAACCACTTCTTTACTATGGGAACAGGGTCCCATTCTTGCACAGAGAAGCCAATTAGACTGATGGTCAAGAGGTTTGTAATACTGGAAACTGTCAGGCGACTTTTCTGCCTTCTGAACATATTATGTTCATCTGCGAGAAGCCCCTTTCCACCTCTGCTGAGTTGACTGCAGTAAGTTTAATAATATCTCGAGCCTCTTTAATGCTGCAGGGAATTGTATAATTTTTAGAATCTTTTAGTACATTTTCTGTGAAATCACGATAATCATAAATATTGATTTCACGATTGAAAATTTGACCAAATGCAACCAATTGTCCTTCAGCTGCTCTTCATAGAACCATCACTTCTTCAGTGTTCCAATAATCTGGCTCCAAATTATTTAGAAATTTAAATTGATCAATGTCTTTAAATTAGTAGTCTGATTTTTTTTCTTTTCCGAACAGTGATACCTACTTTTTTTTTCGTTTTTGCCATAAACTCTTGATCCTTTTATGTTACGTTGGTCTAGACCTGTCCACGCCTCCGATTGATCCGATCAGAGCTAGCTCCGCGGCCATGAGCCGCACCAGCCAGACAGAGTGAGCTAGTGTACGATATCGAGGGGTTGGGGTGCGTTCTGGCATCATGGGTACAGCCTGTGTTTCAATCAGTGTCTGTGCGTACACATGCCCATACTGTAAAAATGGACATTTTTGCGGTGTGGAAATTTTCGCGCATTTCGTGCAACCAAATAGCGCGAAAATAAAAGCGTGTGAATATTTTTGCTTGTTATACGGGCCTCTATGTACGTCTTGATTCTGCGAAATTAGAAACACGTGAAATTGTTTTAACTCGACCAAACACGAAAATTAATTGCGTGAAAATATCTACTTTTACAACATGCTGTGTTTCGCCGTTTTTTATGCACATGCTGGATTTGGCCTCCCATACCTAAAGACAGCAAACACAGCATGGCTTCTCGGTGGATAATTTTGGAAAGAAAGGATGAAGCCCTTGTCAGGAACATTGAGGGAACTGTCTGTGACAAGTGGAATTGGGAATTGGACCCAGAGAACTGTTGATGGCACCATGATATCTGAATGCATCAGAAAAGTCGCGGAACCAGGGAAAGCATTTTGTGTCTGGTGTGAAAGTGTTATCACCTATGGAAAGGGTGGCCTAGTTGTGATAAAGCGGCATATGACAAAGAAGAAACACATGGACGTGAAGTAACTTAGGGAGACAAATTCCAGCCTTAGTGGTAAGTTTCATCTGTGATCTCATTTATTTTATGTTTTGTAATCATTTCCGTCTTTCACGTCCAGACCAAGTTACAACTAAAACTTTGAATTCATTTGTTCATATTTGTGCTTGCGTGTGTACGGGATCGGCATTTAGACAGTGCTATGCGGGGAAGCCCAGCTCGAAATATACGGAAAACTCTTCATGAAATCCCTTGATTTTAAAACCCTAACTCCGCAAAATTGGCATTGGAAAGTTACTGCAGAGTGTGTAGATAATTTTTACATGAAAAAATTGTGTGTTTTAGCCCCAAATTTTTCCCCCTTTGCGAAGTTAATTAGTCATTGAATAGTGGTGGTGACTGCAATTTCGATACGGTCCCTTAATTGCCGAAGCAAACCGGCTGACTATGTCGGGGCGTACTGCAGGCTAGTCCTGCCAGAGTTCCGAGGGTGAATACTGGCGGCACGAGTCTCTGTGCTGTGGGGATCTGTTGATCGGCTCGAGTAAACGGCTCCATTCCGATCTTACATGAATGGGGTTTTTATGCTGGTTTGATTTCTTTGATGAAATTTAATTAGAGACTAAGTGATTGAAGGAGTGTTTAGTGAATGCATCCAAACTTATTTTTCAATTTATTTATTTATTCTATTTATTTAGTCTTTTTTTTTACCCAGGGTAGCTTTATCAGTGGTTATTAGAAACTGGTTTACTGTACGTGAAGGCCCTGCATATTAATTAATATAGCATCACAAACAAACAAAAATTGAATAAACATATAATTAGACTTGATCGCAAACAATTTTGAATAAACAACATGTAAATAACCAATTGTGAACTCAGCAAGTTTAGATCAGGAGAAAAATCATGCCTCCAATTCAACATCTGCCTCAGAGGAACTCTATGAACATTTATGACTTTAGGGAAGATAAATTTGTAAATAATTTCAAGGTATTTTGGTACCGAAACATGAAGTAAATGCGTCATAAATTGTACTTCTAAAAATGTTTTAAAGTATGACAAATCTCACAATATCTTCAAAAATTATTTTTTTCCTGTAATATTAACTATATGGGAAATGTCAGTACATAGTATCATAAATTTTATACTAGTACATTGTTATCAATAATAATATCATAATTATAATTGTAGTTATTATTATTATCACCATCATTATCATCATTATTATGATGTAATATTACTTTGTTTTACCTCTCCCTCTCTCTTTTTACAGCTACATTTGCTCCCTCAACGTATGGCTTACACCCTTCTGTCAAGTCAAACGTTGCATCATTTTGTCCACCTCTTCAAGCCTCGGTTCCTCTTGTGGACAGAGTTATTAACCATGAGGCCATGCTGTTGGCGTTTCTTGCAGAGAAGTCACTTCCATTCAGCTTGGCACCAGATTTGATCAGCTGGTCACAGGCTCTTGCTGGAGATCCCAAGGTCCTAAGTCAACTCTCCATGGGCAGGAATACTGCATCATATAAAATGCAATATGGCCATGCAAAGACTTTCAAAGATGACATAGTGAAGGACCTGCAAAGCAGCAAATTCTCAATGAACAATGATGAGGCAACTTCTGACAGCAACAAGAAAATGTTGACTGTCCTGGTGAGCTACTACTCTGATTCTCTGAAGAAGGTTATAATTCAGCAGTTTGCCTCACTTAGTTTGATAGTGGTGAACAGTGAGAATCTTGAAAAAGAAATCGATGCATTGCTAAAACAACACAACATACCATGGGAATATGTCATGTCTATTCTCATGGATTCCTGCAATGTTATGAGGGGCTCAAAGGCTGGATTGGAGACATGGATAAGAACAAAGCATGCTCCTCATCTCCTGGACATTGATGGAGATGTGTGTCATCATGTACACTATTCTTGCAAGAAGTTCTCAAGTGCTTTTGAACATTATTTAGAAGAGCTATTCACCTCCATCTACAATGATTTCAAGCGGTCTATGGATCTTGGGCAGTACCTGGAGGAACTGAGCATCATTGTTGGAGTAAAGTTCACCATGCCAGAGAGATACGTTCCAACCAGGTGGCTTAGTGTGTATGATGTAGCAGTTGACACTCTAAGGTTGTTTGAAGTGTACACTATCTTCTCCTTCTCCTTCCTATCTTCATTCGATCGTCAGCATTTTTTCTTCTTGTGCAAGGGTATCTTCAACACAAAGGATATTGGAGATGAAGCTGTCAGGGCTATCAGAGCAATTCAAGTCAAGCTCAGAGAGAAGAAGATGACAGGAGAGGGGAAACAACGAAAAGAAAGAATCACACAGAAGCTGTTTGTGAATTGCAGCTACACAAGATTGCTCCTTCATTTCTTCTGTGCTTCTTTGCCTCGATTGAAGAAGTTTGTTCTGGTGTTTTAGAAGAAAGAAACAAAACTCCATAAACTTCATGATGAAGTTGTAGACTTGACAAACAAGTTCTTTGCATGCTTTGTGAAGCCAAAAGCACTTTGTGACTGTAAAGTGTGTGCAGTAGATGTCCAAGCTGAGACTTCTTTGTTACCATGCATAGACATGTTTGTTGGGCCGGAAGCGAAAGAGATTCTCAAGAAAGGGAAGAAGGAGGTGAAGAATGGATTCCTTACTAGGGCAAGGTCTGCCTGTTTCAGCTGGAAAATGCTTGCAGGAAAAACTGCCTATCAAGATCAAATTACTTGCTCATTTCTCAGCAACAGACCCCATTGTGAGAGGACACTCCCAAGCATTGAAGTGCATAAAGGCACTTCCACAGCTTCTACCAAATGTCTTGGAAGCTTCAGAGGTAGAGCCCTACATACTAGAGATTCACCGTTATCACAGTGATGCCAGGATTCCGAGTGCAACAGACCAAGCAATGATAGACAACTGGTGGAATGGGATTGCTTCAGCAGGAAAGTATCCTTGCCTCTTCAAGATGATGAAAGCAATCATGAGCTGCTTCCATGGACCCCAAGTTGAGAGCTCTTTTAGTCTCATGGGTAACATTATAACTTCCAAGACATCTCGCCTTGGCATAAGGACATTTGATGCTCTTCAAAGTGTTAAATACTCATTGAAGGCTTCAGGGAAGTCTGCTGTACAGCAGTATCAAAGGAAGGACCTTGAACATGACCCAGTGAATCCAAGTCTTGTAAGAAATATGAGAAGGGCACATAAATCGTACATGGAAGAACTGAAGACAATAAAACAGAAGCTTGCAGCAAAGAGGGCCAATCTGGAACTGAAGAGAAAGACAACTGTAGCCAAAAGACAGGCCAGACTCAAAGTTATGCTATCAGCTCAACTAGCTAGAAAGAAGCAGAGAGAAACAATGCTGATCAAAGGAAAGGGAACAAAGAGAAAGTCCAATAAGAGGTGAAGCATTGTGGCTGTTTTTCTGTCTGTTAAGCAGGGTTTGTTTGTTGTTTTTGTTTCTTTGTTTTATTTTTAAAATGTGAAATGTTTTGCCCGAGAGCATTCTCATTGTGCTTTTTATTTTTATTTTTTGTCAAATAATAAAACTATCACGCAGACTCACTTTGAAAAATCACTTTTGATTACTTTATTCTGCTACAGCTTCAAGGGGGCACTGCCAATTTAATTCTCATGGGGGCACTGCGTAGACCATGGCATTGGTCAACCCCTGTACCCCTGGCTACTTTTCAGATTTTTTTTCCAGGCGGGAATATCGTGCCTGCATCAATCTTTTCTTCAAATTAGTTACAATACTTTGTATACGTTTTTCACGAGGAAGTCCCACAAATCGATGATTTTGTATAAAATTTATATTTTTAAGGATTTATGAAGTAATTAATTCATCAACCTTATTTCACACGAACCCTTTTCCTCTATAAGCATTTCAAATGATCTAATTGATCTTTTCACAAGTTTTTCAGCCTTTATAATGTCTATGTTTCTCGCTTGCAATGCATTAGAAAGGAGAGATATTTCAGTTAGCACATCAATCATCAAGGACAAATCAGTGAGAAAAAATGAGTTTTCTAGATGGGCAGCCATACCGGAGTATTTTTGATTTGAACAGAAAAACTGATGTAGCATTGGATAAGCCTTAAAATACAGGCAGCCCATCTTGAACCAAAAACTCTACCAATTTTTATAATTTCAATCTCAAGTTGTTCAGAAATTTTGTTAGGTTCAATTAAAGTTCTTATTTGATTGATGGAAAACTACAATATATTTTATCAATAAAAATTTGAAAATGATTGATTTGCTTTATTTCCCTAATAGAATCATCTAAAATAAGTTGCTGGTGATGGTTTAAACAGTGCCATATTACAATATTTGGAAACTCTTTGGCTATCCTAGTGCTTACCCCAGAGTTTCTCCCAAGCACAACTCTGGTTCCATCAGAGCAAAATCCAATTAAATATTTCTACAGATAGTTCCTCTTAAACCCAACTTTATTCAAATTTTCTGTAACTGAACAATATATCATCTCTGCATCTTGTTTATCTAATTCTACTAATTCATTTATTATTGGCAAATTGTTGGTGAAAAAGCTGTATCCTCAACTTTTTCCCCCCCAAGTTTTATTGATTTAAAAAAAACAAAAAACAAATATGAACAACATAAAAATATCAAACTTTCTTCCATAGTTATGCAAACAGTGTGTTGGTTGGCTTACAAATTATTTTGTGCACCCTTTTCATTCAGTATTTCACCATATCTAACTGTTTGTTCCTTCTTATATATTATAGGATAAGAAAATGATTCAATAGTCGATAACCAGACTGGTATTTTCAGATAACATTGTCTTTTAATCTTCTCCCAATTTAACCACAAAGACTCCCATATATAATGTCTTCTAAAATATCCTTGTGTTTTAGTTTCTTTATACCATAAAAAAGCATGTCACCCCAACAGCAAATCATGTCCTTCTAGTGTCAACAATCTAGAATTTCTTAATGTTATCCATTCTTTGAACCACATCAAATTTGAAGCTTGGTAGTACAACTCCCAATTAGGCAAGCCAAAACCTCCTCTAATTCTAGCATCTTGCAACAGTTTCAACTTTATTCTCGCTTTCTTACCTTGTCATATATATTTCGCCACAATTTTATTTAATTTTTCAAAATAGTCTTTTCCAAGTCTAATTGGAATTGTTTGAAACAAATATAAAATTCTGGGTAGTATATTCATCTTGATTGTTGAAATTCTCCCTATTAGTGACAGTTGCAAATTTTCCCATTTCACCAAATCTCATGCTATCTTCTGTTTAAGTTTAATGTGATTATTCTCTTTTAATATACTGCATCTTGCTGTCATATATATCCCCAGATACTTAATCTTGTTTGTAACTTGAATTTTCAATAGGTCTGCCAATTCTTCCTTTTCTCTTAATAACATATTTTTTGACAAAATCTTTGTCTTGTCTTTGTTTATTTTCAAGACAGCCACTTTGCCATATGTCTCTATCTTTTCCAACAATTTTGATGCTGTCTCTAAAGGGTCTTCTAACATAAAAACCAAGTCATCCGCAAAAGCTTACAGCTTAAATTCTTCCTTTTTAATTTTCGTTCTTTTTATCCTCTTTTCATCTCTAATATTTCTGTTTAGTACTTCCAGAGTTAACACAAACAACAAAGGTGACAGTGGGCACCTTTGTCTTGTTCCTTTTCTTATGTCAAGAGAGTCTGTCAGGTCTTCCTCTATCATTACCTTTGCCATTTGCTCATGATATATAGCTTCTATTGCTTGAATAAATTTTCTGGCAAAACCCATCTGTTCCAACAATAGTAACATGAATCGCCAGTTCACATTGTCAAATGCCTTTTGTGCATCTAGAAATATCAAAGCCATTTGTTTTTCAGGATGTGCTTCTTAGTATTCCAATGTGTCCAAAATTACTCTCATATTATCTTTAATTTGTCTCTTTGGCAGAAATCCATTTTGATCAGGATGTATAAAGTTATTTAAATATTTTTAAGTCTTTCTGCTAGTATTGAAGCAAAAATTTTGTAACCTGCATTTAGTAGAGAAATCAGTCTATAATTCTTGATTTGCAGTGGATCGGCCTCCTCTTTTGGAATGAGTGTGATATAGGCTTCTGACCATGATTTAGGTATCTTCTTCTTTAGCATAACTTCATTCATAACTTCTAACAATGGGAGATTCAATGATTCTTGTAATGTTTTATAGAATTCTGCCGGAAGTCCATCTGGGCCTGGTGCCTTTCCATTGTTTTGCTTCTTAAGTGCTTCAGTTAGCTCCATCATGGTTATATTGCTTTCTAACATTTTTTCAGTCTCTTTAGGTATCTCAGGTAAATTAGGATTCTGTAAGTACTGCTTAACTCTTTCCTCATCAATATTTTCTTGTTTATATAATTTCCCATAGAAATCTTGAATGATTTCCTTCTTCTCTTTACTGCCATAACAAATTTGACCTTGGTCATCTATTAACTACAATATTTTTCTTGCTTCTTTCTCCTTTCTCAATTTATATGCTAACCATCTACCTGGTTTGTTTGCATCTTCAAAGTAGTTCTGTTTAGCACCTCTAATTTTCTGTGCTAATTCTTCTTTTTCTACTTGACCCATTTTGTGTTTAATTATGTCCATTTTTAACTTAATATCTTTTTTCTGTGGCATTTTCTGTAGCTCTTTTTCAAGTCTTTTATGCTCATCCTCTAAAGGCCTAGTCCCACTGCACTTACGGATGAAAAGAGGATGTAAAATGTTAAAAAAAGCTTGCCATCTGTTGGAAAATGCTATGCATCCATTGTGTACTCACTGCATACGTGTTTCATAAGCTCAATCCATCGAGCATCTGTCCACTGCAATTTCATCCATGCAAGAAGTTTTGAGCTGCACAAAACTTTTTGAACGGATGAACTTTCCACCACGTACGATGTACATCCGCGACATATACGGGCAACAAACGTTCTATGTGTGTTATCATACATTAAATGTCTGCTGTATCCTCTCTGCATCCTCTGGCTATCCCCTCAACTCACATCCGCTGCAGCTGAAAACGGAAAGAGGGAGGAAACGAAAGGTACACGGAACATCTAAACAGCATTAGTAGCACGGAAATAGGAAGGATTCAAGCGTATGTATCTCGTATATAAAGTATTCAAAACGGACAAAACGTTTGTATCTGGGATGTATCTCGTATATTTAGGATGTCTGCAGTATGTCTAGAGTAAGTAGAAGGCCCCATAATGGACAACCGATATTTTCTATAAAAAGGGGGAGAAAATCATCTAGATCGCTGGGATGGTGGACCAGACAGTCCCACTATGGTTGCACTGGAGGTTTATCTATCCCACAACTGTCCTAATCTATCCCACAAGCATGCAAAGGCTAAACCATTTTTTCAAACTTTTCACCAACACTTGATTAAGGAAAAAAAATGAACCAAGTAAACTAAGTGTGTTAAGCAAAGATAACCTTTATTAACTTTCTTAGGTAAACTTTATGACTTTATTAAATAAACAAAATGAACCAAGTAAACTGTATTAAGTGTCTTAAGAAAAGATAAACTTTCTTTGGTAAACTTTATGACTGTATTAAATAAGCAAAATGAACCAAGTAAAGTGTCTTAAGCAAAGATAAACTTAACAAGTAAACAACTCCGTCTCTGACACTATTCTCTGTCACTCTGAGTCATGTCCATGGTCTCAGCTGTTAAGCGGGCATGGACTGTGGAGGTGGCTGTGGCTTGAGTGCTGGTCTGAGGCACCATTGGGGTGCTTGGCCCCGAGGGTACAACAGGTGATGGTGTGTTCAGAAAGCTATCCGAGAGCTGACTCAGTCCCATGAGGTTGAGAGTCCCTTCATCAAGGACTTAAGGTGTTAGACCCAATACTGATGACAGATTGTCCATTGATGGGCTTGGCTGTGGGGTGGAGGAAGGAGGAGTGTAGTGGGGCTGTTTGATCTTCAGCTGCATGAGGACTGGCATATGTGGCGTCCGATGAACCTGGGCCTGGACTGGGAAGTTCTGCTTGTGCTGTGGGAAGTCCTGGTAGTCGTAGCCTTGGTAGGTGAGGGGCTTTTGAAAGCCATGGAAGGGCTGTGACATCGCCTGGGGTGGAGGAGCAGACCTGGACTGGGTAGGAGCAGCTTCAGCTGGGCCTTGAGGGTTGTGCAGAAGTGCTGTGATCTTCTGCTTCATCACCTGGTACTGGGCCTCGGGCAGGTCCCTCAGGGTCTGGCTCACATAGGTGATGAAGGTGTTCCGGCCCAAGGATCCTCTGTCCAAGTGGACCAGCTGAGAGAGAAGTTCTGTGCTGGTCTTCATTGTGTCCCTGATCTCCAACAGCACACTGTGGTCCTGGCCTTCCAGTCTGCCTCTCTGCCTGCATCCTCTGGAGCTGGGGCTGGGGGTGGGTTGGCCTCTGGTGGCTGCTGCTTCTCCCTCCATTTGTGACAGCAGGGTGTCATCCTCCACGGAATCCTCCAAGTCTGCCGGCATGGGGAGTACAGCTATTGGGGGGGTCTCTGCTGTGGGGCCCTCTGAAGACACCTGCCTGGACAGGGTAGCTGGCTCCTGGCTGGAAGAGGACTGACTGTCTGTGGGCTGTCTGAGGGAGAGGGGTCTCAGAGGGGCTGCTCCTCGGTAGTGGATCTCACCCTCCAGGAAACTGCACTTGGCCATGACGTACATCTCCCAGTCAGTGAGCTTGACAGTGGCCTGCCGGGATTTCTTGACGTGTAGCTTGCCATACCAGCTGTGCATGTGCTTCCACCATCCAAGGAGTACTTCTGCAGTGTACCCCAGGC
Organism: Laticauda colubrina; assembly: GCA_015471245.1. Taxonomy (NCBI): domain Eukaryota; kingdom Metazoa; phylum Chordata; class Lepidosauria; order Squamata; family Elapidae; genus Laticauda; species Laticauda colubrina. Next base: position 12,875 of record BLBF01000161.1, on the reverse strand, counting down.
TCTCTGCCTTGTCTCTCCAAGCTGCCTGCTTCTTCTTGGTGTCCCGATACAGTCTGTTTCCCTTTCTCCTGACGTAATCGTTCTCCCTCAGGCATTCCAGCATCTCATCCTCATGTCCTCGGAAACGGTGTCCTGTTTCCTGTCTCCCTTCTCCTTCCCTTGCCTCTTCCTCCCTCTGGCAGGGACTTCAGTAGGGCCTTCAGGGGCTTGAGCAGCAGGGCCTTCAGCAGCAGGGTTTTGAGGGCCTTGGTGCTGGTCCACCACAGCAGCAGCAGCAGCAGCTTCAGAGTCAGTGCCAGGGGGTGGGATGCTGGTTCTGGCCTTTTTCACTTTGCCAGGGCTTGAACAAGTAGGCACGGGCTTCCTCTTCTTGCCTGACTGACAAACCATGGTGTTCCTGCTAGATGTATGTGGCAGCACGTCTTAAATCGTTAGAAGATCTTGTTCCTCATGTTTCCTTAATTAGGAAAATAATCTTTTCCTAATGTTCCTTTTCCTTGTATAATCTATTATTAAGCCTCTAGCATATGCCTTCATTGTGTCCCATACATTCTGAGTTGATGTATCTTCTTTCTTATTTTCTCTAAAAAAAAGATCCAGTTCTTTCTCCATCCATTGTGTGAATTCTTTTTCCTTTAAAATAGTATTGTTTAATGTCCATCTCAATCTTCTTTTTTGCCCTTTCCATTTAATTGTCATTGGGTTGTGGTCTGCCCAAGTGCTTGTTTCAATGTTTATTTCCTGAAAGTTAGCTATTAGTTCTGTTGACATCCATATCATGTCTATTCTGGACCATGATAAATGTCTATTTGAATAGAAGGTATATTGTTTAGTTTTAGCATTTCTTTCTCTCCATTTATCTTTTAAGTTCATTTCATCAACCATTTAAAAAAAATATTTTGGGACAGTCCTTCTATTTTGCTTTGTTGTTGCTGTACAATCCATTTTATTGTCTACAATTAATAAAATATATTATCCATTAAAAAATAATTCCATTAAAATCTCCCATCATAATTAAGTTAGCGTAGTCCAGTTCAATTATTTTCATATGTAATTTTTTGTAAAATTCTTCTTGTTTATCATTTGGAGCATAGATTGCAATTAGGAATGTTTTCATATTATTGTCCATTATTTCCACCATTAATATTCTTCCATCTTCATCGGTATAGATCAGTTTTGCTGGGGTGGTCTCTTTAATATATAAAACCACTCCTCTTTTCTTACATTGAGTCAAAGAAGTAAATATTTTCCCTAGTTTTGGTTGTACCCACAATTGTTCACATTGTTTTTTAATATGTACTTCTTGTAGACAAATTATATCAAATTTTAATTTCTCTAATTTATGAAAAGTTTTCCTTCTATTAGCAGTTGAATTAAGTCCATTTATATTAATTGTAATCAATTTTTTCTCTTCTATGGTTATATTTTGTAATAAGGTTTGGCAGCTGTCATGGATCTTGGTTCACGTTGTTCTTTGGCTTCCACCTTTCTACCTACTTTTCTTCTTTTTCTGTCACCATTTGACAGTCATCTTGGAATTCAATTCATGAGATCTCATTTTCTGCCTCCTCTTCTTTCCTTCCAAAAAGTTCTGCATAGAATAATTCCGCTTTCTCAATTGAATCAATTCTATATCTCTGTTCTTGCCATGTGAACGTTAACCCTTCTGGAATCAGCCATCTATAATTCACCTCTTTTTAAAGTAGGATTTTAGTCAAGAATCGGTATTTTCTTCTCATCTCTCTCACTCTTCTAGGTATGAGTTTTAGAACCACAATCTCCTTGTCTTTATATTTCAATGCTTTCTCTTTTGCCACTTGCTATATTTGCGTTTTGATAGATTTTTTTGTAAATCTGATGTGGACTTCTCATTATGAGGTTATTCCTCATCACATATCTTGTGAAAACTCGATAAACCTTGTCTATTCCATCCATCATCTTCTCTTGAGTTATTTCCAAAGCTTCAGCCAGCATTTCTATCATTATCTCAGCTAAATTTTGTCCTTTTTCTTCCTCTATATTTTGGAATCTAAGATATAATTTTGATCTATCCATCTCCCATCTCAACATACCACTTTTATCTTATTCAATCACTGTTAATCTATCATCAATATCTCCAATTCTCTTATCTCTTTGTTTATCTTCTTCTTCAATTTCTTGGGAATCTCTCATCATATTTTGACATCATTTGTTGGATGGTCTCGACTTTTTCATCAGTCTTCCGTGTTCTTTGTTCAATATTTTCTGTTCTTTGTTCAATATTCTCTGCTCTTTGTTCAATGTTCTCTAGTCTCTTTTCAATGTTCTCTGATCTTGCTTTAAAATCTTGAATTTCTTGCATAATCATCTGCAGAGTGACTTTTTCTTGTTCCTTTTCCTGCTTTAATATTGTCTGCATTGAGCGTTGACCTCCAGATGTTGGAGAGGAAGGAATAGAAGTTGAAGAACCAGCAGTTGTAAATTTCTTATTCATTTTAAGCAATTCAAAATCTTCACATTCTTCTAAGCTTTAATCCAAATTGTAAAATAGCCAATTATAATTCAAAATAAGAATAAAGATGGTGAAGAGAAAAAAGCCTAATCGTAATAATAATAATAATAATAACAACAACAATAATAATAATAATAATAAATCATTTCTGTCAAACACTTTTACAAATTCCTTCTTTCCTTTTGGATGTCCTTTCAAGTCTTAAAATAAGGAAAAAAGTTCTCACCAAACTGGCACACTTTCTCTTCCTACTTCTTCCATTTCGGAGCTGTCACAACTTCAGAAACTTTGATGGCTGCCTCTTTACTGCTGGCAAGAAGAGCTTTTCACATATCAACCAGGGACTTTGCGGTATCCCTGGGATCAGCAGGATGTGCTCTTCACTTTCGACATCTCTTCGGGACAGTTTAGTTCCAAAAGAACCGTGCAGGGGTAAAGATATAGGCTGCGATCTCAGACCTCTGAGATCGCATGCCATACTGTCGCAACGCCCGCTCCGCCCTCCCTGTACCCTCAACTTTTAAGTAGAGTATAAGAACTGGTTTGGAAGATATTGTTGAGGTTTTGTCAATTATCAAACAGATTTTGTGAATTTTCTCAATAATTTTGGTAAATAAATGTTTCCTGATATTTTTTGCAATGAAATCTACGATTGCAACTGCAGTTCTATGGGAATGCAACCCTGTTCCCAAATCTAAACCATTTGTTATTTGTGATTCAATCAGATCTTCTATATATGAAAATGTTCTGCATGTTTGTGCCAGACTATACACAGTAGCAAACACTCTACATGTACTACCCAGATATTTCTCAGTCATCTTCTCCACTCTTTTACTTATGACATCCGGTTCATATTGCTTCAACTTCTCTGCACAGATGTTGTGAGCCTTAGATGAGAAGTGGATGATGTGAGCCTTAGATGAGAAGTGGCTCTGCTTTCCTCAGACTCCAATGGTTGTGGTTGTGACTCTTGGGTCGCCTTTTGTTTTCTTGCCAAAGAAAGCAGACAAATTCATTTGCCTCTTTATCTTGGCAATGTGCTGCAAAAAAAAATCAACAATGTAGTGGTTTGAACTAGATTGTTGTTGCAAGTTGAGTGGTGATTCTTCGATTCTTACTATGTTACAGAGCCACAGATTATGACATCCAACATGTAAACAAGCTAAATTCACTACTAACATGGGCAACATCCTTCCCACATGTTTTATCTTTCTTGGGGACTTCAATCTACCTCATTTTAACTGGACCCTTAACGAATGTACAACTGAATGCACACATGCATCCTTCCACAATGCAGTAACAAATATGGGACTAGAACAACTAGGGGCTTGGAGAGTGGCCCAGAGTTACCCAGATGGCTTTCATGATCAAAGCGGGACTTGAACTCACAAGCCTCTTGCTTTCTCCTTTGAGGGCTTAACAGTAGCCTAAACTGGCTCCCTTACATACTTATCAAGCTTGGCACAATTCTTCATCCAGTGCATCATTAATGTTTTTACATGAGATACTATAATTTAACAAATCCTAAAACCCAGATATTTTTCTACTGCTGAAAATATTTCTGATTTCCTCCTAGAAAATACTGTATGACTAAATACAGTTGTTTCTAGGAGGAAATCATCAATATTTTTATTGAAATTTGGTAATGTTTAAATAAGATCAAAGTACATCTGCCTGAGAATTGTTATAAATCTTGTATGATAGCGATTTATAAACCCTATTATATTCATGACAACATAGAAAAAATGATGAATGTTAAATGATGAATGTACAATGTTAAATCTTCCCGTTTCTATGACAGATTAAAAAAACTAAAGATCATTTGAGTACCATTTTAAAATCAGTTTTTATCCACTTAATTATCATACCATCCACCCCTCACTTAACTGGGTTTCTGATCACATCTCAAAATTGTTTCTTACTCTTTCCTGAGATCAAGTTATGTCAGTAGTATTTCCATAATGTATTTAGGAAATGAAATAATATGTAAGGATGACTTGCATAGAGCACCTAAGTGATCTCCCCCCCTTTCCCACCATCCATTGAGAAAGGGCAGGGATAGGAGGGAAAGACTTTTGGGGGGTGGAGGAGAGATTCTGCCTGGGGAAGAACCAGATCAGAGGAGGAAACCGACAGCTGCATAAAAAAAGGGTCGGTTCGGGAGATTTGTACTTTCTGACTCCCCAAATCCTGTCAGTGCAGCATCACAGCGAAGGGGGCCTAGCTCAGGTTTCCTCTCTGGGCTTCCTGGGAGAGGAAAAATCCCTGACAATTTTCTTCTTCAGAAATCCCTGTTTCTCATAACCAACCTGTTGCTTTCAGGGAGTTCATAAATCTCCTTTTTTCTGTTGTTCAACTATGTTTTGTCAAAATCTATATTGTCAGAATATGATCAACAAATTTTTGTGAACTTTTTTCCTTCACTTGTAAGATAGTGGAAACACCTATTTTCCTAATGAAGCATGTCTGTAAATTAGACAACTACAGAAGAAAGATTCAAATGTTGAAAAGCATCTGGGATAAGAAACAAAGTTTTCTGCTTTTAAAATTGCTGCATGTTCCCATTCTAGTTCCATCCTTTCCTGGAGAAGAATGAGTTTGTCAATATTTCAGACATTAAATTCTACATGGACCCGAATGGAGAAGTAGCAGCAGATCTGCTCATTTGGGGCTCCTTGGTTCTTCTCAGGGGTGATACCAGGGAAGAGACTCTGGCGTATTTTGAAAGACAGAGACTTTCTATCAGAAGAAATGTTCTTTCACAGCTAAAGGAGCTCAACAAGGTAGGAGAAAATTTTGATGTCTTTCCTCTGTTTTCCAAAGCCTGAGGTCCCATTTCAAAAGGGCTGATGCAATTCTCCAAAGGTGGTTGACCTTCATCAAGAATTGAATCTGGGCAGTAGAAACTGGACTTTTCCCTTTAGGCTGCTTGGGAGCCTTCGATATTGTTCCATTTTGTGGACCACGGACAATTAAGGGTCTCCATCAAACGGGTGAGAGACCCACAAGGGCTGGGGAATGTGTCGGTAGTAGCTACTGGTTGTTTGTTCCTTGTGCCCAGAATAGCAACGAAGGCAGCAATTCTGCTGATCGAGGCCTAAATCCAAGCTTGGACTGTATCGGAGGGGATTGAATCGTGAGTGGACGGAGGTCCTTTTGGCCCCATTGGGGGAAAGAAGCTTCCTCTTGTCCTGCTTGGGGAAAAGTGTCCCCTGAAGGGGCAAGTCCATCATCTAGGAGGCTCTTAAGGAGGCCAGACCTGGCCAGAGCTCTCCATGCCTCCCTTTCACCCTCCCTGGGGTGGAGCAATGGGCCTTTTCCTCCTAGGAAGCAGCTCCAAGGCTTTCAGTTCACGTGGAATTATCAAAATTGTTCTGATATCACACCTTAAAATTATGGGTGTGAGAAGAGGGGAGAAATGCATGTTAATGGAGTCATGAGAAGGAACCGACTGGTTATCACTTCATGCTGAAATCTTTTCTCAGTTCCATCCAGGGGTGGGATTCATATATTGTGACAACTGGTTCTGTAGGCATGGCTTAATTTTTGGGTGTGGCTTGGTGGTCACATGACCGGATGGGCATGGGTTGGTGGCCATATGACTGTGTGAGCAGGACCAGGTGGCCATGTGACTGGCAAACCAAATACATGTGGTCTTTGCATAGTGGCCAATTGCTTAGCAAGTATTCTAATTTATGGCTCATCTCCCCAGAGCTCCTTGACCTGTTTTTGGAGTTTTGACAGCCATGCATGCACACACACACAGAGAGCCTTCTAAACCTGCTATTCTTTGATTCTGTAAGGATCTCCTGCTGGAGCAGGGGGTTGGACTAGATGACCTCTGAGATCCCTTGCAGGCCAGGCGTAAGTTGCTGTGCTGCTTCAAAGAGTCTTCTGAAGCCAGAGTTTGTGTGCTTCATTCCTCTCCTTTTTTCTCTCCCTCTCTCCCTCCCTCCTTCCATGTATTTATCTATCCATTCATATATCTCATTCACTTTCTCCATTCTCCCACTCTTTCTTTCTTTTTCTTTCTTTGTCCCTTCCTTCCATCTCTCCCTTTCTTTGTCTATTCCTTTTCCTGCTTTTGCTTCCTTTCTCTCCTTTATTTTTTCCCTTTCCTTTCTTGTCTCTCTCTTCCTCTTCTCTCATTCCCTCTATTTCACTCTTTCCCTCTCTTTTTCTGTCTTTCCCCCTGTCTGTATCTCTCTCTCTCTCTCTTTCTCTAACTTCCCCCACCACACACACTCTATGTGTCTGTGTCTGTGTCTGTGTCTGTGTAAAAGAGAGGCATGGATAAGTCTGACCAGGTCTGGTCTCTTTAAGAGCCTCTCCAACTATGAACCGGCCCTTTCAGGGGACACTTTTCCCCAAGCAGGACGAAGCTTCTCTCCCAATGGGACCAAAAGGACCTCCACCCAATCATGGTTCAAATTCATCTGAATTCAGGCCCTGCTCAACAGGATTCCCTTGTTCTTTGCTCTTTTGGGCACAAGGAGCAAACAAACCTGGAGCTCTTCATGACACATTCCCCAGCCCTTGTGGGTTTCTCACCAGCTTGAAGGAGATACTAAACCATAGATGGTTCACAAAATGGAGCAGTGCGAGAAGGTAAGGGTGACGGTGGGGGATAGCGAAGAGGCCGGGTCCCAGTCATATGGGTTGGTGGCCATATGACTGGGTGAGCAGAGAGACACAGAGAGACACACAGAGTGGGGGAGAGAGAGGAGATGATAGGGACCCAGTCACTTCGCTATCCCACACCATCACCCTTACCTTCTCAGGCCAGGAGAGGGAGGGAGATGGAAGGGCAGGGCCAGCTGCTTCAGCAAGGTGAAGAGGTGGCAACCAACCACAGGAGAATAAAAGCTTGGGAATGGCAGCTCCCTTGGGGCTTTGAGGTTGGATGGCCCGGAGCTGCAGTGAATCCCAGCTAAATTTCGCTGTACTGGAGGACATGTGGAGAGGCTCATGTTCTCCTGCTGCACAGCGAAAAGTTTGCAACTTCCTCTCCAATAGGGAAATGGGTGGCTCTGGCAGCAGAGAAGCAGCCAGCTTGAATCCTGTTTCTCTCTACCGCCCGGAGCTGTGCCGGGAAAGACTCTCTTGCTCTCCCAGCAGTAGGAGAACTCGAGCCTCTCCACATGTCTTCCAGTACAGCAAAATGTAGCTCGAGTCCCCACCAGTCTGCATCTTGCCCCCCGCCTGGATTTACCGCAGCTGCTGGGCCTTCCCTGCTTGTTAGGAATGTAAGTCACCTAATGGGTATTTGGGTTAGAAATATATAAATCAGGATAGACATTTTAATACTGTCTCTTTAAAGAAAATGCAAAACTGTAGTTGGGTGGGGTTTCTCAAACAACCATAAGATGGAGCCAGAAACCTGGGGTTTTTTAGTCTTAGTCTTAGTCTCAGAAGAGAGTGAATTTCTGTTTCCTTCTATTGGAAAGTATTGCCGTTCCTCCATTTTTCCTAATTGACTGGTATTTCTGGATTTAATGTAAGTCTGGTACTGAACTGTTTTTGACACTGGAATTTTCTTATTGGATTATCCCTGGATTGAAAACTGACTGATCTTCACCTGTGAATGACTTTACACTGTGTTTGAACTTTCCTTAAACTTTCTGGAAGTAAAAACCTACATTTACTGTACACTGTATCTGTGTGCTATGTGTGTGTATTATTCAAACACTTCTCTCAAATACGTCTCCTTGTATGCGCTCATTCTCCTAACGGGGAATTACCTCAACAAAGTGGTTGAATAATACACACACACTGCACACAGATAGACTGTACAGTAAATGTAGGTTTTTACTTCCAGAAACATTAAAACAAAGTCCAAACAAGCAATCCAAAGTCAGTATTCATCCAGGGATAATCTAGTAACAAATTCCTGTGTCAAAAACAGTTCAGTATCAGACTTACATCAAATCCAGGAATAGCAGTCAGTTAGGAAGAATGGCAATACTTTCCAACAGGAGGAAACAGAGAATCACTCTCTTCTGAGACTAAGACTCACACTCCAGAAACACCAGAACAGGAACTGAACAAACCCAGGTTTCTGGCTCCATCTTATGGACGTTTGAGAAACCACACCTAATTGCAATTTTAAGCATGCTCTTAAAGGGACAGTATTAAAATGTCTATCCTGGTTTGTATATTGTTAGGTGACTTACATTCCTAACATTCTCCCCTTTTGGGTAAGACAATATATACAACCTTACATTCTAAGTCCATAATCCTCACAGCAAGCTTTATGCTTTATAGAGCCTTTGGGCCTTTGTAAAATGACCTGCTATATTGTTTTCTGACATACAGTATTCTAGCTTAATCATCTTGCTTTACACACATTGTCTCACATTTAAATATCTTAAATCCATGCGTTTCGTTCCTGTTTTAACAGCAATATTTGAAGCCTTCTGTATTGCTGATTGGTTATCTTCATAAACTGCAATAGAATCTGTTACATTAATACCCATATCAATTAATAATTGCTTATACAAAACTAAATCATAATAAAGATAAACATGATTATTCAGCCTCCATTGTTGACAATCTTAGATTTTTCTGACTAATAGATCTCCATCCAATCGATGTTTTTCACAATAATACTACAGTACCCGATGTAGATTTTCGTGTATTTATGGATATAGCAAAACTTGCATCAGCACATGCAGTTCAACTCAATTCATCTTTTGGCTCCAAATACAATGCATAATGCATTGTTTGTTTCAGGTATCTTAATGCATGTTTAGCAGCTTGCCAGTGCCTTTCATTCGGCTCAATGTTAAATCTCGGTAATTGGTGAACAACGTGTGCAATATCTGGCCTTGACCAATTACTGAGATAAGATAAACTACCAATCAAGGACTGATAAATGTTCTTATCAAAAATAGGACTTTGAACATCACATGGCTAAACTCCTGGTTCATTGGTGTTTTAGCCAGCTTACAAAGTTCCATTTTAAAACTTTTTAGTAATTGGTTAATTTTATCTGCCTGTGAGATCTTGTATCCTCCCCTAGTTTTATCTATCTTGGTTTAAAGATAGATAAA
>BLBF01000160.1:0-18830 GCA_015471245.1 Laticauda colubrina | reverse complement strand
CAGTCGAAAAGATGCAAAGCAATAGCAGAAGATCTTGAAGACTGACACCTAATATTGACATCTGGATGGAGATGTCCCTGGCAGCTCCCTCAAGAAAAGCCAGAAGGTTGTCCTTCCTCCCACAGCTGTAGTTGGGGACATTGGCTTCTCCAGTGGGGAGCATGTCCAGCAAGGCATCTGAAGTGCGTAAGGTGCTAAAAGAATTGTCATGGAGTTTGTAGCCAAGTGTGAGATTGTGCAGGAGCTGGGAATTTTTGTTGATAAGCTGAACAGCAAAAATGAACCGTAGGGTTTCTGATTATCCAAAAGAAAACCTACTGTAAAAAATATGTTCATGTTATTATCATCAATACCACTAATGAATTCTTTTGTAAAAAGTTCAATCCTCTTTGTCTCCATAAGGCTTAGGCCAACATTGATCCAAAATCAAAGATCAGTTAGTTCAATAGCCAAGTGACAAACGCAGGGAGAGGAAAATGATTTCAAATTCCACCAATTTTTTCAGCCCCATTTTTGGATTTGAGTTTCTTCCACAAAATAAGACAAAATAGGCAATAGAGATCAAATTCACTCAGGCCTGTTGTGTGTCATAAATAGTTGTTATAATATTTTCAAATTTGGTGCCTAATTTCATATTATATATTTTTTGTTTTAAGAATTGCCAATTTAAATTATCAAAGGCCTTTTCAGCGTCTAAAACATAAGTGCAATCTGTTTCTCGGGGTGGGCTTCATAAAATTCTAAAATATCTAATACTGTTCTTGAGTTATTGCTTATCTGTCTAGTTGGGAGAAATCCATTTTGATCTTCATGTATATATAAACTTAATATTCTTTTAAGTCTATTAGCTATAATGGAGGCAAATATTGTGTAATCAGTATTTAATAATGAAATCGGTCTATAATTGTTAATATATCTGGGTTCGGAATCCTCCTTCGGGATCAATGAAATCAATGCTCCCCTCCATGAGTCCAGCATCTTAGATGCCAATAATACTTCATTAAAAATTTCCAACATAAATGGTCCAATCTGTTCTGCAATTATATTATATAACTCTCCTGGGATTCCATCAGGGCCCGGGGATTTGTTGTTTTTTTTGGTTCTCTATTGCCGATTTCAGTTCAGACCACGATATATCTTTATTGAGTGTTTCTATCATTTCTTCTTCAATTTCTTTATCTTTAATTTCATCTAAATAATTTCTTATTCTATCCTCATTTATTTTTTCCTTTTTATATAACTCTTCGTAGTATTTATGTACTATTTCTTTTTTTCCCCCTATCTCTTGTTGTATATCACCATTACCATCTATTAATTGATATATCAATCGCTTTTCTTTCTTTTTTTTTAATTTGTAAGCTAACCATCTTCCTGGCATTCTCAAAGTAAGTTTGTTTTGTTATCTTCAAATTGATAATCAGTTTCTCTTGTTCGATTAAATTCAATTTGTGTTTTGTTATTATTATCTGGTTTTGTAATGTTGGGTTTTTTGGAGTCTTCTGTAGTAGCATTTCTAATTCCTTAATTTGTTGTTGTAGTTTATTTTGTTGGGCATATTTTTCTTTATTCCTCTTAGAATTATAAGAAATTGTTATGCCTCTTATTAACGCCTTCATTGTATCCCAGATGTTTTGTTTCGTAGTTATGCCATTATTATTCTCTTTTTAAAAATAATTTAATTCCTCCTTAAATTTATCAGTATAATCCTTTTCTCTTAAAAATTGGGTATTTAAAGTCCATCTTTTCTTTGGTTTCTTCCTACCTTTCCATATTATCTGAACTGGATTGTGATCTGCCCATTCATTTGGTAATATTTCAATTTCTTTTATTTCATTTGCTATTTCCCCATTCATCCATGCCATGTCAATTCGTGTCCATGTTTGATGTGGATTTGAATAAAATGTAAATTATTTTTTTTCAGGGTATAGTTTCCTCCATCAATCAACCAAATTTAATTCTCTCATCATTTCCTTACATATCTTAGGGAACTCTCTTTTCCCTTTTTTATTCTTCCCCCCTCTGCTATGATCTTTCTGATAATCGGCAATAGAGTTAAAATCTCCTATAATGCAAATATTCCTTTGTTCAAATCCTATTATTTTTTGGTATAAATATTTAAAAAATTCTTTCTGGTTTTCATTTGGGGCATAGATTACCACTAATAAAATTGGGATATCATTGATCCAGATCTGCAAAACCAAAGTTCTTCTTTCCGGGTCTGACATACTACTTCTGCTTTCAAATCCTCTTTTATATATACTGCAATTCCCTTCTTTTTTCCTATATCTGCTGGCACAGTAAATAGCTTCCCTAGTTTTGGGCAATTTAAAAATCTTTCATCTTCTTTTCTTATGTGGGTTTCTTGTAAACATATTATATCAGCATCATGTTCAATTAGTTTTGTAAATATCCTTTTTCTTTTTAAGATCGAATTTAGACAATTTATGTTGATTGAAAGAAGTTTCTTTTCTTCTTCCATTTATTTAATTCTGTTTCTCTCTTTGTCTTGTAATAACTCCAGTCTCTCCTAATGTTTGCTGACTTAAAGTTCCTTCTTTTTTATTTCTGTGATAGTTTTGGTCTTCTTGTGGGTTTATTTCCAATTCCTCCCTACTACTCGAATCTTCTGAACTTACTAATTGCTCATAGTATTCTTGGGCTGTTTCTACAGTATCAATTTTAATTTTCCTTTCTTTCCATGTAACAAGCATCCCTTCTGGAATTAACCATTTGAATACAATTTTTTTTTTGGTTTAAATAAGCAGCCAAAAATTTGTAATCTCATCTTGTTTCTGTTATTCTTCTTGGGGCTTGTTGAAGGATCAAAATTTCTTTGCCCTTATATACAATTATTCCATCTCTAGATATCTTAAAAATAATATCATGGACACTCCTTCTCGTAAAGCATATGTGAACTTCTCTTGGGCATTTATGGCGCCTTGCATAGCTAGTACTGACCCTATAATCTTCAAACTCTTTTAAAATGTTGTCCTTTTCTTTATCTAATAGTCCAGCCAATATTTTCACCATCAATTGTTCTAGGTCTTCATCCTTGGACTCCTCTACATTCTGGAATCTTAGGTATGTAGCCGCCCTGTCCATCTCTAAATAAACCAATGAGTCTTCCATTTCTTTGGTTACAGTTTTTAATTCCTCATCTACCCTTTCCAATTTCCTTTCAGTTCGTTCAGTCCTTTTCTCTACTTCTTTTATTGTTGCTTCATTTTTCTCCAGGGCCTGTTGGAGTATTCCAATTTTATTATCTACTTTAGAAATATCCATTTTCATTTCTAATTTCATTTTTCCCATCTCCTCCCTTAATTCGTTAATGTCTGCTCTTGTTTCATTGTGGTTTTTGATCATTGTTTCTTATAATTTCTCCATCGATTCTTGTAGTGTTAGTAAAATTGATTGAATATTAACATTTGTAATCTTGGGTTGTTTTTCTACTGGTAATGTTTCTTCTATAGTTTTTTGGGCCATAGGCAAAGCTGTTGCTAATGTAGTTGTTCAGGTTGGAGTAGTCTTCTTGACAGTTTTCAGGGATGTGGAAGTTGTCGAAGTCATTTCTTTTAATATTTGTTTCAGTTGTTGAATTATATTAATTATATTTTCCCAAATTACCATTCAATATTATAGCCTCAATATTACAGTTAATCTATGCAGAATTAATTTATCTATTAAACTATATTTTTCCAAATCTTAAATCTAAATCAAGTAAGTAAATTTTATGAGTTTGTATTCAATTTCTATATATCACTATACCATGTTATTTGACAATCTATATAATACCTATATATACACCACACATATAACTTCTAATATACTCAATATTGAATATTAAATCCTATAATTATTGATAGTTAATTTACAGTATTCCTTATGTTCTTACTATATATTCTCTTTTTTATTATTATTATAATTTGTATATCTAGTCAAAATATGATTATCCCAATTCTCAGCATATTAATCAAGTCAATTATCAACAATCTAAACTATTATTCTATATTTCTTATCTCAATAAATAAATTTACAATCGTTATATAGAAGAGGTAATCGGAGTGGGAAAAGATAACACCCAAATGTAAATAATGAGAGAGACCAGAGGAAAAAAAAAAAAAAGAAATTAGCAAATTTATAAAGGAGAAAAGAGCAATAAGAAAAAGGGGAGAAAAAAGGAAAAAAAATCCCAAACTCTGTCTTTGTTCTTTATCTCTGGTAAAAAGAAAAAAAAAGAATATTACTATTATTATTTTCCTCCTTCAAATGCACTGGAAGTGGGGAGAAGGAAAATGCTCAGTAATGACTACAGTCAATCAGTCAGTCTTCTTAATCTTCCAGTCCACCTATCTCCCCCTTTTAAAAGCGTTTTAGGATCAATTTTAAATTTCTTCTTCTTGACAACACCTCTTCAATTAAGGCAAAGTTCCCCAGGAATCTATTAAAAGCCTATTAATTAAGTGTAAATATAATGTTACTGAGTCTCCGAGACTTCTTGGCATCTCATTTCATCCGGCACCAATCTGTCCCCTTCAGTTCGCCCCAGATCTCTTCACTATTTCAATACAGTTTTTTCAAAAGAAAATATCAACTTAATAGTCAGATGAAAAGTTCCATATCACTTCTGATCTTAAAGTTTTCTAATGCAGTTACACAGGCTTCTTTCTTCACAATCCACACTTTCACTTTAGTTCAACAAATCCTTTCTCCCACGCTCCTCTTCACCGCTTTCTAGCCGCTTTCTTTCAGGCTTTCAAGAGTCACTTATTTAATCAATTGTCAGTTGGTAATCTTTTCTCTTCATCTCTCCACCGTTATACTCCCTCAGCCACGTCTTTCACACGATATCACAAGTTGTCACTTACTCATTTTTAGTATTGGTGACAGTCCGGATTTTGGAGCCTCCATTAACAGGAGGCTATCTCTTAATCGTTGGGCTCTGGAGGGCTTCTCTTCGCTGCTGGGGGGTTGCCTTCCCCACACAGCAGCCAAAGTACTCCCCACACCAACACGAACCTCTCCGGGGTTCGAGGACCTCAAAGGGTCACACCAAACGTAGAAAAAGATTGACTGAAATCACAAGCAGATCTCAGCCTCTCTACTCATCCTTGCCTGCCCGAAATATTCTTATTAAATACTTTGTTCATTACATAGTTGAATATGCTGATAACAAAATCACACAAAAATTATCAATGGAAATCAAATTGAGCAGCCCATGGAGGTTTGGATTTGGAGTTACACTCAAAACTAAAGTGGAAAAAAACACTACAGGCTGATCCAACTTTGATGTCATGTCCTTAAAACAAGTCAAAATGAGGCTCAGTAGTGTGTGTGCCCTCCACGTGCCTGTATGACCTCTCTACAACACCTGGGCATGCTCCTGATGAGGTGGCGGATGCTCTCTTGAGGGATCTCCTCCCACACCTGGACTAAAGCATCCTCCAACTCCTGGACAGTCTGTGGTGCAACGTGGCGTTGGTGGATGGAGCGAGACATGATGTCCCAGATGTGCTCAATTGGATTCAGATATGGGGAATGGGCAGGCCAGTCCATAGAATCAATGCCTTTGTCTTGCAGGAACTGCTGACACACTCCAGCTACATGAGGTCTAGCACTGTCTTGCATTAGGAGGAACCCAGAGCCAACCGCACCAGCATATGGTCTCACAGGGGGTCTGAGGATCTCATCTCGGTACCTAATGGCAGTCAGGCTACCTCTGGTGAGCACATAGAGGGCTGTGCCACCCCCAAAAGAAATGCCACCCCACACCATTACTGACCCACTGCCAAACCGGTCATGCTGGAGGATGCTGCAGGCAGCAGAACGTTCTCCACAGCATCTCCAGACCCTGTCACATCTCTCATATGTGCTCAGTGTGAATCTGCTTTCACCTGTGAAGAGCACAGGGCACCAGTGGCGAATTTGCTAATCTTGGTGTTCTCTGGCAAATGCCAAATGTCCTGCACGATGTTGGGCTGTAAGCACAACCCCCACCTGTGGATGTCGGGCCCTCATACCAACCTCATGGAGTCTGTTTCTGACCATTTGAGCAACCACATGCACATTGGTGGCCCACTGGAGGTCATCTTGCAGGGCTCTGGCAGTCTCCTCCTGTCCCTCCTTGCACAAAGGCAGAGGTAGTGGTCCTGATGCTGGATTGTTGCCCTCCTACAGCCTCCTCCATGTCTCCTGATGTACTGGCCTGTCTCCTGGAAGTGCCTCCATGCTCTGGACACTACACTGACAGACACAACAAACCTTCTTGCCACAGCTCACATTGATGTGTCATCCTAGATGAGCTGCACTATCTGAGTCACTTGTGTGGGTTGTAGACTCATGCTTCCACGAGAGTGAAAGCACTGCCAGCATTCAAAAGTGACCAAACCATCAGCCAGAAAGCATGGGAACTGAGAAGTGGTCTGTGGTCACCACCTGCAGAACCACTCCTTTATTGGGGATGTCTTACTAACTGCCTATGCTTTCCACCTGTTGTCAATTCCATTTGCACAATAGCATGTGAAATTGATTGTCAATCAGCATTGCTACCTAAGTGGACAGTTTGATTTCACAGACGTGTGATTGACTTAGAGTTACATTGTGTTGTTTAAGTGTTCCCTTTATTTTTTTAAGCAGTGTACATTGACCCATTGGCCAACAGGTTCAACCTCAAAAAACAAGCCATGTTTAAAAACCGCAAGTGTGATTGAAGGGACCAGATTAAGTGTGCTGTAAAGATATCAGCAGTTTGTCATGTCTGAGCTGGCTGCCTGCCCTAGTGGCTATGGAGAATCTCAGTCAACCCAGAGGTGCTTTTTCAAGTCGTCGTCTGGCTCAGTTTATCCACCGCTCCTGGTTTCTAGGAGCAAAATCAAAATCCTTCAGGTGCTGTGTGGCCTTGGCTGGTGTGCCAGAAAAAGAAATCTTTCTTGATATAAAAAAGAAGAAGGGAAACTCCTAAAGATTCCCTGGGACCCTCCAGTGTTCAATATCCCCCTCCTGCCCCCATGAAATCAGGGAAAAGGGGACCTAATTTAAATCTCCCCTTCATTGGAGGTCCTTCAGTTCAGTTCAGTTCAGTGCTGAGACCCCCATCTGGGAGGAGATGATCTACCTGTGCCCTTGGGCCTCCCCCTGCCACCCCCTCCTTTAGTGACCCCCCTGTTTCTCCCCCCAACCACCCTCTGGGGACCCAGGAGAGGGTCAGAGGGGAGACTCCCACCCATCTAGCTCTGGCTTTGGGAGTCAGGAGCTCAGCTGGCCTGAAGAGGGTCAGGAAGGCCAGGGGAAAACTCTGGGGCTCAAACCAAGATGGATTTTTTTGTTCAAGGTGCCAAAAAAGGTTTCATGCACAGAACACAGTTGAGTAAAGGATGAAAAACAAACAACCCAAACACAGTTCCAGCTATGCCCAAACACCCCCCCCCCAGTTTCCATCTTTGCCAGCTTCCCTTCCTTCCATGGGAAAGAGCTTTTCTGCCCCAAGTGACCTTCCCTCCTTCTCCCTGCGTGGATCTGCCTTTTCCCCCTGACTGGATCTCTATGTGACGATCAGGAGATCCTCTTTACTGAAGCTCTTTCCCTGCTTCTTCCTGGATCTGTTGCCTTCTCCCTCTGGGCAGCCTGGGGAGAGCCTCCCCTGAAGCTGCTCAGGTCTCAGGAGCCCCTCCTGCCCTTCCATCCTCTGCTCACTGACTGGACATGGCTCCTTATTTTATGAGAAAAGTCCTGAAGCCCCTCGAAGAGCCCCTCTGTGCTTGACCTGCATCCTTCGGGGGGTCCTGTTTTTTTGGGGGGGTGAAGAGGCTCCTCAGCGGAGGGAAATGGCCTCTCCTTTCTCTTCCCGAGAGGCAGGGAAGGGGATCTTCCCACACAAGCACACATGGGATGAAAAAGAGCACTGAGGTGGCAGCCCCGTCCAGGAGTGAAGAGGGGAAACTCCATTCTTCCTCAGCCAGTGGTGGGATTCAAATTTTTTTACTACCGGTTCTGTGGGCATGGCTTGGTGGGTGTGGCAGGGGAAGGAGACTGCAAAATCTCTAGTCAGAGGTGGGATTTACTGGTTCCCCAAACTACTCAAAATTTCCGCTACCGGTTCTCCAGAACTGGTCAGAACCTGCTGGATATCACCTCTGCCCTCAGCCCCTCTGTTGTGCCAGGGCTAAGCCGAAGCCAGTCAGGCTCCTGAGGAAAGAGTCATCTCATCCATGGATAAGCCCCACCCTCAGTTGCTGGCTATTATTCAAATCTCAGGTCCAGGCCAGTCAGAGCCTTGCCTTGTGATGTCAGAGGCTCCTCCTGAGCTCATTGGCTGGAGCTCGCCATGGCAACTCCAGCATCCTCGGGGAGTCTGGGCCACAGCAATGGAGGCCATGCCTGTTGTCTTTCCCTTTTATTCCTTGGTGGGCTAGAACTTCTTGGAGAAATCCAATACTTGTTTGTGCCAAGAACAATCCAAGTTCATTTGCCCAATTTTCATGGTCCAACTCTGCCCTTTTCATCCCAGTTTCACAGTGGGCAACACCCATTCAGTAAAGAGACGGAGTGGTGTAGCCACTGGATGCAGATATTTGCTTGTTGTGATAGAAGAGTGTTGCATTGGTCTAGCATGAGTGAGCAAAGAGATGGGATTCCCTGCTTCCTCCCTAAAATATTGAAAGGAATACTTTTACTCCTCATCTGCATGATTGGCCTTCAGTGGACATAATTGTCTTCTCCATTGTTTGCATCAATTTGAGAAAACCAAATTGAGGTCACTTAGGGCTGCAGGGGAGGCAGGGAGTTCTCGCCCCACATTTTCAGAGGTCTAGAAAGTCAAGATGGAGGCATCTCTCTCTGTCCACATTTAGTACCAGGAGCAAAGAAGGCTCCAATTTTGCTAAGATGGGAGGTCAGGATGTCCATCAAGTCTTGTTAGTGGTTCACCCCACAGGAGAAGTATTTCTCAACCTACGACCACAATGGGGCCCAAAATGTCTGTTGTCAAGGGAGGCATTTGTCCAGTGAGTTTTGCCCTCTTTAATGGCCTTTCTTGCCACACTTGTTAAGTGAATCACCACAGTTGATAAGTGTGCTGACCCAAACCGGTTCCAAAAGAGCAAACACAAGGCAAAGGTACCAGCATAACCTTTTCCTGTTTCATTTACAGATCCTGTTTCTTCACAGACAAAAGGCTGCTTCCAACTAATCAGTTTTGACAAGGAAGAGCCTTGCCAAATTTTTGCAAGGCTTCCAAGAACAACAAATAAAGCTCCTAAACAATAAATCAAAGAGTCTCCAAACACCAACTCAGATATTCTAACGTCGACCAGGCTCAAGTGTAAAACTTCTTTGCCTTCTGCAAAGACTGCAGTTTCTCAGCTGGCTTTTATCTGCTCAGGGAGGGGCCCTTACCTTGCAGCCTTACTCCCGAGTCACCCGTGCTGCTGCAGCTGTTCTTTTCTTCAAGCAGCCCTGCATGCAGACGCACTGGGCACAGGCTCCTCAGAGTCCCCTGCATCACTGCTGCCAGCCTCCACAATCTTCCACTCCCTGGTGGTCCTGGCCCCAGCCCTGCATCCCACACAGGCCCCTCATCTCAGTCCTCGCTCTCTGAGGCCTCAGCCATCCACATCTGCTGCCGGTAAACCACAAGAATAAGTTAGTCACCTGGTGTGAGGTGAGCCTGGCTTCCCCATGGACTTTGCTGGCCAGAAGGTCTCCAAGGACGATCCCATGACCTTGGGGCACAGCAACGGTCCTGAGTGTGAATCAGTGGCCAAGCATGTGGATTACCTAATCACAGGGATGCTTCCAAGATCGTAACTCTGCAAAATGGTCGTAAGTCACTTTTTCAGGGCTGTTGTAACATTGAATGGTCACTAACTGTGCAAAAAGGTGGTTTCTACCGTGGCCTCTTTGATCATAGGTGGAGATCCCAAAACATTTAGAGAAGAAAAATGGGAAATCCGACTCTAGTTCAAGAGGCATCCCAGGTTGGCTGCCATACTTTCCCTTTCACTATAGAGACTGGGGGGACTGGGGGGGCAGGAGGACGGGTCATGCTCTCCACACAGCACCTGGTTGCCACATTTTATCTCCATTGGCCCTATTTAGATGGCGTTTCAGGCAAGTTGTCTTGGTGTAGAAATCCTGAATGGTAGGTAGATCCCAGGGATGACTGACCGTGAAGAGTGGAGATCAGCTTTGCCTTTGTAATTCAGGCATGCTTGGATAAACCCTCTGCACCCATTTCCTTCCATTCTGAAACACAGAATCCATTCACACAACAGTCAGTCAGCTTTTCCAAGACATTTTCCCCAAATGTCCATCAGTTATCTCTTGTGACTTCCAAGCTGAAATGCAGTGTGATTTTCAAAAAATGCTTACGCTTGAGTAGCATTTAGGGATCTGGATAAACCATGTATGGGAATCTTTGGCTGAATTGATACAGTTCAGCAATGGAAACCTGAATTATCACCCTCTTTGCAATGAAGGTGGGAACTCATCCTTCACATGAAATTTTCCTCAGAAATGGTTTACCTCACACCCATGCTAACTCCAACTCCTATAACCCCCAAGCAATGACAACACTACAAGAGGAGGGTTTTTTTTAATGTAAATTAACTGGCCACTATCAAAATGGTGTTTCATTTTAGCATTTCTTAAATGCTAAATCAAATTCTTGAAAATGGTAAAATTTAACAAATTGGGAGATTTTTCTTAACCAATTTCTTAATCATCTTCCATTCCCCTCAACTTATTTCTCTGATTATGGTGAACTCTAAAGCCATTTACCAGGTGCTGAGATATTGTTTCTTAACCTTCCAATTATTTGCAAAAATTCTTTATTTTCTATTATCCTTAGGCAAATTTCGGCTTCTGAGTGAGTTCAGCCTATGAAGACCCAAGAGGCTCCGAATGAAAATATGAACAAAGACAGGGAAAGCATATAACAAACACACTGCCTCCCTTTCCAGTTATTGCATTAGTGTGGAAATTGGATGGGTTTTTTTGATGTAAATCCTGTAAATTATTCATTGATTTAAAAAAAAAATGCAAATAAATTTCTTTTTCTTCCCAATAACACAGTCCTGAATTTCTGTTGATGCAATCTTTAGGATGAAAAAAATGACACAAACTCAATCACGTTTGTTGTGTTTATTGAATTGGCTAGTTCACTGTAAAAGCCAGCTCACCTTGCTGCCAAAATAATTGCCATGTTCAGAAAACTGAAGATCAATAAAATTTTTAAAATGTGTCATCAGCTTTCAGTTAGAATAGATTTGTGATGAGGAAGATACCTTGCTCATATATACCTTTTGGCCTAATTCCAAATTCCTGTATTGAGATCTTTTCCAAAGTACAGGATACTTTTCATAGAAGAGATAGATCAACTTGATGTCAGAAAAATCCAGAAAATGTCAAGCAATATGAAAAAAGGAGGTGAAGAATAAGAAGAAATGACTGAGGAAGATTTTGTCGCAAGGTAGAATGTCTGACATCCTTCTTCTCTTATCCATTATGGTGAAGCAGCTTCCATCATCATGAAACCTACAAACCGGAATCCACCAATTCCCACATCACCATCATTGAGGAAAGAAGATGTGAGACCTTCAGCCCTGGTCAACAATGTGATGGTTGGGATTTCAGCCATGGCCGCGATTTGTCCTTGGGCAAAAGAAGCACAGATTGAATATTTTAATAATAATGAAATAGTCAGCAAAAACAAAACAATGAATAAAACTGAGCAACCCAAGGCATCTTAAAGCCTCCTAGTTTTCTTTCCTGTTAGCTTCCATTGTCCAAACACTCCCACCCAAAGCCCCAAAGCAAGGAATGCAAAACAACAAAAGGCTTTAGGTACAAACTATAGAGTGGAAAATTAAAGGGCCTAAAAACATATAGATATATGTACAGCATATAGTTATATGTTAATTCCATGAGGTGTTTAGCTGGTTGGTATTTATTTTTGATGATTTCAAGAGTTTCTTTTATCGGGACTTGAGTGAATAGTGAAACCATGTCGAAACTTACAAACAGATCTTCTTGTTCCACGTGTAGATCTTTGATCATTTCTAAGAAGTGGTATGAGTTTTGTACATATGAAGCTGTGGTTTCAGCATGGGGCTGTAGTTGTTTTGCTAAGTGTTTAGCTAGGTTTTGTAATGGTGCTCCTTTGGAGCTGACTATGGGTCTGAGAGGTATGCCTTCTTTGTGTATTTTTGGGAGGCCGTATAGTTTGGGGCATCTGGAAGATTTTTCTCTTGGGATGATCGTCTGTTGGATTTCTTTGCTTATATGGCTGATTATAATTTTCTTATTGGCTAATTTTTCCAGGTATGTGGTTGGGTCTGTGTTTATAGGTTTGTATGTGGAGTCTTGGAGTAGGTCTGTCAATTTTGTTTCGTAGTCTTTTCTGTCCATTATTACTGTGGCATTCCGTTTATCTGCTGGAGGTATGATTATGCTGTAATCATTTTTCAGGGTTTGTAGCGCTTTGAATTCATCTTTGTGCAAGTTGCTTTTGGGTGGTTTCCTTGTGCATAAGATGTCTATAACCTGTTGTCTTATTCTGTCAGCTTCATCTGTATTTAATTTGGTTATGCTGGATTCTACTACACATATGATGGATTCTGTGGGGATTTTTTTGGGTGCTATGGCATAATTGAATCCTTTGGTGAGGACATCTGTTTCTGTTTTGGTGAGTTCTCTCTTGGAAATGTTATATATTAATTGTTTCAGGTGTTGTTGTGAGTTGTTGGGGGGTTTGTTGTCATGTTCTAATTTCATTAGTTTCTTGCCACCAACAAACCCAAACTATGGCTAAGATACATTGATGACACATTTGTGATTTGGCCCATGGAAAAAAAAACCTAAACAATTTCCTAACACACCTAAACAGCACACACCCCAAAATCAAGTTCACCATGGAAACAGAAATAAACAAACAAGTACCATTCCTAGATGTTGTCAGGCAGAGCTCCATTCAAAATCCAGGAAAGAAATACTTAGGCTCTTTAGTTTAGAGAAAAGATATCTTTTATTGAAAGTGAAGTGGTAGCAACCAAAGAATTCTGAATCTGAGAAATTAGGCGCGCAATTCACATATACAAAGTGATGAATTGTTCCCACCCCCAATAGTTCAGATGAGACTTCCAATTAGAAGTTGTGAATATGATCATGTGGGCATTTTCAGATGATGATGAGACCTCTGTCCATTGACCTTGGCATACTTTGATAACGGGTTGCCGTTGCGCAGAGAAAAGAAAGCTAAGCGAGAAATAGAAACCTAACTCTATTGTATGCTTCCCCCCCACCATTTACACAACAGAAGAATGTAACACCTCCAGCTCACTTCCCAGACTTATCCCTTCCTCCCCTTCCTCCCCCCGTTTCTTATGACAGCCGAAAGATGCAAAGCGATAGTAGAAGATCTTGAAGGCTGACATTTGGCCCTCCTAGAAAAAGGAAAACCATCAGTCCTAGAAGAGAGAGAGGAGAAAATATAAAGACAATTATTAATCATTAAACAATTACAAAACAATACACTCCTAGGGCTTATCAGGATACTTGGAACGAAATGCTTTGATCAACTTAGGGGCTTTAACATCGGTTTCGTTAATCCATTCGGCTTGCGAAGAAGGGAAATGTTTCCAGGCTACGAGATACTGGAGTCGACCCCTCCACTTGTGAGAATCCAGAATTTCTTTAACTTCAAAATGTTGTTCACCTTCAATCAGTATTGGTATGGGAGGGTCAGCCTGGATGGCTTTTAAGTCCGAAGTATGTTCAGGTTTTAGCAAACTAACATGGAAAACCGGATGAATTCGTCGAAGAGTTTTGGGTAATTTCAGCTGGACTGTTACAGGATTTATAATCCATTCAATCATGAAAGGACGAACATACTTAGGACCAAGCTTCTTTGACTTCTGAGTGGTCTGCAGGTATCTGGTGGATAGGAAAACCTTGCCGCCCACTTTATATTCTTTCTGTGGGGATCTTTTCTTGTCTGCAAATTTCTTATGAGCTTGATGGGCCTCATCTAATGCTTTGCATGTCAGTGGCCAGTTAAGTTGGAGTTGAGTTATCCATTCATCCAACAAATGGATGTTAGGTTTTTCATGAGGAAGTTCAGGTATGGGAATGAAATCTTGTCCCGAGGCCACTTTAAATGGAGTAAATCCAGTACTACTGTATACGGAGTTGTTATATGCCACTTTGGCAAATGGTAGTAATTCGGACCAGTTATCTTTTTGATAATTTATGTAACATCTAAGATATTGTTCTAACACTGCTTTAGTCCTCTCACAAGCCCCATTAGTTTGGGGGTGGTGGGCGGAGCTTAACCCCTGGGCAGAGCCTATTAACTTCAGGAACTCTTTCCAAAAATTTGAGGTAAACTGGACCCCTCTGTCAGAGATTATGCATTCCGGAACGCCATGTAACCTATAGATATGAGAAATAAACAGTTTAGCCAGCGTCTTAGCAGAGTGAATCTTGGAACAAGGTATGCAATGTACTTGTTTGGAAAACAAATCAGTCACTACCCAGATGACCGTGTTTCCACCACTTTCGGGTAATTCTACAATAAAATCCATAGAGATTTCCTTCCACAGAGCCGTTGGTCTAGCTACCTTTTGTAACAATCCTACTGGCTTACCAGGAGGTGTTTTTGCCGAAGCACAAATTGGACAGCTAGCTACATAAGCTTCAATGTCCTTCTTTAAAGTAGGCCACCAGAATTGCCGCTTAACCAGATGTAAGGTCTTCACAAATCCAAAGTGGCCAGGTGCTTTAGAATCATGAGCCTGTTGTAGTATTTGGCCCCTCAGCACCTGTGGCACATACAACTTGGCCCCCACCCAAGCCAAATCATCTCTAATTGTATAATCACTTGAATGAGCCAGGAACCATTCGTCCAGTTTTAAAGCTTCTTTTAATTGTTCGGTTAGGTCATTCGATAAAACCACTTCTTGGTTCTTCTTTTGGGCTCTGGTGATCACTGGGGCAACTCGATGTTTGGCCGAGACAATTGGACTTATCACCTCCTGGCGCATACTATTATATTGGGGTAGTCTAGAGAGAGCATCCGCCATGAAGTTCTTCCCGCCTGGAACGTACTTCAATGAGAAATTGAATCACTTGAAGTACTGGGCCCAGCGAACTTGTTTAGGGGACAGTTTCCGAGGCGTTTTTAAGGCTTCCAAATTCTTATGATCAGTCCATACCTCAAATGGGTGTTTTGCTCCTTCCAGGAAATGTCTCCAGGTCAGTAAGGCCCAACGAACTGCAAAAGCTTCTTTCTCCCAGACGGCCCATCTTCTCTCTGTTTCAGACAGCTTACAGGAGGTATACGCACAAGGCTGTAAGATCCCTTTCTCGTTGATTTGAAGTAACACCGCTCCAATAGCCACATCACTTGCATCGGCTTGAATCATGAAAGGAGTGTCCATATCCGGGTGCTTCAGCACTGGTTCTGAAGCAAACAGTCGTTTTAGCTTTTCAAAAGCTGCTTGGCACTCCATGGACCACTCCAGCAGCTTTCCTGGCCTTGGCTTCACCTCCCCCCCTTTTTTTTTATAGAGATTTGTGATGGGCATTGCTATCTTAGCAAACTTTGGGATGAATTGCCGGTAAAAATTTGCAAATCCCAAAAAGCTTTGAAGTTTTCTGGTGCGTGGTGGAGCCCATTCCAAAATGGCACGCACCTTCTCTGGATCCATTTCTATGCCTTCAGATGAAATGTGATATCCCAAGTAGTCAATTTTGTCTTGGTGGAATTCACACTTTGACAATTTAGCATACAACTTAGCAGCACACAGTTTCTGTAGAACCGACCGCACCAGTTTCACATGTTCATCCAGAGTCGCCGTGTAGATAAGGATATCATCAAGATAAACCAAAACCCCCCTGTATAAATGTTCATGTAACACTTGGTTGATCATTTGCATAAATACAGCTGGAGCCCCTTGTAAACCAAAAGGAAGAACGTTGAATTGGAAGCAACCCATTGGGCAGTTAAAAGCGGTCTTCCACTCATCCCCTTCCTTAATTTGAATTCGGTAGTATGCTTCTCTCAAATCCAACTTCGTGAAAATCTTCCCCTTCGCTAAATGAGCCAACATGTCCTTCATCAAAGGAAGGGGATAAATGTTTTCCACAGAAATAGCGTTCAAATTTCTGTAATCCACCACCAAGCATTTGGAACCATCTTTCTTTTCACGGAACAACACTGGGGCCGCTACCCGGGGTCTAGCAGGTTGAATGAAGCCACGTTCCAGATTTTTTTCTATAAACAATCTTAGCTCTTCCAATTCCCGTGGGGTCATTGAGTACAACTTTGGTTTCGGGAGCTTCACCCCAGGCAAAATCTCAATAGCACAGTCTGTTGGCTGGTGAGGCGGAAGCTCATCCGAGGCCTTCTCACTGAACATTTCTTTTAAAGGCCGTGTCACACTTGCCCAACGGATGCAAAAAGGACACAACGGAAGAGAAAAATCTTACATCCATTGTTTCCGTGCTGAAAAGGGGCGAAAATTTGCATAATTGGAGCAGATGAAATGGACGCAGGGAGGACACAGGGCGGATGCAAAGTGGATGCGGAACAGAAGCACAGCGGATGGCGTGTCCGCTAGGCTTCCGGGGGGCCTCAGTGAAGCGGACGCGGAACGGAAAAAATGGATGCAGAACGGATGCACAGTGGATGAAGCGGACGCACAGCAGAAGCCTAGCAGATGCACAGTGGAAGCGGAACGGATGTCGTGCGTTAATTGCGCATGCGGGGGGGATGCATGCGCAAGCCCCCCGGATATAAAGGGAAGCAGCTCGCATGTGGCCAGCATTCCGAGGAAAGACCTGCTGCTGGACACTTCTAGTTCCTTTCCTGCATGTCTGCCTGCAAGCCTTGCTGCCAGCCTGTCTCCAAGCCTGCCTCCCAGCCTCCTGGGCAGCCTCCCTTCCAGCCTTGCTGGCAGCCTGCCTTCCAGCCTCCCTTCCAGCCTTGCTGCCAGCCTGCCTCCCAGCCTCCTGGACAGCCTCCCTGCCAGCCTTGCTGCCAGCCTGCCTTCCAGCCTCCCTGCCAGCCAGTCTGCCTGCCAGCCTTGGTGCCTGCTTTCCTGCCAGGTTTCCTAACAGGCTTCCTGCCAGCCTTGGTGCCAGCCTTGGTGCCTGCCAGCCTTCCTGCCAGCCTTCCTGCCAGCCAGCAACCCCACAACCATGGGGAAGAAGCAAAAGGCTCAGCAACCTGCCGCCATCCCTGGCAAGAGGGACAGGACCACCCTCCCACCCCATGTCCCTGACTCTGCTTCTGCTGGGGCTTCTGCTGCTTGGGCTCACTCTTCTGTTGCTGGAGCTTCTGCTGCAGCTGCTCCTGGTGGTGGTGCTTCTGCTGCTGCGTACTCTGCTGAAGCTGCTCCTGGTCCTGCTGGTCCTGCTGGTCCTGCTCGTTCTGCTCGTGCTCCTGGTCTTGCTGACCCTGCTGCTGGTGCTTACTCTGCTGCTGCTCATCCTGGTCTTGCTGCTGCTGCTGCTGCTGCTGTTGATTATGATCCTGCTGGTGAGTATGCAGATGCTGATGATGATGAGGCTGATTTTGATCCTGCTGGTGATGCTGCTGCTGCTGCTGCTGCTGTTGGTGTGGAGGAGCAGCCCCTACCACCTGGGAGCCCCTCTGATGAGGGCCCATCTGGTCCTGCCAAAGGGAGGAAGAGGCATATTCAACAACGCGAGAGGAGGCAGTATTACATCGAGGAAGCGCACGAGGATGAGGTGCTGGACTGGCTGAGAGAGAACGAATATCTGTGGCGGAAGGGACACCGGCTGTACAGGGACACCAAGCGGAAGCAGGCTGCTTGGAGAGAGAGGGCGGAGAGTCTGGGCTACACATCGGATGTGCTCCTTGGCTGGTGGAAGCACATGCACACCTGGAACAGGAAGCTGCACCGCAAAAAATCTGGCCAGGCCAGGGTTAAGCTGACAGATAGAGAGAGCTATGTCATGGCCAAGTGCAGCTTCGTGGAGGGTGAGGTCTGCCACCGAGGAGCACCAGGAGCCCAAATCTCTACCCTCTCTCTCCAGCAGCCTGCTGGGAGCCAGTCCTCTGGCGGCCGAGAGTCAGTCCCTGTCTCCATGCAGGTATCTGTGGGGGGTGCCATGGCGGAGAACCCCCTGGCAGGTGTTGAAAGTGTGGTGGAGAGCGAGGAGGAGTCCCTGGTGCGGTGGGAGAAAGGAGACATCGAGTCCACCACTGCCGAAGCCGCATCCACCCACACCTCCGCCTCCACAGCAAGGCAGAGAGCCGGACCGCAGGAGGGGCAGAGCCACAAGGTCCTGGTGGAGATCAGGGACACCATCCGCACCAGCATAGGTCTCCTCTCTCAGCTGGTCCCCATCGAATCCTCCTACTCCAACCGCAAGCCCTTCCTCAATTATGTGAACCAGACCCTCAAGGAGATGCCGGATCCTCAGTACCAGGTGGTGAAGGAGAGGATCACCAAGCTGCTTCACAACCCTCCACACCCAGAGGCACCTGCTCCCACCCAGTCCAGGTCTGCTCCTCCACCCCAGGTGATGTCCCTCCCATACAAAGGCTTCCCACAGCCCCTCACCTACCAGGGCTACAGCTACCCAGAAGTCCAGCAGCACAGACAGCAGCCCCTACAGTTGCAGGCACAGAGTCATCGGCTGACAACATTGCCACCGCTTCCATTGATGCCGGCGATGCCACCCACGACAATGCCACCCACGACAGCGATGCCAGCCACGCCAATGATGCCACCCACAACAGTCCTCACCCCGCTGCAGAGCAGGCAGCCCCACTACACTGCTCCTTCCTCCATCCCACAGCCAAGCCC